>OZ010590.1:102997047-103047047 GCA_963932145.1 Acanthosepion lycidas | reverse complement strand
CAATTATATAAACCTGAAATAAAAGTGGCTCTATATTGAGCTGTGTGTGTGTGTGTGTGTGTGTGTGTGAAAATCAGTTTTAATATTTTACATTGCATTAATAGGATTCACTTGAATTATATACCAACTAATTACTACCTATATGTATATAATAAAGTTTGTACAAGTTAAAGGATCTTTTACTATATATGTAATAATCCTTTTACTATATATAAATAAATATGTATGTATGTAGTAAAAGGTCCTTTTACTTTTACGAACTTTATTATTATATATATAAAGTTTGTAAAAGTATTTTTGATACACCTTGCGTGTGTGTGTATATATGTATATATACACATACAAAGATTTGTCAAAAGTATTTTTTTTTTTTTTTTTTTTACAAACTTTGGGGGTGGGTTCCTCACACCAAAACAAGGACAAAAGTTTGTATAAACATGGGAATATTTGAAGGGTCTACCAGTCAATGATCTGATGGGTGCATGCGTGTGTAGAAGCAAGCAGAGGACATTTGAAAATTTGTTAAGAATTGCTGTGTTGAGGTACAATGATGGCCTTTTGGACATATGTTTAGATGGACATTTTGGTGTCAGGATTCATGCCCTTCCCCCAACAGTTTGTAAAAGTATCTTTTGATTGTATCTTGGATTGTACATTTAGCAGTGTCTAACATAAACTTTAAATTTAATAACTCAAAAATGAAATATTTGCAGCCATATATTTACATGGACTTTTGTCCTTGTTTTGGTGTGAGGAATCTGCTCCCAAAGCTCATAAAAGTATTTTTGATTCACCATGTGTGTGTGTGTGTGTGTGTGTGTTAATTCAACATTCAGATTTTATATGTATATATTAAATACAGAGTTCAAGTATGTATGTGACATTTGAATACTCCATGTTCAGGCAAGAAAAAACATCAAGGCATTCAAGAAAGCTCTTCTGCATCTCCTCTTGGGAGCACAAAACCTATGACTATGTATGGAGCAAGGCCAAAAGTCTTATGATCCAACAGGAATCTGTTCTTGCCATTATTAAGCATTGGAAGATGGTATGGTTTGGCCATGTCACATGGAATAGCAATCTCTCCAAGACCATCCTACAATCATCAGGCTGTAGTGAAGAATAGAGAGTCACTGTTCCTCACTACTTCCCAATGACTGTGTCACTGCATGTGAAACTGCTCCAATCTTCTATTTGTTTTAATATTTAAATATAAACCTGGAGTCTTTTTTGTTCGTTTTTAGAGAAAAAAAATAGAGAAAAAACATTTACCAAATCATTACTTTCATCTTGTGATTTTAGAAGGTCAAAAGGCAATTCATTTCTTTTAAAAGGGAAAGAGACTTACCAGAAACCTCAGGCGCTTAAAATTAAAAGTTTTACAACTTTCCAAGTGATCAGCTAATCGACCAGGGGTGGTAATTACAATGTGTGGTTGTTCAGTCAATTTCAGACCCTGGTTTGTCATATCTAACAAGATAGGAAGAAAAAAAAAAAAAGAAAGAAAGAAACATTGAACTTGAATGATTTATTCAATAACATGAAATGCTTCAGATTTGGTATTAAAACATTGAACAATAATATTTATGTTTGGGACAAAAAATAACATTCATTTACAAAAGATCAACTGTTTTCATTCAATCAATATGAATTCTTCATTTCACAGGTCAAGATAACAAATATTGTTGTAGCATACCTACAGACAATAATGGGTATGTCTCCATTCACATAAATACAATAGTAAATACTGTAAGTTGGTCCGCAATTGGAGATTCACCTCCAGCTATGTTGGTCAAACTCTCTGCCACAGGGCAAAGAGGATCCTTAGATAAGGTTATGTGGAAGGGCAGAGTTCCATCTTGGGGAAACAGCTACCCATTTTATACAAGCTCTACAGGGAATTTTTGGCCAAGCCTATGGGCTTGGACACCCCACATTAAATTCAGCGATGTGCCATATCTGACCATGTGGGGCAGTTTGTAGATATCCTACAGTTGGAGATTCATTGTGGAATTCGCTTGACTCACTTCTAGCAGTTGACGACGACTTCTACACACCACTGGCGAATCTTATGTGTTGTTTTTTCATAAGTATTATCGTTCATTAGCAAACTTTGTATGATTATTCTATTCAGTAACCTTCCCTAAGTTACAACAAATATAATCTCAACAAATAATTATTCTAAGATTAAAAATGAAATCTAGAATGTTTAATGCCAAAACAATAATCATATCATTAGAGTTATTCATACTGATTTAATAATCTAATTGAATCGTCTTTCGCTCGAATAATGATTTTTCAATAGAAATTTTACATTATTTTGCAATAATTCTATACCAAAATTTGTAATTATAATAATTTTATCAAGATTTACATTCTAAATTACTGAAATAGAATTTGCAGAATTTGCAGTCAAATTATTTCAATGAAATTTACATTCAAAATTGATTTACCTACAATCATTGATAATTTTACCAAGGTTTACAATTGTATACTATTTACATTACAATTGTAATTATTTTACCAACACTTATAATCTTCATAAATATATCAGAATTTATAACAGTAATAAGAGGTTGGTTTGTTTAATGACATGTCAACAACTGTTGAGTTATTTAATGTCAAATGTAAATCTTTTAGGACAAAATCTACAATGAGGTAATATATAAGCAGAGGTGTTAAGTTTTTATAAGTAGTTTTTTTTTGGTTTTTTTTTCTGGATGTATGAGACAGAAGATGCATCTATAATTTTTCTGGCAGTACCAATATTAGAATTTTATACGGATTTGTGTTTTTCATGTCTTTATGGGTTATTAAAAATTAAAATTTATTTTAGATTGTAAGATTAATTTTTTTTGTGATAGTGAATATTATATTAACATATTTTTAGAATATTAATCATTCGTACTGTCGTGGCATACCTACAGACAATAATGGATATGTCCCCATCCATAGTAAATAACGTATATTAGTCTGCAGTTGGAAATTCATTGTGGAATTCACTTGACTCACTTCGAGCAATTGACTACATGCCGCTGGCGAATCTTATGTGTGTTGTTCTTGTCCTAAGTATTATCATTCATTACCAACCTTTGTGCAATTATTCTATTCAGTAACCTTCCCTGGGTTACAACAGACTCAGCTACAAGTTCTATTTTACCCAAAGAGACGGATTCATACGTTTCCCAAGGTTATTGGCATATAAGTGAATGTATAGGATTTTCTAAGTCGATATGAGATATATGATACAGCTATAGTTCATCAAGATTTATCATCAGTGGGTGTAATCTTATATATAAAGTACAGTGTATGTGTGCGCATGTTTGTACATGTGTTTTTTTTTGGTTTCAAAGATTTCAAGTAGTGAAAATATCTTACTTTGCAAAGCAATAGCGAGTGAGCTAGGCCTGCTAGTCTTAATATAAAATATGCAAGAAAAAAGAACGAACAATTAACTACAAGATGACAAAGTATGGTCATCAGCAAGAGAAAAATCCTAAGATGCAAGTTACAAAATGGAGATATTAACATCAAGCAGGTGCAGAAGTTCAAAAATTTGGGAAGTGTAAAAAAAAATGGAAAATGTGACATTGAAATCTGAACACACATCTGACTAGCGAAATGTGCATGCCAAAAGCTAAGCAAGATGTTGAGAAATGGAAAAATTCAATTAGAAACAAAGAAAAGTTATAGATTGCTGTGGGATATCCCTCCTCTTACATGGCAGTGAATGTGGGACATTCTCAGGGCTACTAAAAATTACATGGACAGAGTGAGCAAGCAACTCTTTAATAAAATGGCAACAGTAAGAACACTTAGAAACAGGAAGAAATAGCTGAAATTCCATGGAAACAATGAGGAAAGAAGACTTAGAAAACATAACCCACATGGGGCATACTGTAGGCAAGAGAGACAGAGGAAGGTAACAAGCCACTTATCTGACGAGCTTGTGTGAACGGATAATAGAATGGGAAACAGGAGCCTTAGCAAAGGGAGAAAAACTGCTAAAGGCAACAAGGGATAGGAAGCTGTGGAGAGATATGATCGCCTATGTTCTGAAGGGATGCATCACATAAAAGAAGAAGAAGAAATATCAATATTGGTTGGTTGTTTATCATCATATTAACCGTCTGGTTGATATGCCGCCAAACAGTTATAAGGTTATTTAATGCCGAAAGCTAAATGTTTCTACCAAATTTTATTTTTGGAAATAATAATGGTTTAGTGATACAAGTCCTACTAACTCATAGCTGGACAAGAGAAGAGGTGGATTCATGCTTTTCCCAAGAGTATTTGCACATAAGTGAATATAACAAACCCAACTGGAATTAGAACTCTGCTCTCCGATTAACAATTCTGAGCCATTTGACATTGCACCATCCACACATCCAAACTTACAGCACTTGGCATTCCCAAGCAGTCACCCATCTAGGTACTAACCAGCCTTGAGCTTGCTTAACTTCAGTGATCATACAGGAACCTGCGTTTCAATGTGATGTGGCTATAAGCCAATATCAGTTAGGATTTTATAAGTAGTTAAAAGGCGAGTGATACAACTGGATCTTCCTGTTTTAGGCAAGAGGTATGTTAGTTTCTGCAAGCCAATGTGGTGTTTTCTCAGGTGAGATCACTAGTTCATTAAACAAACTAATATGTAAAAGAACAGAGTAAAAAAAAAAAAAAAAAAAAAGAATACTTGGGTACCTTATCAATACCATGAATCTGCATTGTTATTGATCCTGACCAGGCATCTCACCTTCAGTCTCTTTCCCATTGTCGTAATGCAGCTTCCCTGTACCTTTTCTATAAATACTTTCATGGCAATTGTTCTAATGAACTTTCCTCTATGGTGTCTAGACTTTAAGAATTTAAGTGCAGTACTGGATTGGCAGCTAGGTCTCATCATTTTACAGTTGAAATGGCTAGATGTAACCGTAAGTTCTATGCTAACAGTTTCTTCTCTCGCACTCCTCTCTTGTGTAACTCTTTTGGCTTCTTGCTTCCAAGTCAACTTTGATCTTCAAAGATTTAAATGCAATATCAATCATTATCTTCTGTTTTCTTAATTTTTGTTCTTTTATTGTCCTTTGTTCTTAATAGTATATTTTTCTCATATTCTCTAACATTCAGCAAATTTGTATGTCTTATTGGCTTTATGCCTTAATGGGGGTGAAAAAAATTGTCAATTCATTGTGAGAGTTTATCATCAACTTTCTTGTCATTAGAGATTTTTCATTTAAAATTTCTGTAGTTTGATCTTTCCCTGACACTTCTTCAATTTGACATTTTCCTACTTCTCGGTCTGGAATATTTTACATCTTCATATTCTTTGAGATTTTAACTATCCTCTCCTCTTTTATTGTTTCCTTAACAGATGGCATATACATACATACATATATATATATATATATATATATTTTTTTTCTTCTTTTTGTAATGGTTAGCAAGCTTGTCTCACTGGATCAATTATGACTGGGTAGCAAGTTCAATCCACACTGGGTGCGCCACACTTTTGGCCTTGAGCCACATCTCAGCAACATGTAGAAAATCATTTCAGACAATGTGTTGTAATGGTTAGCAAGCCTGTCTCTCTAGATCAATTACGATTGATTTGTAAGTTTGATCCTCACTGAGTGCTCCTTAATCTTGGCCTTGCACCACAATTCACTATATATTTGTTCTCCTGCCTTAATTTCCTATCTTTTCTGACATTAATATATTCAACACATCGAAGTTCATTCTGCAATGACAGTTCTTTTACAAGAGGTTTCTTTCTCACTCTTCACTATTTCTTTATCTTTTGGCAATTTTTTTTTTTTTTTTTTTACAGTAAGGCTCACCCTGTACAAGGCCTGGGGCTACTCAAAGTAGGTTACATTAGGGAGTAGTTTATATGAATAGGATTGGAAGATAATTGTTAACTCTAGACATGAACAGTTTAAGATTGAAGTGATTGGGGGAAACATCCTCTTGGGAATCGGCGAGTGGTTTGCTACAATGCAGTTGTCATGGTGGGTCCTTGCCTTGAAGGTTAGACCTAGCGGAACTATAAGAAATTTAAGCTGATTGAGCATGTGTATCGTCTGCTTTTCTGAAAGAAAAATACTGTTTTAGGTACTAGCTTAAACTATTGATTTTCAAAAAAAAAATATTTGTGCATCCTTCCAATTTGTGAAAAGATAGCAGCATGTGATTTATTTTGGCATTAATCCGAGGGCTTTGCTTCAAATCCCGAGACACAATCTGGAGCTGGTCTTGGTGTATAAAAGGAAAGAATTCAATTGGATCAAAAAAAAAAAAAAAAAAAAAAAAAAAAAAAAAAAAAAAAAAAAAAAGGACAAGAGACAACCTTCATCAATTCCAAGGAGAGGCTAGATCACTCTGGATCAAAGAGAGTCAACATAAGCAGCTGGTTGAATCCAGGTAACTCCATTCAAGGAGCTACAAAAAAGAAAATTTGACACTGCCAAGCAAGGATTGAAAAGAAAATCATCACTCCTTCGTCTAAAAAAAAATTCTTAGAGTGGTGTGAAATCCATTTCTTCACTGTTACCAAGAAGGGTCACTACAGATGTTGTACCTACTGCTTGAAAAGCATTCAGAGAAGTACTACCTTTCCTTTTTCTATATTTGTTTTAATGTTGTTTGACTTTCTGTGGACCTCATGCAGCATATTTTATATTTTTATTTTAAAAACAGCATACTTTGTTTGCAGTACATCCTTTATTGTAAAAAGGTAAAATTTTTGCACTATATACTTTTATTTGTACATACACATTATTGGCCATACTTGGCACACAAAGAACTTAATTTGTGTAATTCCTTTCATTTTATATGTTCAATAAATTTAACATATTTCTCTATTATTTTTTTTTTTAACTTGTCTCATGTTGTCTGTCTGTTGTGTGCTTTTGTCATTATACGTTAACATTAGCACAGACATTTGTTTGCACTATTGTGGTGGTAAAGAAACGACTCAACTGATGGTAGCAGATAGGAACCGCGAGGAGGGTAATTGACAAAATAGTGTCACACATCCAAACCTTCTCACAAGCAAAAAGCTCAGTGCCCAGAAACAAAAACGCGCCTGCTTTATACAGCCGAGGACCGACCATAATTTGCATGTGAATGACGAGACAACAAGACTTCGCATTAACTGTCTGAGACTGCCCGGCATAAAACATGGGCACTGCCATTTTGGTTCTTTTTATCGTTGCACAATCAGTTTGCATGACACACAGATTCACGGGCGTTTCCGAGGTAGGCCATTTTCACAATTTTCCCCACAACTATAATACCATTTTTTCAAAATCCTAAAGAACCAATGAATGTAGTTCACCCAAACACTTTCCATTAAAGTAGCAATAGAGCAGTGAGGAGTTTGCCATATCCTGCCTGTAAGAGAAAGGTTGGATGATGGAAATAATTCTCCAACAAAGACTCAGATATACTTTTGAACTCTATTGAGACTGAAGACTGAGAACTGGGCAGCTCCCACTGACATAGCAACAGTACTCCATTTCCTAATTATTTTCCTTAAGCACTCACCATCTTCTTGGCGTCCTGAGTATGACGATAAACTACATCCGCGTCCTGGGTATGACGATAAACTATGTCCAACAACAAGGCTTCAGATAATGTTTTTGAAACAATAATGTTGCCAGCTATATGTTTAATAGTACTGTATATTTAATATAAGTATAGGTATATGTGTGTGTGTGTGTGTGTGCGTGTGTATATATATATATATATATATATATATATATATATATATATATATACACACACACACACCTTAATTTGGCATTAAATGACCCACAGTGGTTGATATGCCATAAAACCCAACCAACCATATTCTTAAACTTGATCTTTGCAAATTCATTGAATATTTCAGCCTTTATTTGATTTATTATGTCCTGATTATTTTTCTCTATCACCCCCACCAAGTCTGATCATTGTTCGACCCCTTGTTGCTGTTGATACCTACATTTGACTATGCTAATCTGTTATTACACCCTTTAAAACTTTGATCCATTTCATCTGCTGATTACATGTGAACTGCATTTACTTTTGTTCTCTGTCATTTGCTGTTGTGTTAAGATCCATTTCAATCTTTCATCTTATTTCATTTAATTCTGCAAGTAATAGTAACACTTGCTATCAGGCAGGTTAGGTTTAAGGCACCAAGTTCTCCACTCAGAATTGTCCCACGGGACAATGGCCTAGTGGATTAAAAGATTGATTTGTGAATATGGTGGCATAATAATTGTGAGTTTACTCCTGGTTTGGGAAATGTGTACTTGTATGAGCAGAAACTAAGGAGTACTAAAATAAGAAATAGACAAGATATCACTGTTGTACTCATATGCAAATTTCCACCTTATAAATATTAGGTTGGTGCAAAAATAATGTCGTTTTCTCACATAGTAACATGTGTGAGAAAACGACATTATTTTTGCACCAACCTAATAGCAGTTGATAGAGTTGAAGGCTAAACAAATCTTAACCTAAAAGACAAAACTACTAGAGAAATAGTAGTGAATACTTTTGATAATAGTTTACAACAATCCCTAGATATGGTCAGTGGAATGAGAAGTCAATTTAGACCAGTGATTCTCAACTGCTATGCCATGGCACAATGGTGTGTACCTCACAATCCTCTTAAGTGTGCCACAAAATACTGTCATGGTATACATATACGTGGGGGTGGGGGTCGTAATGGTACAGCATTAGTATTTTATTCAATCAGTTGCACAAATAGCTGAATTGAAACACTGAAATAAAGCAAGTTCATATTTGTGCATGTTTTTGTTTTTTTTTAAATCTGTGCTTTTATTTCATAACATTTAAATGTATACCCTTAAAAAAAATTGCTGATTCTGCCATATTTTCATTTGCTCCTAGGTATGCTATTGATTTAAAACTTTGAGAAACATTGATGCAGCCCCTTAGAGGTTTCAGTTAAAAATTCCATTGACATTGAGAAGCACTGGATGAAAACCAGAGGAAACAATGTTTGAAACGATGTGATTAAAAAACAACAAAAGATGAGGACATTATAAATGAAAAAAAAAAAAAAAAAAAAAAAAAAAAAGAAACAAGTGTAGTGGCTGTGACATAAATGATTCCAACCGACGTCTTTGATTTAATGTCTGTCTGATTCCATACTTGTATCGAGACCTAATCACCTGTCCAATTTTGCACCAAAGCTCTTTGAGACCACAGCATGGGAGCAACTATTTAATGAACACATATGAATAATGAAAACAATAGGGCCACAAAGCCAGGAAGTGGACAGTATATTAAAGCCAACTGACCAGCACTACTTTTTAGGAGCCAAATCGACTGGATCAGGGGATGGGAAGGGGGGGGAGTGGCAAACTAGAAGATAATAAACGCACAAATGTGATAAATAAAACTTGATGACAGAAAGTTGGTATTTACAGGATGTTTGTCAACATGTAGTCTCACCTAGACATGAGAATTGCCTAGCTTGATACTTCCTCCGATGACCAACTAATTGACGTTAAATGGTCAGTTTATTGCAATAATATTTTGCAATTCATTATCCTGTGATTGTTATGGGTTATTAGGACAGAATCTCCATAAACCTTGACCATTGGTCAGACAGTATTATCAATGCCTAATATTAAATAGTAAAATCCTAAGCTTTAAGTAAGCCCAGTCCCAATCTACAGATGAATATAAAAATAAACTCATCTTTATGCATAGAGGATTTTGCGTTTAAGTAAAATTCTTATAGAATCTCAAAATCTTTTTGTATAAAAATGTAAACAAAGCAATTTTCTAAAGAATTAAGGGATTTTTTTTTTTTATTAATCCAACAGATTTTATCTTTGTTTTTTTTTAAGTGTTGTATCTCTTGAGGACATAGACAATCATGGCTCTCCCCATCTTCCAGTCCCTTGTAGCTCTTAATAAGTCTTGTTTTTTGTTATTTCACCTAAACCCTGTTCTACCATCCATTTACTCAAGCTCATCAAGTATGTTAGGTTCTGTGTCCCTATTTTCGCTCAATCCATCCTGCAAGTATCAGATTTTCCAAGCCCTTCTTCCTCATTAACTGCCACAGAAATTTCAACTGCCTCTTCCTGATGTTAAGTATAAATTTCCTTTTAGTTTCCATTTTCCCAAAAAAACTGCTCACATGTCTATTTCATGGTATCTTCAGTATCTTTCTCAGATTTTATCACCTGCTTGCATTTATAAGTACCAAAAATTCACTCACTGACATCCCCAAGGATACATGGCCCAGTGGATGAAAGCATTGTTGAAGTAATCCAAGAAGTCACTTGACCCAAAGAGTTGAGAGTTCAAACTGATCACAGCAGTGGAAACAAAATCTTGGAAAGTTGAGTTACTAAAGGGAATTAACTGGAACTGAGATATCCAAAAGGAGGCATGGCACATTGAATTAGAACAATCTATAAAGGGTCCGGTTTGTATTTCCAGCATATAACACCTGAAGAAGCCCAGTACATGCAACAGCCAAAATATGGCAATAAACATGATGGCAACAGTCCAAATGATGTAAATAGTGTAAATAGATTTAATCACTATTTACATTATTTGGACAATTGTCCTCATCTTTGTCGCCATGTTTATCACAACGTTTCGGCCGTTGTATGCTCCGGCCTTCTTCAGGTAGTTGGACTGTCGAACTGAACCCTTTATTTCGCTCACTGGGGTAGACTGTTCTAGTTCCACATACCATGTCTAATGGATGTCAGTTATCTCCTGTTAATTTTCCTTTCAAAGTTCTCCACTGCCTTAACCAGGTATTGAACTCACACTCTTTGGGTCCTGTCATTGGATCTAACTAATGCCTTTATCAACTGTGCCATGTGTCGACTTTAAATATTAATTTTAGTGGATAGTCATATTTGTTTAAATGCTCCAGATAAGTTCTTCATAGCTCAGTCAGTTTAGAGCACATCGGATCTAACAACAGTTGCCAATGCCCATGTTTATCACAGATTCAAATCTTTCCAGAGAATGCATATTTTTCTTTAAGAAGATTTCTCAAATATTTAGACTGGTAAGTGAAAATAAAATATACTGTTTAATAAATAAATAACTATTGTTGTATGCACCTACAGATTATAATGGATATGTCCCAATTCACATAAATACAATAGTAAATACTGTATGTTGGTCTGCAATTGGAGATTCACTTCCAGCTCTGCTGGTTAAAGTCTGCCACAGGGCAAAGAAGATCCCAAGACAGGGCTATGTTGAAGGGCAGATTCCTGTCTTGGGAAACAGCTACCCGACCTTGTTTTATACAAGCTCTACTGGGAATTTTTGGCCAAGCCTACATGCTCGGCTACCCCACATTAAATTCAGCAATGTGCCACATCTGACCATGTGGGGCAGTTTGTAGATATCCTACAGTTGGAGATTCATTGTGGAATTCACGACTCACTTCTAGCAATTGGCTATTTCTTCTATGCGCCGCTGGCAAATCTTATGTGTTGTTCTTGTCCTAAGTATTATCGTTCATTAGCAAACTTTGTATGATTATTCTATTCAGTAACCTTCACTAGGTTACAACAAATATAATCTCAACAAATAATTATTCTAAGATTAAAAATGAAATCTAGAATGTTTAATGCCAAAACAATCATATCATTAGAGTTATTCATACTATCTGATTTAATAATCTAATTGAACCTTCTTTCACTCAAATAATGATTTTACAACAGAAATTTTACATTGTTTTGTAATAGTTCTATACCAAGATTTGTAATTATAATAATTTTATCAAGATTTATTTATATTTTTCTTTAATAAGATTTTTCAAATATCCAGATGGTTAGGTGAAAATATACTGTTTAATAAATGGATAAATTGAATTGCTACTCAAATACGAGTATCTACTAAAATAATGTTTAATATGGTAAAATCTGTCAGATTAATAAATAAAAAATCCATTACTGCTTTAGAAAATCACTTTGTTTACATTTGGATACAAAACTGATTAGATATGTAAACTTTGAGAGTCTATGATGAGAAGAATTTTGCTTAAAGGCACAATTCATTTTTACCTGATTGACTATGTTCTTTGTAGCTTAATAGATCTATAGAGCATTTCAGATTAAACAACGGTTCACTCTGCTCAGGAGAGTGCAGGGTTAGGGTATAGTGGATTAAAAAACAAATTCACTTGATCATTTTAAAAACATTCAATAAACCTAATCATATAAAAATTCTTTTAAGTATTGCATTAAGGACATGCAAGTGAAGAAAGTTAATATTTTTCTCTGTATATGATAACATCTTTGGGTAATTAGGTTATAATAGTAGAAGCAATATTTTCTTAATTAAATATTACATAATTGTTCACTATTATTAATTTTGACAATCTATTTTGATCTTCCTTTTTATGTGATACAGCATTGTGAATAATCAATTTTGCATTCATCTCTATTTCTTTCTAAGCTTCTTGCTTTCCAGTCAGCTGTGAGTTTCACAAATTTAATCACATCACTCATCATATTTTGATCTCTGTTCTTTTATTGTCCTTTCTTCACAATAATGTTCTCTCAGTTTCTTTCACACTGAGTAAACCCTTACATCTTAGTGGCTTTATCACCTAGATTGCAGAAGCGGGGATTTTTTTTTTTTTAAATATAAATAAATAATCAATAATTTTATGATATGAAGTATTGTCATTCATTATTAATTTTCATTTCATCCACATTGTTTATTACATGCAAAATTATAGTTTTAGAAGATGAAATATTGTCATCCATTATTAATTTTGATATTTACTTTCATTTTTACTTGCTTTTTATTAGATGAAGCATTGTCAACCAATTTTTTATTTATTTTATCTATACAGTTGTGTACAGAATTATTCACAAACCTACCCTGATTACATAATTACAAATAAAGATGTAATATCCCAAATTTTAATGGAAACTTCATGTACATTTTTTCACAAATCATAAAATAATGAATTTGAATGTGCAGTGATGCCCACAACAAAATTTTTCCTTTAAAGTCAAACAATAATACAAACAAAAAGAATACCAAAAAATCATTTAACATAGCACAAAATTATTGGCTCTCTTGCCTTAATTCTTTATTATTGCCTTTAATCATTTTTGATAGTACCTTACAAGATCACTACACACACTGATATATATTTTGCTCCATTCTTCCTTGGCTATAGCTTCTAGTTCCTTCAAATTTGAAGGACTTCTTTATCTTACATTTTCTTCAAATATGCCATGCATTTTCAGTAGGACTTTGTGCAAATGATAAAATAATGAATTTGAATGTGCAGTAATGCCCACAACAAAATTTTTCTTTTAATGCCAAACAATAATGCAAACAAAAACACCAAAAATCATTTAAATTATTGACCCTCTTCTTTCAATAATCAATTGTGTATCCTTTATTCTTGATTATTGCTTTTAATTATTTTTGATAGTTCCTTACTAAGTTCAGGGCAAGACTTTGCATGGGGTATGCCAATACCTTAAATTTGTTGCCATCTAAATATTTTGTAACAATTTGTGCCATGTGTTTTCAGGTCATTGTCTTGTTGGAATGTCAAGTGATGCCCTAAAGACAACTTTCAGGCACTTTGTTTCATACTATTTTTAAGAATAACCAAATACTGCTCTTTATCCATGATACCCTATACTTTCACTAACTTTCCTATTTTAGAAACCGAAAAACATCCCCAGAGGAGAATGCTCCCACCACTGTGTTTAATTGGAGAGAGGGTATTTTTTGGTTTGTGAGATTCATTCTTTTTCCTCTATACATAACATCACCAAATAATTCTAGTTTGGTTTCATCTAACCATAAAAGAGTTCCAATATGTTATAGATGTTATAGTTCCCATGTTATAGATGGCTTCAAGCATAAACTAATCTGCATTTTAGGATTTAGACTTAAGCAAGGGACTTTTCCTTGGGTAACACACTTGAAACCTTGCTCAATGAAAGAATCTTTTGACTGCCTTCATTGATACACACAGCTCTGATGTCTTTACATCATTGACAATATTATTTGTCATTAAGTGAGGATTCTTAGAAGCATCTCTAACATTTTTACATCCATTTTCTCAGAAATTAGCCATTTTCTTCCAGTTGCTAATATATTCTTAACCCAATGAGTCTCATTGTACTTCTTGATAATGCTATGAATTGTCAATCTAGGAATATTTAAATTCTTGGAAAGTGTTATATATCCATCCCCTTAGTCGTATGCATTAATTAGCTTTATTCAGATTTTCTTGTCAAGTTCAGCCGTCTTTGCCATGTTTGCAGAACAAATGAGTTATCGCAATACCTGGCACTCACATATTGTCTTCTTCATTACCTTTTAGAAATGTTATAGAATCAGGTCAATACTATTTTATTTTCAAAGGGTGTTTCTATTGTCAAATTAAGAAAAAAAAAAACATTACAATTGCTACAGAGCAATAGTATTTCATAATTTCCATAAGGGCGGTGAATAATTTTGGACTGCACTAGTTTTTAGAAAAATCTATAAGTATGAATATAATAGATTGAATCCTCTAAAAATTTCACAAATTTTTCAAAACTAAATACAAAATCAACTATTTATGGTAAATTCAATAACTACTTGAAAATATTCACATTTCCTTAGGAAATATGCAAATATTTAGTGGAAGTGAATAATTCTATCCACAACTTTTATACTTCTGAAGATTGCATGAGCATTAAAAACAGGTTACAACCATGGTCATCCTTTCATAGGAATCAATGCTATTAAACATTTTTCGCTGTCTAGGCAATCTAGGCTTTGAGCACTTTACTGAACAGTTAGACTTGCCTTCAGTTTCTTTTTTTTGTTTTTATCATTTAAGTATTGTCATTTTTGTTCAAGACTATCTGGATAAAGTTTTTAGGTTTGTCAAGTTGTCAGTTGGTTCCATCAATGGTTTGTTTTTTCTTTAATAATAAATATATATATATATATATGTGTGTGTGTGTGTGTGTGTGTGTGTGTGTGTAAAGAAACACTCTTAAGGTGTGCTATATTTATGGGATAAAGTGCTCAATATCAGAGATAGAGTGTGTGTAAATATAAAAGTGAACAATGAAGTCAACACTTAGAGGCAACAGGCTGTTTCATGCTGGTGACAATTCCATCTAGCATGAAACAGCCTGTCGCCTCTAAGTGTTGACTTCAATGGTCATATATATATATATATATATATATATATATTACTTATTATTGCTATAAATATTATTTTTAATGGCTACACATATTTGAGTTGCAATTCCTGTTTTTTATTTTCTTAAACATGGAAATTAATGACAACAAGCCTCGATTAAAAAGTCCTACTAAAGAAAGATTATATCTCTAATAAATATATATTTCTCAACAAGTATGTAAGAAATATTGTCAGAAAAAAAATCCATATATATATATATATATATATATATAGATAAAAACACACAATTTATTGTATAATTTTATGTAGAAATATTAAAAGTTGCACATCAACAGCATTGCATTTTTAAAAAGGAAAATAATTCACTGACCAATGATACAAATTTACTTCAAATTTTCACAATACTTTGTGTTTAAAACAGTTAGGCTCTATACAGGCTAAGAGGTATTTATTCATATGTCTACATGTGGTCATTATCTCTCACCTCACCAATGTGGCTATAACTAGCTTCTTTTTTTCTTTTTTTTTGTGATACCTATAATGTTTCATTTTGATTACAATCCCCATACATTTACCAGGTGTATGCATTTCTTTGATTGTCTCTCATACATACCATGACAGGACAGCTTCTATATTTGTCCAGACTGAAAGATGTTCTCTGGTTAAAGTATCCTTGTTTGAACATCTCTTCAGTAGACCTGATATAGGACTTGTCTGGGATGACTTCAAACATTAAAACAGCCTTTTATAATATATTTTTAATTTGGCATTCATCATTGGGGGGGGGGGGAAATCTCCTAATTTCCTGCAATTGTAATTATTACTGCTGTCAATTTTAATTTTCTTCACAGCATGACAAGTGTAAGGTGAGCAAATGCCATCTTCCTATATATATATATATATATATATATATATATATATATATATATACACACTACACTAAATTTAACACAACCAACTTACATTATTCTTACTATTGTCCTCATCTTTGTCGCCATATTTGTCACTACGTCTCGACCGTTGTATGCTCCGGCCTTCTTCAGGTAGTTGGAATGTTGAACTGAACCCTTTATTTCGCTCATTGGGGTAGACTGTTCTAGTTCCACGTGCCATGTTTAATGGATGTCAGTTATCAGTCATCTTCTGTTAATTTCCCTCTGAAAGTTCTCATAACCGGGTATTGAACTCACACTCTTTGGGTCCCGTCACTGGATCTAACCAACGCCTTTATCCACTGTGCCATGTGTCTGAAATGTAGGGTTCAGTTCGAAATTCCAACCACCTGAAGAAGGCAGGAGCATACAACGGCTGAAACATTGTGATAAATATGGCAACAAAGATGAGGACAATAGTGTGAATAATGTGAGTAGTGCCTCATCTCAGAAATATAGACAGACAACCAACTTAACCATACACAATAACTCTTCTCGATCAACTAATGTTCTGAAAAAGACCAACAGTATATATGAGTTTAAATGTTCTTTGGGAGACTGTACAAAGAATCAAAGAAAGATTCTAAATAATTTGTACTGCCAACAGAAATCGAACATGGAAGTTAACTTCAAACTCATGGTATGCCTGATGTATGATTGGTTAACTGAGGTCGGTCACCACAACTCACCCAACAGCGTGTTAGGAATTTAGGCCTTGTTTTTTTTCTTTTGTTGTATCCCACCCCTCTTTGTCAAGGGTATTACTAATTTTAAACCATAAAATGACCATCTATTCTCCAGTTGAGCAACACAGCCTAAGGAGGCTCACTGAGTGTTCAAACATGATTGCATTTATGTAGCAGTTTATAACATGTTCTTGTTATAATTGTTAATAAATATTATTATAATAAAATATATATATATATATATATATATATATATATATATATATATATGTATATATGTGTGTGTGTATGTATGAAAGTTTACACTGAGATGATATATCAAATGAAGAACTCATTACTTCCAATATTTTATGTTTACATTAAACTTGCAGCTCTTCTTTGGAATCACCTGTCAGTTGGACTGATGATTAGGTTTAACTTGGATCAGGAAAAGGAAAAAAAAAAAAAAGAGAGAGAGAGAAATGATCAGTAAGCGGATAATTATTTTTATTTTTTTTTTTTTTTATTAATCTCTTTTTGACAGAAGTTGTTGCGGATTACAACATGCAAGAAAATATTCTTTACATCAGACAAAAAATAAAAAACGTATGGTTTCCTTTCCGAATTATCCAAGACTGAAACAAGTATGCACATAGACATTTTATATGATTTTTTAACAAAATTGTAGTTAGTAAAACAAATATAAAACCCTACTGCAATGTTATCTGTGGATCCTCTGACAGTAAAAATTGGTACAATATTTTTAGACTTTTTTATGATTTATATTTTAGTCAAAAACTAATATTTTTCTGCATTTTCTAATTTTTGAAAGTATATTGAGCATATTTTGTTCAACTGTATTCAAATCAGCTAGTAGTTGGCTTACCAATTCTGTTTTAATTTATGACATATCTATAAATATGTACATACATACACACAGATTAATATTTATTAAAGATTAAATATGAATCAGAATCTGACAGGATGATAAGATATAGAAAAAAAAGAAATCATATACTAATCTAACATGTCTTACTTTTATTAAAGCTTAACAGAAATTGAGAGAAAACAGCAAAAAAAGACGAGGAAAAAAAAAATATATATATATAGTTATTATAAATTAACTGATTTAAAATATGGTTTCTTCACTACACAGGAATTACCATGTTTCAAAAACCAAAGCTAAAAACTTCAAATTTAATTATATAATTAAAAGCATTATTTCTGTTTCATCTTCAAGTTAATTTTGAAATAACTTATTTTTAAATTTACTGAGTTTTAAATGTACATACAATTCATATTTTTTGTTTCCAAGGATACAGAGAAATCCAATCATTTAGACAGGGGCGGTAGCGTGTTCATTTTTATTAACTATTGTTGTATCAATTATGAGTTACATTCGAAAAAGAGATAAAGTCTAGGTAGAGTAGGAGTGCATTTTTCAACAAATTTTGACATCTGTTCAACGCACGTCATCTGTTTTTTATCAATGACAAAAAATTTTTCAGCATTATTTTCCATTAAATTTGTACTTGTGTCCATGAAGATTCTTTCTAAAAAGGATGTTTGGGCCAGAATACTTTATATTGAACTACAACTTTAAAATATTATTTTTACTCTTAATTACTAGTAGACTATGTTTCTTCTTAAAACAAATATCTGTAATAGAATTACTTAAATTATTCAAAAATTATTATTACATACCAAATATAAGTATGTATATTACCAGCTCCTATTTTTTTTTTTTTTTTTTTTTTTTAAATATTATTTAAGGAAAATTTTTGACAATGACGGCAAAGAATAGCTATTTCATTTCTTTGATTCAATAAATTTTTATTTTTTATAAACTTAGTAATATATAGTTTCTCATGTATACACAAAGGACATGGGTCATTTAATGACCTACATATTCTAGTTTTTCTTATTAATTTCTATTTTACTGTAGGTGTTTTAATATTTATGCTCTGTAAATTTACATTGAGCACCGTTTTGTAAAAATAAAAATATCAATAAGAACACTGGATTATATATCTTACTGTTCTTTCTTTTTATTATTATATTTATTATAATATATATATATATATATATATATATACACTTATCCACAGACAGACTGTTTCACTGTATCACAGCTTCTTCAGTGTTGCTAGATGTCTGATTGCTTCAAACCAGGATTGAAACCCGACTGATTTGACATCAGTCAGATAGACACATACAGTGAAGAATGAAATTATTCTTCATACACCCATCAATTTTGAATATTTATATTTGTTTCTAAGAATTTAATGCCCATATGATGCCAGGTTTTTTATATGTTAATAACCACAAAAAATGGAATATAAAACAAGTTTCAGAACAAATGGTTAAATACGACTAATTTGACAGGCAAATTATGCAAAATAGAAAAAGATAAAATTATTCATTCAGTAGAAAATACTGTTTTATATTGATTGTAAGTATAAGTAATTTAACTAATTATTTTCTTGGTGAAGCCTTCTAGACTATTTATTCAGTAGAATATTTGTGATAATTCCAGCAAAGAAGATCAAGTGTCATATAGAATGTTACCATTGTTATTCTTAAGTTAACAACACAATGGGGAAGACAAAGAAGTTTAGCATTGATTTAAGACAGAGAATTATTAACTTCCACAAGTTCAGAAATAGTTACAGGGCTATTTCAAACTGGTTATCTATCTCTAAATCTATGGTACAGTCCGTTATGGAGATGTTTAAACAGTTTTGCATGACAAAGAATTTGCTTGGGCAAGGAAGAAAACACCATGAACTGCACAAAACTGCGTTGCAAGGTTAATATAAATCCAAAAGTTGTTTTGAAAGACATCGCCAAAAGTTTGGATACAATGGATATCAGTGTAAGTACTCACACAATAAAAAGTTGTTTAAATAGAAATGGGCTGCATGTAAACAGACCACAGTGATCATCTCTTCACAAACCATGTCACATTGTTGATAGGCTTAATTTTGCCAAAATGTTCTTGACAAAGAAAATTGCTTTAGGGAACAAGTACTATTGAGTGATGAAACAAAAATTGAGTTTTTTGGAAATAATGATGTACAGAAGATTTGGCACAAGAAAGGTGAGGCTTTCCTCCTAAAGAACACAGTGGCAACATTAAAACATGGAGGCATGTCAATGATGTTTTGGAGTTGTTTTAACTCAGGGAAGACTGGACAATTGCAATAAGAGAAATAATGTAATCTGCAGACTATATCAAAATTCTGTATAAAAATCTATAACTATTAGCACAAAATCTTCATCTAGGTCGGCAATTTATTTTCCAGGATGATAATACACACACTAATGAATATATATATATATATATATATATATATATATATATATATAGGAGGCCCAGTGGAGTAGTGGATAGTGGCTCAGATTGAGGAATCAAAGAGCTGAGTTCCTGTTCTAGTTGAATCCATTAAATTCACTTACATGACAATACCCTTGGGAAAGGTATTTATTCTCTTCTTCCTTCCTGCTATGGGTAAATAGCAGGACAGACTGAAACCAGATATGAAACCATCGTTTTTTTGTAGACATATTAAGGATCTAACATTACAATCTTGCTAAATTCTTAATTTCATAAGTGTAAACGTTTAAAATTATAACTCATCTCCTTTGATAAATCTCCTACCCTCTTATGTACCTCTCCACTAATATCATCTTAGATAATGATTCTTAAAATATTTTTTTTTGCAAATATATTACTAGTAATACTTTCAGACAAATTGTTTTACATCCATACTTATTCTACATGCTATACTGTCTGAAAATAGGTCAAAATTTGATTATAAAAGTTATAATATACCATACCTGTTTTTTTTCTATTTATATTAAATTTCTAAATCAAAATGATTTTTTTTAAAACCTGAATAAATTATATAACCAACATAACAAAAAGAAATTACCAATTCTAAATTTATTAATTTACAAAACACTTCCATTGATTACAGAATTAGTAGTGATAACTCCAACATAAATATATACAATTCGGTTTTAGCTTGATTTTTTTTTTTTTTTTATAGAAAACCAAAAAAATCATCCCTAATTACCACTATAACTATTGCTAGAATTTATCCCTCTTACCTATTCCATCGTATTACTATCTCCTATTCCCACCTTTCCTCTCCCACCTCTCACTCTTGGGATGCTTGTGAGATGATGTGCTTAAACTTTTGACTGTTGTTTATTGGCAAGGAATCTTCCCAGACTAGCCAGTATTCAACACCTCACCCATCCTTCACCAAACTGCTATCAACAAGCACTATTGTTTCACTGTCATCTTTTTTGCTTCATGTATTTCTCAAACAAATGGAAAAGATGAATTGACGTTTCACATACGGCTTGCCTACAAGCAGAACTGTTCGTAACCATTTTCAGTTCTCACCTGTTGAGGTGCAATTGAAATTCATCAAAACAAAGTTGCATCTTTGTAGTGAGTAAACTGTTTTTGTCTATATGATAAAATTATCATAAATAATTATCGCTTCACTATCGGTATCGAGCCCTCTTTTGGATTAATGCAGTGAACATTAGAATTTATATATTACTTTCATTCGCATTGCATCATATATATATATATATATATATATATATATAATAAAAAGGCTTAAACACTAATATTCCATGGTTATCATTTATTAAATTGGAATCGTACTCATGATCCAATTCATCAGACTTACAAATTGAAAAAGAAATCAGAAAAAATAACTCTGTGAATAAAAACAAAAATTTAGTGAGAGTGTATGTATGAATGAGAGTGAGGGACGAATGTGAGAAGTAAATGAAAGCTCTAGAGAGGGGTACCAGACTAAAGGAGAACAGGACGAACTAAAAGTGGAGGTGGGGATTAAAATTTAACAGAGAGAAGTCTTAAAGAGAGGGGTTATATATACGTGTGTGTATAGGTGTGTGTGTGTGTATATATATATATATATATATATATATATTTTCACAGTCTTTCAGTCATTGCTCTAGTCCCACGTGCCATGACTCTCAGTTATTTCCCTTTAACACAACTCCCCAAGTTTTGGTTCACCACTGCTGTAGCCTTTTATTGAGCTCACAACTCTTTAGGTCTAGTCACTGGATCTAACCAACACCTTTACCCACTGGGCAATGTGTCCTTGAGGGTCCAGTTCAAAATTCCAATCACCTGAGGTGGGCTAGAGCGTACAAAGGCCGAAATGTTGTGAATATGGCAATGAAGATGAGGATAACAGTCTAAATAATTGTAAATAATGTAAGTAATCATACTACCTAATCTCAAAGATATAGAAAGACACAACGAAACAAAGAGGGAGAGATCTGAAAAATAGTGTTTTTTGGGGTTTTTTTTATTTAATATGGACAATTTTCTTTTTTTTCCAGGCAGGGTTTGAACATGAACTGTGAATGTTGGCTGGTTATTTTCTATAATAATAGCTTGTCGAGTTTAGAGTCTTTCCTTGTAACTGGTGCTATAGTGTATTTTTGGTGTTGTCAACTAATATTTGTTATACGTTGATAGTTACATTTTGGTCGTTCATGATGTGTTGGTCAATGTGTGCATGGATAGCACTAAGTTTCAACAGGTGACAAGTCAATCTGTGTGTGAAAGTGTGCTCCATGCTTGCATAAACTAAGTATTTAATATTGATTTTTGATTATTAGTGTTGGAGATGCAATCTCCCAGGGGGACATGAGAATTCAACAACATTATTTCTATGTAGGGGAATTTATGAGGTCCAGTGTTATTGGTGATAAGTTAATGTTGTAAACTTTTTATAATAAATGATAAATCTTACGTGTTTGTTAGGATCATTGAGTTATATGTATCGGAGAGTCATGTTTTTAATTGCTTTTTTTCATCCATGTTTATAATTAGGGTGTATTTGATTACAATAGAGTAAGTTCATGGTATGTTTATTAAATTTCTTTAAGGCTAATTTTATTTGTTTGTCAATGCCATGGTTAAGCAAATTATTGTTGATTATGGTTTGTTTAATGTTGCTACGTTCTTTATAGAATAATACGTCTGAAGAAGAGATTATTTTGACTTCAAAGGTCACATGATATGGTATGTGTGCATATATATATATATATATATATATATATATATATATGTTTATATTTAGATAGAGCGTATGTAAATATAAAAGTGAACATTGAAGTCAACACTCAGAGGCGACAGACTGTTTCATGCTAGACGCAATCATCAGGCCACTCAAACGATTGTGTCTAGCAGGAAATAGCCTGTCGCTTCTGAGTTTTGACTTCAATGTTCACTTTTATATTTACATACACTAACTCTGATATTGAGCACTTTATCCCATAAATATAGCACAGCCTAAAACTAATATATATATATATATATATATGCGCACACATGTATACATATCTGTCTGTTTTTTTTTGCATTACTTAAGATGCGTTCTGAGCAAGATTATGATAGAAGGATAGATGATGTGTATACACATGGGCATACGTGTGTGTGTATGTGTTTTTATATATATATATATATATATATATGTGCACATGTGTTACCATTTTGGAGGGATTAGAAAGACAACAACTAAGTGACCTACCTATTAAAACTAGTATCTGGTGTGTTTGAGGGATTAGTCACTTCAGAGATCAAACATGTCTCAGCATACATTGAAACCCATACTAAGTTCAGACCAGTGTGCACTCTATTGATACAGATTTTGAGGGTCAGTCCAGCAGCAGATGTACTTTTAGGGATGTGTGCGACCACAAACTCACAAGTGAGGGCCAGTAAATACTGTACCCGATGACCACTTCTGATATGAGTAATTGGCATAGGGGGAGAGACAAAATGATTCTCTGGACGAAATCAACAACAGATCTCAAACTGTGTGGCATGATGAAAATAACATTGAAAATATGAAAAGCAACTTGGCAACACTAATTAAAAAAAAAAAATACAGCAGACATAACTGAGAAAATAAACAGAAACAGCAATCATTTATGTGTCCTCTCCCTTCAAGATGTTGGTAATCAAGGCTCTCCACAACCTCTTGTCCCATGTAGCTTTTAGCATTGTATCTTTTTTTATCATCCCTCCTTCTCACCATTCTGCCATTCATATCAGTTTGTTCAGTAGTTAACATAAAGCACAATGCTAGGGATGTTCCGAAAAGATAGTTCTCATGTGGAACCCTTTTTCTAAGAAATATTACAGGAGTGACTAAGTGATAAAAACTGAGATGGACTGGATACATAGTAAGGAAGAAAGAGAAGATAAGAGATGGAGCAAAAGGTTTGTTACACAATTTGTATTTCAGCTGAGGTTGCCTATGTTCCCTTTGTACTAATAATCTAGGGAAAGGTATAAATATGCATCTTGCAGTGTTCAGGGCTCAAAATTAACTTTGCCTTGGAGATGACAGAATGTTAATTTCGGACGTATGTTTAGGATTTTTAGGATCATAAAAAAAATTAATTTAAACAGTATAATATTTAGTCTGAAGTAAATCATTTCTTACAGTAAAATAAAATAACCTACAGGTAACTTTGAACCAAACCCTTTATTTAATCGAAGGGGTTAAACTGTTCTCTTTCCACTGCCCATGTCTAGGGATATCTCATCTAGTTTTAATGTTTTTTGTACTGCTCTGTTATTGCTTCTATTTCCATTAAGTATACATTGCCCGGCCCAAAGATTGAACTCATAATTACTACGTCACCAAATTCATGAACCAGTACTTTAATCCACTAAGCTATTATTATTATTATATTGGACTACAGAACAGCAGAAAGAGAGACGAGAGGTTATGAGAATGAGAAAGGAAGAAGATATATGACTAGAAAAAAAGAACATAATTCGGAGAGGTAGCAGGAGCAGCAGCAGCAGTAAAAACATGATAGCCAACAGCAGCAGTTTTTTTTTTTTTCTTTTTTTAAATCATTTCACCCCAAGCAAGGCAGAAATGACACTAGTAGGCAGGGGCTTAAAAGGAATGAAAGTGAGAGAAAACCTAGGTATAGGGAGGATTGAGAAAAGGACAAAATGGGATTCAAGAAGACAGAAAATGGCAATTGACATTGCATTTAAATTTTTGAACATTGGAGTTATCAGGGAAGCAAGAGAAGAAAAGGGAGTTCCACAGGCGAGATGTGTGAGAAAAACTGTTGGAGTAGAAGTGGCGGTTACATTTAACTATTTCAACAGTAAAAGAGTGGGACCTAGATGACAATCTAGTAACTTAAACCTCTAAGTTTACTACAGTAAATTTTCCAATGGGATAATGACCTACTGGATAAAAGCATTGGTTTGTGAATTTGGTAACACTGGTTGTGAGTTCAAACCTTGAATCAGGCAGTATGTACTTGCATTCAGTGAAAATGTACATGTAATAACTAAAATAAGTACTAGATGATATTCCAAAACATGAGCAGTGTTAACGAAAATAGACGACATCAGTTTTTTTTTGTTTTTTAATTTTAACATTTTTGTTCCCCACCCCCACCAATGATTTTAATGGTGTTGTTACAAACAACTATAAATACAAAAAATTGAATTTTGATTTCAGCACAATTTTAAATTCTGGCAGATTAGAGGTGTTTTTTGGGATGATTCTGGGACACTGGTGAAAAAAAAAAAGTTAATCTGAAATCACAGTTTGATTGTAGCAAAAAGTCTCATCACTGATATGCCACAATGATTAAAGGAATACAGAGTGAATTTGTCAGCAAAAGTGTGTGTGTGTGTGTATATATATATATATATATATAAAATAAATAATAATGTAAATAATAACGGAATTATTTGTTTTATTTCAATTAATTTGCACAAGTATGTGTGTGTGTGTGTGTATATATACATACATACATACTAGAGCAAATTAATTGAAACAAAACAAATAATTCCATTATTTGTTACATTCTGTTTTGTATTTTTTCAATAAAACATGAGTGGGTGGACATGTTAGTACTTCATATGTCCATTCCACAAAGTCGCTCCTTGCAGATTGAACACAAATTTTCGATTGGCTTTCAATGAGAAGAGTTTCCAGGCCAATCTATAGTACTTAGATTTTCTCACTGGTAAGTCTTGCCAGTGTGTTCATGCAGCATTACAATTTTCATAAGCTTCTTTGGAGTAATGTCTATCACAGACAATGGCCATAGGACAACTAATCAACAGTCAAGACAATAGTGACTGGGTGTGATAAAAATCTGGTGCAATCACAGACAATTCAATATTTTTCAAAGCCAAACAAATTTCAGCATACACTCCAAAAATTGATACATATTACTGCATGCCACTGCAAATGACTTAATATGGGGAAAAGATAAAAATCGATTACACCCTGTCATTCCAGTGGGTCTAAAACTGAATCTATAGTGAAAGAAAGGAAACTAAAGCAGTAGTTTCAATTAATTTTGCACTAGTGTGTGTGTGTGTGTGTGTGTATATATATATATATATATATATATATATATATATATATATATATGCCTGATATTGCATTCAGGCATGAAACTGTTGCTGCTTAGTGTTGATCTCAGTATCCACTTTTATATTTACGTACACTATCTTGTATATTGAACACATTTACTCATGTACCTTAACACAATATTCTTATTATATACTGTATTTTCCAGCTTACAAGATGCACTTTTTCCCCTAAAAATACCCTGAAAAATATATGTGCATCTTCCAAGACAAATGTAAGGCAACACCCAGGCTCAAGTCAGTTTGGACAGTCACCTAATTGGCTTGACTGATAGGGATGTTGATTTGTATGTTCAGTCATTACACTATAATGTTAGCTATCTAGTTCAGCCTTTTATATGCTGTAACCTCAGTATTTAGCTGTCACAAGTATTTCCGAGACTATAAACCTTCCTGGAGCCGAGCCACAAACTTAAACATGCTCTGTATTACTAGCAGTGGCGGAAGCATTTCTGCTCTTGACCTTGACTAATATGTCATTGCCATACAAACGAAATCAAGCAAGTAATTAATGTGAACAATACATGGTGCCAGTATGTGAGGGACACATGGTGAATGTGTTGTTGTATGAGAATGACTTTTTTACTTTTTTTTTTTTTTTTAGAAATTTCTTTCCAATATAAGGGTGCATCTTCCAAGCTGAAGCATCTTGTAAGCTAGAAAATATGATATATATATATATATATATATATTTCTTATGAATGGACTCAAAACACATTCTTCAGAAAAATATGTATAAGAGTTGCAGCTTGCCCTGATTTTGGCAACAGAAAAATTGGAAAATATAGATTTTGAAAATCCAAACAAAGTCTGTTTCAGGCTACCCTTTGGATAGCAATGGCTTATGGAACATTTTGATTAATGTCAATAATCTACAAATACCCAAAATTGGTTGTGCTGTTATTCATTGGAGAACCAGTGTCATCTGGAATCAGAGATTTGAGTATTGAAAAATTCAAAAACTGCACAAAAACAAATTAAGAGTGATACCAAACTTACTCAGTCCTCCTGTAATCACAGTCACGCGCAGGTTAATGACTTTCCCCAAAACTTGGAATTGTTCTCCAATTTGAAATGCCAACTCCCTGAAAAAGTTAGAAAAGTTTAGAAAACTGATTGAACATAAATCTCTCATGCACAGGTGTTGACAAAAGAAAAAAAAAAAAAAAAGGATAAAACATGCAACAAGTAAAAAAACACAAAAAAGAACGAACAAAAGTTATGGGAAAGCTCTAGGAAAACAATCAGTTGTTGTAAATTTATAAGGTAAATTATAAATGATGATTCTTCTTTATAAGCTGTGTCCCCTCAGAACATAAGCGATCATGGCTCTCCATAACTTCCTGCCTGTTGTAGCTTTTAATAAATTTTAACTTTGTTATTTCTCCTAAACCCTGTTCTGTCATCCATTTACTCAAGCTCCCTGTTATGTGGTGTTTTCTTCTGTCCATCTTGTCTTCAATCTGTCCTGTGAGTATCAGATTCTATAAGCCCTCTTTCCTCATTATGTGTCCTTGAAATCTGAACTGTCTTTTCCTGATGTGTAAGTTACCTTTTTGTTTCCATTTTCTCTAAAACTTTGTTGTTGCTCATCTTTGAGGAGATTGTCCAGCATTTACTGCCATACAGGAGGATAGATAGATAGAATAGTTCAGTAATCTTTTTTTCTTGTTTTTAGCAAAGTTTTTCTGTTTCTTAATACTCTGCTTAACTTTTAGAATGCATCTTTGGCTATCCCAACACACCTTCAGATCTCAGTTTCACATTTTCCGTCCACTGTTATCACGTTTTCTCACTTGTTTGACTTTGGCATTTCCAATTTGCATTCATCCTTTTGCTAATAACCATGCATTCTCTCTTTGCAGTTGATGTTTAGTCCTTTCTTCTTGCTTTCCTTCACTATCTTCTTTAAGAGTTTTTGTAGTTTTCTTTCAGTATCTGCAGTCAACACTGTGTTATCTGCATATCTAATGTTGTTAAGGGTTGTAGCCACCAATAATGAATCCTGGTAGGTGTATATGTTGAATAAATCCGGTGAGAAGACTCGTCTTACACCCCCTTTCTATTTTTGTATATCGGCTGAATTCATTTTGTTTGCTGCTAGTAAAGGTTCTTGATTGTTATGATATCCTTCAAATATGTTAACGTTGTAGCACACTTTATTGAACACCTTTGCCTAATCTATAAAACACATACACTTCCTATAAGTGATTTACATATATAAGTGAACATAGAAGTCAACACTTAGAGGCGACTTGCCTCTAAGTGTTGAATTCTATGTTCACTTTTATATTTACACATGCTCTATCTCTGATATTGAGCACTTTATGCCATAAATATAGCACATCTTAAGACTATACTTCTTATATATATAGTAATGGATAAAGTCAAAGAAAACTGCTGGTTTTTATCTAAAGAAATGATCACTAAAACTCTCTTAATTTATAGACAAATCCTACAGATGCATGCTGGGATTTCTTCCTCACCAATTAAAATGGACAACTTCATGGTTTCATTTTGAAGTTAGAATGCTACAATACTTTCTTCCATTTTGAACTTTTTGCATTATTACTATTGCTTTGCCTTGTTTTGATTTATATATATATATATATATATATATATATATATATATATATATATGTGTGTGTGTGTTTTTGCTAAGTATTATTTTTTGTTCTATTCTTTTTTTTTTCCTTTTCTTATTGAGAACTTTGTCAATTCCGTTTGTTTAGCATTTTGCCAATTGCACTTAACCATGGCCACTTACTCCACAAAAAACATTGAAGCTATTTTCAACTAGATTAGCAGTGCAAATATGACACCAGACTGACACATTTTATATTTTTTGAGATACACCTATGTATTTATCAGGAGTTACATAAGGGTAGATAATTACAATCTTCTTTTATCATCACATTCTCTCCAGCAGTTTTATTTATTCATAAGGGATAAGTCTTCCCAACGACCAGGCATCTTCAGGGTAGTTTGGGATCTTAGGGCCAGCTCTTTCCTTGTAAATATAGATCAGATTCTGATGAGGTACTTGGCTTTCAACCTAGGGACTTTGGCCTGAAGTGCTTTTACCTTCTTTGGGACTTGGGCTGTTTTGTTTCTAAATAGGAGTTATCAGAATGAGCCTATTTCTGAGGTACCAACCATTCATTTCAATGTCATGCAATAAACTTTCTATGTTTGCTGGCTCCAGGCTATCTACATGAGGTGTGTGCTGAGTGATGTCAGCAAAGATATTACGCACACGTTTGTGCCTTTAGAACAGACATTACATGCATCCGTGCGCTTATAGGAAAAAAGATTACATTCACACTTGTACCTTTAGAAAAGGGAGCATCCATATGCTGCTACCATTGGAAAGGAAAAACGATATAGACAACTTTACATCAGAAATAATAAGTCGACACAGTTGTCGGTGAAAAAAGGAACTATGGGCCAACTGCCATCATTAGAAAAGGCAAAGTACAGAAAATAAAAGTTTACCACATGTAAACAAAATATCAGACATAAAAGATTATTAATTTGCATTGTGCAGCCACACCAACCTCATTGTTCACACTCCACTGAGGCTGAAGTTGTACAGAAGCCAATGTCAAAACCTCCCTCTTCTCATATTCATAATATAGAGAATTAACGAGGCATACCAATCAACCAGTTTGCACTAATTAACTTACAGCACCTACTTACACCTAATGAGAATGACTAGCACATTTTAATGATCAATAAGTAGCTTGAACAATTGGAAATCAGTAACGGTAGAAAAGGCAGCTGCTGCTTAAATAAGTCGTACATACTACTGCTCATCAAAGAATAAGGAGAAAAATTGAAAATCTATCTACTCAAAGACGACACTAATACACATCATACGCAATCTTCCAAAAGACTGGTTCAAAAATTAAGTACAGAGTTGTACAATGGTTATAAAAAGAGAAAAACAGAATTGGCAAAGCAAGTTCTAATCCCAACTGTGGCTAATTTTTTTTTTTTTTTTTTTTAATGTCATATCCCTTCAGGACACGAGTGACTATCAATGACAATCTGGAAAATCCTTTTCCCTTATCTAGAAATTGCCAGGCGATAATATACATGAAGAAATAGTTTTAAGGTGTGCTATATTTATGGGATAAAGTGCTCAATATCAGAGAGAGAGCATATGTAAATATAAAAGTGAATATTGAAGTCAACACTCAGAGACGACAGGCTGTTTCATGCTAGGTGTAATCATCAGGTAGCCTGACAATTGTGTCGAGCATGAAACAGCCTGTCACCTCTGAGTGTTGACGTCAATGTTCATATATATATATATATATGTGCATCTCAGAGGGACCACTTGTTTCCTAGTTAGGATTGGGTTTCTGTTTCCTTCTAAAGTCTACTTCAACTCTATACTTTTAACATTTCAGACTGAAGTCTGAAATGTTATTCACCAATTAAATCTTGACCTCTTCAAGTCTAGAGTTAGCTGTTATCTTTCCTGTATAGCCCCCCTCCAAGAACTTCACTTCTTGCCCTTTCTTATGCTCATACAACACTTCACAGTAACCCTCTACCTTGAGTGGCTTTTAGTCCTGAAAGGAAACTACATATAAACGATAATAGTTTTGTCATCTTGCTGGTGTTCAAACATATATAACCACATGAAAGCTACAATGTAAATGTAGCAACCCACTTGAAGATTCATTTATCTGTTTAACACAATATCAACTCCCTATGAATAATTTAATGCAAAATTTAATTTTCTTGGAAGTAATAAAAATATTATGTTATTCTGCTTTCACAATTGAATACATGGTAGATGATACTCAGCTTTTGTACATATTTGTGTGGATATGATTACTAGAGGCAGTGATGCATGTTTTATGTTGTTGTTTTGTTAAAGTTATATTGAAGAAATTGTTGTATATTTCATGGCTTAATGTCATGAAAGATGTTTTATATTGATTGTTTGGTAGTTGTGTGAAGGGTGAAGCCACTACAATTTGTTAATATTTATGTATTATTGGTAATTTGTGTGGGGGGGGGGGGATACTATTTGCCCATAACTGGGAACATAACAAGTGCTACTACCTCTGGTCAAGGTGGACCTGAAAACGACAGCAATTAAGAGATGGTTTCACACTTCTGAAAACCTTCCAATCTACCAGATGTAGTTTATCATCATACCCAGGACTCCCACTTGACAATTCTTGAAGGTCTTTTCACGGATTCCAAGAAGGAAAGGTATCATTTTAATGGTTTTCTCATTGCACGCTTTGTTAGATCTTGCCTCACTGTTTTCATTTACATGCAAATGTAACACATAACTAAATTTTCTTTCTTTGTTTTTTTTTTTTTTTTTTTAACTTGATAGGGATGGGGAGATAGTAAAATTGCTAAAAACTTAAAATTTCCTAGTTTCTCACAAGATTTGTCTGTGGTATTCTCATCTCCAGTAGAACCACATTGCCTTCACTTAATTTGCTTTGAAACTATCCCAAATTCACTGCCATATAGGAGGGGAGACTACATAGCAGTTCAGAACTACTTTGTTGTCTCTAAGAACAATATTTAATGCCTTATTACCTTGCTTAGTTTCAGCAAAGCATCTTTCACTATTCCTATATATATATATATATATATATATATATATATATATATATATATATATATTCACATTTTAGTCACAATTTATATTTTCTATTTCTATACTACCCAGATTGTTTATTTACACTATTTGTTAGACTGTTTATTGGTACAGTTGGCAAAATATTGGCTAACTGCTAATCTAAAAGTTTTTATTCAAACTTTATAAAATGATAAATAAATTTTAATAATTTAGTAAATGTATATAAATTTATGAATAAAAAATTGTTTTTGTATTTCTTTCTTTATAAATTAGTAAATGACACCATTATTATTTTACTTACCTTCGCTCATTAGTAATACTGTTTTAAAAAATGACTATTAAAATTGAAATAAAAAACCTAAACATGACGAAAGTGAATTTATAGATTTTCTTTGTTCTTGAGAATTTACAACAGAAATAATAAATACTATTTATTTATTAGATTGTTTATTGGAGTGGTTTGCAAATCATTGGCTAATTGCCAATTGATTCAAGCTTTATAAAATAAATTCCTTATAGTTGTTTCGCATTTAGTAAGTGTTTATAAATTTATGATTAAATATTGTTTTCATATTTATTTCTCAATAAATTGGTAAATGATAAATATTGCATTGCATTAGTTTTAATTGTATTACTTTTTAAAATGTTGTAAATATAAAATTATTCTTGTAAATAAACAACCTAAAAAATAGTGTTTAATGTTTTTGTTGTCAATTCTCAACAACAAAAAAAAACAAAAAAAAAACAACAAAATCAATTTCATTAGATGCTTAGGTTTTATTACAATTCTAATCATTGCTTTTTAAAACAAACATTGCTGAGGATGGAAGGTAGTTAAAACAATAATAGCAGTGTCATGGGAAAAACCGTCCTTTTGATACTGTTTTATTTATTTTTTGCAAGCATGACAGTTCAAGTTTGCTGTATTTTCTTCTTTCTTACACTGTTTTGACTAATATTCCAATGAGTTTTTCTTTTATTATACAAAACAAAACTTACGGTGAAAAATTACAATTTTTTTTTATTTTTTTTTATATGATCATTTTCTCTCAAATTTTAGACTAAAAAATTTATACATGATAATGAGAGAAAACGAATACAATAGTTTTGGATAAGCAAATAAAGAATTTTTACTCTTCTCTTCAGGTTACCTCTTTTGATTCAGATACAAAATTTCTCATAACGAATAAGAATAATTGGTTTTGGTTCTTTGTTTTAATTGTCTTTTGTTCTTTTCTGCCATGCATGCCAGGAAAACATCAACAAAAAGATGCTGGATGTGGTCAATAGCAGAATCTAACAGACCAGATTTAACTGCAACTGAATCAGGCAAAACATGTACAATTCTGATTCTTTTTTTATGACTTTATCAACCTTTGCAGATTATTTAAAGACAGAATATATTTTTAGATTCTAAGAAATATTTTTTTTTTTTTTGAGATAATGATTTGATGATACAAATCTTACTAATTAACCCATAGCTGGGAGGAGAAGAGGTGAATTAATATCTAAACTTGATAAACAAGAAATTATAATACTGATATAAAGTGGGGAACCAGTTCTATATTGTAATCAATGTATAAAATGGTCCCTCACTTTGTGGCTATGGTAGTTTCTACACATTTATATTCCAGAGAATGTAAATAAATCAAAAGACAAACCTGTATAGTTAAACAGTATTTTATTCAATTTCTATGGCTTATTAACCCCTGTACAGGTTATTTAAAGCCAGAAAATATTTTTAGATTGTAATTTTTTTTTTTTTTTTTTTTTTTTTTGAGATAATGATTTAGTGATACAAGTCTTACTAATTAATCCATAGCTGGGGAAAAAAGAAGTGGGTTCATATTTTTCCCCATGTTGATTATAACGAACTCAACTAGAATTGGAACTTAACTCTCTGGTTAACAACTACAAGCCATTATCCATTACACCGCTCGCACTTTCAAGCTTACAACACCAGGTATTCCTAAGTGGTCACCCATATAGGTACTGACCAGGCTCTACATTGCTTACCTTGGGTGACAATACAGGAACCAATGTTTAAAAAAAAGCTCTTTCATAATGGATAATAGATGAGGCCTAATCATTCCAATCCAGAAACACAGAGAGTAGCACCTAATATATGTGCAACCGAAACCCACAAACATTACCAAGAAGAACCATGTGGATGGTATGCAGTGACCCAACGAATGTCCTAGTTAGTTACTCTTAACTATTTACTTGTCTTATTTAAATTATTTACATGCAGACTGCCATCTGTATGTAGATAGAAGATGGGCTCACCTATCGTCCGGTTCACACTCCTCCCCAGTTTTTTGAATAGAAGTAGAGGTCTATGCCTTGTTTCCTCTTTAGGATTGGGTTTTCAAGTTCCTCCTAAAGTCTTTTCATTCTCTTTCAATCACAGTATACCTTTGTGTCTTAGTGACATTTTCCCCTTCCTTGGAGTGTATTAATTAAATTAAAAAAAAATAAATAATTCCTTATACTAGAAATTCATATAGAATATATTTTCTTGCCATTTACTCAATGTTTTAAATCTTGGGAGATGTGTACATATTTATAGAAGGGTGGATACAGAAAATTGTTGGCTGAAGAACTTTGTAGCACCCCCGTCTCATGTACCAGCCATCAGAAAAATAACAAAGATTAATTACAGTTACACTTAATTACCATTCCTGTATTATCATTAAAGCCAATGATTGATAAAATACTGCTGCAACACTAATTACATTATCAACATTGCAATGATATGAGTGACAACAAACAGGATTCATTGAAAAACCACAATGCATCTTTTATATCCAGGAATAACACAGCAAATAATGAATCTATTTTGATGTGGAGTGGGAATGTAATGTTGCTTTATACATTTACAAGATTTATATAGACATGATTACAAGATGGCAATAATAATCTTCAATTACTTCACAAAAGAATATTTCTTTGGCAATATATTCTTCATCCACTTTACCATTCTTCTTTATTCTATAAAAGTTCACAGCAACATAGTGTGAGGGGTATCTTATAAGTGTCTTTGAATTGGACTCTTCACCTACCATTCCAGTCTCTTATCACGATAATGCAAAAGTTCACAGCAAAATATTCTACACAGTGGTAGGGATATCTTAGAAGCGTCTTTGAAATTAACTGTATTAAATGTAGTGGGAGCTTAAGGCAAGGTTGCAGTAGATGCAATCACAAGTATTCTACTGAAAAAGAAACCTTTCATTTTTCCCATATTTGTACAAAGAGTGTTTGCTTCTAAATTTAATACACATAATCAATATTATTAGTTTTAAATTAGAGACATCTTAAAAGTGTCTTTATATTTTACTCATCTCTGTATTAAGTATTGTTCAGTGAAAAGTGTTTCTTTTGGGGTTTTTTTTTTTTTTTTTTTTTTTTTTTTAAATCAAATTCATCCCAAGTAAAGTAGTAAAGCCACTAAGATATAAGGGGTTACTGAGTGTGGAAGAATTAGAAAAACGAAACATTACTGAGGAGCATGAACAATAAAAAAGTAAGCAGGAAGACAGTAACAATACTAATTGATAAAGCATTTGAAGTTTTGAAGATTAATGATGAGTGAAAAGAATGGAATTCAGAAGTGTGAAAAAAGAAACTATATTAGCATAGAACTTCGGTTTACATCTAGCCAACTTGACTCTAAATTGATAAAACATTTTTGCCAGTATAGTGGTTTTCTTTTAAGTGCTCTGTCTCCTCAGTGTGTAGGTAATCATGGCTCTCTACAATTTCCCGTCTTTTGCAGCTCTTAATAAATTTTGTCTTTTCGTTATTTCTCTTAAACTCTGTTCCACAATCCACTAACTTAAACTCATCAAGTATGTTATGAGCTGTTTGCCTCTGTCCCTCTTGCTCTCAATCTGTCCCGTGAGTATCAAATTTTCCAAACCCTCCTTCCTAATTATATGCTCCAGAAATTTAAACTGCCTCTTCCTTTTTGTCTCCATTTTCCCTAAAATCTTCTTGTTCACATGTTTGGGTCATGATATCCTCAGAATCGTTGTGCAGAACCACATTTCTGCTGCTTTGAGTCTCTTCTTTTCTGTTACCTCAAGTCTCTTCCTCATTTGTTAGGAGATTGTCCAGTATTCACTGTCATACAGGAGGATAGATATCATGTAATAGTTCAGTTCTCATAATATGAGAACGAATAGAGTACAATTCCAATGTTCGTAACATTTAATTTAAAAGAGGGCTCAACACAATGTAGAGCAATATTCTTTATTTTAGGATATTACATCAAAAAACATATCAAAACTGCTACACAGTTGCAGTCATGTTCCAATGCATATCAATACATGTAATTTTTCATGATTTTCAACATAATATCCTAAAATAAAGTTTGTGTGTCTGTGTGTATATATATATATATATATATATATATATATATATATATTTCCGCATATAAGGCAATCTTTAGATGAGGTCCAGAAATAAAGAAAATTTTCATGAATTTATCCTATACCTGTAGTATGACTGCCTACTGTATCCTTAAAAATTCAAAATAAACAAAATAACAAAATGGATTCTGTATAATGTTTTTCCTATGCACGTCCCCTAAAATGAAAACAATTGTTTTGTTTACATTTCATCACGTGATCTCTTGTGAATACCAATTTTCTTTTTTCTTTTTTTTTCCTATATCTAATCAGTTACAATCAGCCTGGTGTACTAATGGCCACTTACTTATGCTTCATCAACAATCACAAAATACCACTGACAATGTACAATAATAGTACATTCCATGGCTGTGAACACAATCATAACATGATGTTTCCATTTTCTCAGCCGAACTTGCATGGATACAAGTTGATTTCATTGATATGGAATTATTCTTCAAATAGGCAATTTATTATGAAGTTATGCCAGTGATATATAAGATAGAAATGGTTTTATTACTTTTATTATCAGTTTATTTAATAATGTCAATCTTTTCATGTACTGATAATAAAGTCAATCTTTTCATGTACTGAGGTTAGCCTACTGATAAACATCACTCAGAATTTAAAGTTTCTTTTTTAGAATTGTTGACGACTCCTAATTTTCAAGGATGGTTTTTTTGGGATATACTAATAGCAAGTATTAATGTGTGTTAATCATGAGAGAAAAATACCTGTATTTATAACATTGGCAGAATCAGAGGTGAGATTGTTATTGAAGCTTAATATTACCATTGTAATAAGAATGGACATTAGAAACATTGAGAAAGTGGAGAATAAGAGTTTCAGCTTCTCATCTCCTGCTCAGTTAATAACAATTCGCATTTGCAAATTATTAAACTCTGTCATTCCACCTCATGGCATTTATTGTGCTCACTGCTGCTTTTGTTGAACAGTGTCCGTGTTCGTCTTTGATTTGACAAAGCCGTCTCATTGCGGCAAATTTTAAGTCGAAGATATATACAGATGATGATTTAATGGCCTGCCAACTGGAAACAAAGTCCGAGGTATGAAGCAGCCATGTGCACATGCAGCAGGTTATCCATTGGCTATAAATATCAGTGCAACAAGGAAGGACAGGGAAAAGGGTGTGGATGGGTAGACGGATGAGAATGTCAAAAGCTGGGATCAATTGGAAAAAAACAATAAAAGAATCACATAAAATAAAGAAAATGCGTGTATTTACGAAAAAGGCACACGCATTGATTGATATATGAATTTCTCTCTTTCTCATATATAAATATTACTTTAAATGTTATTAATGTGGATACTCATATTTCAAATAGACACCCCATTTTTATTTTTACTCTAAACTCTACCATAACTATTTTTTTTTTCTAAAGATCAGTTACAATCATCCTGGTGTACTAATGGCCGTCTACTTATGCTTCATCAACAATCACAAAATACCACTGACAATGTATAATAATAGTACATTCCATTGCTGTGAACACAATCATCACTCAATGTTTCCATTTTGTCAGCTGAACTTGCATAGATACAAATTTATTTCATTGTTATAGAATTATTCTTCAAATAGGCAATTTGTTATGACGTTGTGCCAGTAATATACAAGGTAGAAATGGTTTTATTATTTCTATTTCCATTTGCATTCCACCTAATAGAATACATAGAAAGAAATTCAACCACAACTTTGATCTAAAGAATGCAACATTTAAGTAACTTAATTCTCAAGAGTGACGCTATATATATCTATATAAATCGGTGCACTGAATTTTTTCAGATATCTCTATTTACCTGTTCACTGTCTTTTGAATAGGAATAAATTATCCCTTGTTTCCTGTTGAAGATTTAATTTTTATTTGAGAGCAAGAGACGTATGTAAAAAAATAAAAATAAAAAAAAAAAAAAAAAAAAAAAGGTACAATGTGTATGCTTTTTCTCTTAAATTGACATATTGATTTGTTAATCAAGTATGACTATTACTAACATATTAACATACAAAATGACTATTGCATTGAAAATTTACACAAAATCATTCCTGAGCTTCCCAAAAATAAATTTGATTAAAAGTGTGTGTGCGTGTATATATATATATATATATATATATATATATATATATATATATATGGGGGCCTGACGATTATGTCGAGCATGACACAGACTGTCAACTAAGTGTTGACTTCTATGTTCACTTTTGTATTTACACACACTATCTCTGATATTGAGCACTTTATCCCATAAATATAGCACACCTTAAGACTATATATGTTGTATTCGACATATGAAGGTCAAGCAACTCAGTTCCTAGGAACCAACAGCCAGACACCAGCATATACAATTTGATTATAGTGGTGAAGGCTTTGTGCAGAACCAACCACACTTTTTGAAGGACCAAATACAAAGACCTGGTGCACTACATGTCACAAGGTCACCAAATGACCCTGTGCAGGTTTTTGAATTGAGTTGTCCTTCTCCTAGACTAGTTACCATCCAAGGCTATAGAACCTGGTCTGTCCTGCTATTTACCCATAGCTGGAGAGAGAAGAAGAGGATTCATACCTTTCCTAAGGCTATTAGTACTTAAGTGAATGTAATGGATTTGACTGGAATTCAAACTTGGCTCCATGTTGCTATCAATTACTCCACCGTGCCTTTTTACAATGAGACTAAATAAATTAATTCCAGGCTTTTGATTTTTCTTTTTATCGTTAATTTTTTTCCTGATCTGATAATAGCCAAAATGTAAAGTAAGCACTAAATAGTAACAATCAGTCAATCATTACCCCCCATGTATGGTACACGCTTAGGCGATCATGTATCTTTTGATACATGACTGATGAAGCAGATATTTTTCTTCCAGCAGTAGGTTGCCATTTCTTTCTGTGGTAGACCAGTTGCCATCCAAAGTTACAGAACCTGGTCTGTCCTATTTACCCATAGCTGGAGGGAGAAGAGGATTCATACCTTTCCCAAGGGTATTAGCACATAAGTGAATGTAATGGATTTGACTAGAATACATTTAATCATTTCACACCAAGCAAGGCATGAATGATGTCACAAGTATGGATGGGCCTACTGAGGTGGGAGAAAAGACTGCGTATAGAATGGGGACAGAGGAAAGGATTAAAGCTGAAAAAGGTTCAAGAAAATACAAGATGGCAACTGAAGTGCATTTACATTTTTGAAGTTTTTAGTTATCAGGGAAGCAAGTAAACGGAAGTGAGTTCCACAGGTGGGAATTGTAAGAAAAGAAACTGTTGAAGTAGAAGTGACATTTACATTTAACTAATTCTACAATAAAAGGGTGGGGCCTATATGTCAATCTAGTAGTACTCAAACTTCCATAGTCTGGGAATCAGGAGAAAAAAGGTCATCAGGGCAGTAGCCATGAAAATATTTGTAGAAAAGACAGTGGCAAGTCACATCACATTGGTGAGAAAGCCGAGATGCCAAGTCTGGATCGATTACATCGCAGATCCTTCTTTGGATTTTATCAAGAACCCCGTGATGAGTGGATTTTATCAAGAACCCCGTGATGAGTGGATTTTATCAAGAACCCCGTGATGAGTGGATTTTATCAAGAACCCCGTGATGAGTGGATTTTATCAAGAACCCCGTGATGAGTGGATTTTATCAAGAACCCCGTGATGAGTGGATTTTATCAAGAACCCCGTGATGAGTGGATTTTATCAAGAACCCCGTGATGAGTGGATTTTATCAAGAACCCCGTGATGAGTGGATTTTATCAAGAACCCCGTGATGAGTGGATTTTATCAAGAACCCCGTGATGAGTGGATTTTATCAAGAACCCCGTGATGAGTGGATTTTATCAAGAACCCCGTGATGAGTGGATTTTATCAAGAACCCCGTGATGAGTGGATTTTATCAAGAACCCCGTGATGAGTGGATTTTATCAAGAACCCCGTGATGAGTGGATTTTATCAAGAACCCCGTGATGAGTGGATTTTATCAAGAACCCCGTGATGAGTGGATTTTATCAAGAACCCCGTGATGAGTGGATTTTATCAAGAACCCCGTGATGAGTGGATTTTATCAAGAACCCCGTGATGAGTGGATTTTATCAAGAACCCCGTGATGAGTGGATTTTATCAAGAACCCCGTGATGAGTGGATTTTATCAAGAACCCCGTGATGAGTGGATTTTATCAAGAACCCCGTGATGAGTGGATTTTATCAAGAACCCCGTGATGAGTGGATTTTATCAAGAACCCCGTGATGAGTGGATTTTATCAAGAACCCCGTGATGAGTGGATTTTATCAAGAACCCCGTGATGAGTGGATTTTATCAAGAACCCCGTGATGAGTGGATTTTATCAAGAACCCCGTGATGAGTGGATTTTATCAAGAACCCCGTGATGAGTGGATTTTATCAAGAACCCCGTGATGAGTGGATTTTATCAAGAACCCCGTGATGAGTGGATTTTATCAAGAACCCCGTGATGAGTGGATTTTATCAAGAACCCCGTGATGAGTGGATTTTATCAAGAACCCCGTGATGAGTGGATTTTATCAAGAACCCCGTGATGAGTGGATTTTATCAAGAACCCCGTGATGAGTGGATTTTATCAAGAACCCCGTGATGAGTGGATTTTATCAAGAACCCCGTGATGAGTGGATTTTATCAAGAACCCCGTGATGAGTGGATTTTATCAAGAACCCCGTGATGAGTGGATTTTATCAAGAACCCCGTGATGAGTGGATTTTATCAAGAACCCCGTGATGAGTGGATTTTATCAAGAACCCCGTGATGAGTGGATTTTATCAAGAACCCCGTGATGAGTGGATTTTATCAAGAACCCCGTGATGAGTGGATTTTATCAAGAACCCCGTGATGAGTGGATTTTATCAAGAACCCCGTGATGAGTGGATTTTATCAAGAACCCCGTGATGAGTGGATTTTATCAAGAACCCCGTGATGAGTGGATTTTATCAAGAACCCCGTGATGAGTGGATTTTATCAAGAACCCCGTGATGAGTGGATTTTATCAAGAACCCCGTGATGAGTGGATTTTATCAAGAACCCCGTGATGAGTGGATTTTATCAAGAACCCCGTGATGAGTGGATTTTATCAAGAACCCCGTGATGAGTGGATTTTATCAAGAACCCCGTGATGAGTGGATTTTATCAAGAACCCCGTGATGAGTGGATTTTATCAAGAACCCCGTGATGAGTGGATTTTATCAAGAACCCCGTGATGAGTGGATTTTATCAAGAACCCCGTGATGAGTGGATTTTATCAAGAACCCCGTGATGAGTGGATTTTATCAAGAACCCCGTGATGAGTGGATTTTATCAAGAACCCCGTGATGAGTGGATTTTATCAAGAACCCCGTGATGAGTGGATTTTATCAAGAACCCCGTGATGAGTGGATTTTATCAAGAACCCCATGATGAGTGGATTTTATCAAGAACCCCATGATGAGTGGATTTTATCAAGAACCCCATGATGAGTGGATTTTATCAAGAACCCCATGATGAGTGGCAGGAGTACCTGACCAGATATGATGTGTGTGTGTGTGTGTGTGTGTGCGCGCAAAATTTCAGATATAACTAAAAATACGTAAAATACATCCGTAAAAGGACAGTCCAAATAAAGACAAAGTGAAAACTTATCTCAGTCTTTTGTCCTCTGATGGATTTCATCAAGACACCTTAACATCTACAGGATGTGATGAGTAAATTGTTGCTATTTTATATTTTTAATTTCATGCATACATGTTTGTTTTTGTCAACTGTACAGTGTAGTAGGGTCAGTTGGGCACTGTCTTTGAGAAAAAGAGCACCATGGCACAATTCATTCAACCAGAAATTTGGAAATGGCATGCTGTGCTTGGAATTTGCACCAGAAGATCCAATACAAAAATATCTAGAATAAGTCAAGAGTAAATTTATTCACTAAAATCACCATTGGCTTAAATCATGACCTTTCACATTTCAGAGTTTTGAGGTTTCAATCTGAGGATAGTGCAGATGATTCAGAAAGAGTCGGATGAGTAATGCTGATTAGAAAGGTACAGCAGCTAGGAAAACTCACTCTGAATGTTCTGATAGGAAAAAAAAAAAAAACTCTTGAATTTGTTGGTGAGGTACGCAGATTTAACACGGAGATGTACATCAAGTGCCTTGAAGAGATAATGCTGTCCTGGGTCAAGAGGATGACTGCTGGAAAACACTATGCCTGGCAACAGGACTCTGCACCATGTCACACAAGTAGAACCTAACTCCCCTTGATTATTGTGTGTGGGGCACAGTTGAGTGAGAGATCAGCAAAACTCCTTGTTGTACCAAAGATGTACTGAAGGCAATGATTAGGGTAGCATTCACCAACTTAATCAAGTATACCATTCAGAAGAATTGCTTAGATAGATTATTGGAGCCTATGGTGATTTTAGTGAATAAATTTACTCTCGACTTATTCCAGATATTGTGTAATTTTGCTAAATATATCTGTTAAAATGAGATGTCAGTGTTATTTTCATTTTTGCGTAGATTAAACGACAATTTACCCATCGCACCCTATACTATCCAAAACAATTTATCCAATGATAACAATACGAAAATAATTACAACTACATCCATAACAAAACTATCATGGATATGGCCAGAACCAAAAATACCCATCAAAATAATAATTCTCCTATATATATATATATATATATATATGTTTCAAATAAACTGTCACAATTGCTTCTCGCATCATATCAGGGAAACTTGCAGAAATTTGTAAAAAATGCATTAGTTATACGTAGAAAGAAATTCAACGACAACTTTGATCTAAAGAATGCCATACTTATTAAAAGAGAAAGTAACTTTGACAAAAACTTCAAGAGTGGCACTGCACTATATATCTATATAAATCTGTGCACTGGATTGTTTTCAGATATCTCCATTCCTAGAAGAATTACTCCTATCCCAAGCCAACATACATGACTACAAAAATGTTAAAAATTAAATGAAAAATGGCACAATAATATCATTTACTCACTTTCATGGCCGCTTCAACTTGGTGTAATAGTCAGCAAGCAGATCTTGCTAGATCATTTATAACTGAAAAGTGAGTTTGTTCCTCACTGGGTCCCCCCCCTATCTTTTGGCCTTGTGCCACTTCTAATTTACACTTAGAAAATTACCCTTTACTCACTTTCATTTATTACACATATTCTCCCAATTAGGATCCTCCATAATTTACCCAGAATTTTCTGTTAATGACATATTTATGAGCATATCCAAAATTTACAAATTTTCAAAACTTAAAAGTTTGACTTTTGTTTATAAATACTTATTGCAAAATAAAATTTTTACATTTGGTTCGATAAAGTCCATCAGAAGACAAAATGTGTAAGGTAAGATAAGTTTTGTTATATATATATATATATATATATATATATATATATATATATATATATATATATATATATATATATATATATATATAGATAAGGTTAGTGCAAAAATAATGACGTAATAATGTTGTTTTTTGACGTTAAAAAATACATCAAAAAACAACATTATTACGTCATTATTTTTGCACCAACCTAATAAATAAAATGTTTGTGTGGGTATATCTGTGTATATGAATGTCTTCTTTATTTTGTTCTCTTCATAATGTAAACCACCACAGAAAACTTTTCTAGGTCAATTTATTTTGGCTATTGTTTCACACCCCACTTCTTTTTTTTCTTCTCTCTCATTTTTTTTTTTTATCTTTGTATATCTGTCTGTCTGGGAGATATTGATTCTATTTCATAGAATGTAGTCATGTCTGATGAGATAAGTGTATTTATATTCATCGAAATAAATTTATTACTATATAAATTTATTAATGATGAATTTTTATGGTTATTTTTTCCTAATTATTCTTACAATTTGCTCTGTATCAAACACTGAGATCTATGAACTGAAAAGTCCTCTTTGGAATGATTGTGCGTATATATAAGTGAACATTGAAGTCAACACTCAGAGGTGACAGACAGTTTCATGTTGACGCAATCATCAGGCCGATTGTGTCCAGCATGAAACAGCCTGTCACCTCCGAGTGTTGACTTCAATGTTCATTTTTATATTTACATATGCTCTATCTCTGATATTGAGCACATAAATATAGCACACCATAAAACTGTATTTCTTTATATACACTGCGTGCCAAATTATTAAGATAACTTTTTTCCTAATATTTCAAAAACCGTCCAATCAATTCACACAAAATTTTGACAGACTGTTGACAACACTGACCTGCGCAATCACGGAAATGTTCGTACTTGTTGAATATTAGCTAGTTTGCCAGAGGTTTAGCACACAAGTAGGCAAATGTAGCCAAAGCCAAAACTGACTTGAGTCATTTATGGAGAAATATATAGCTGAACAAAGACCCCTCATGCAAATGTATTGGGAAGGTCCATTCTAGCAAAATGGACCAACCCAACTGGTGTATTAGGCGCTCTCCTATAAAATAAGGTAAAATCAGCTTTTACAAGGAAATAGAAGGAGGCAGCCATGTTGGCAGGTAAGTCACTTGACTTCTACAGTACTGATCTGCGCAATGTAAACAAACTGGCGCCATATTTGTAATCAGTAAAGTAAGAGACAAATTGACCTCTGATTCTTCTCTAGAAGAACGGACCAGTATTCCAATAGATAATCTGATGGAGATGTTGACTTTCTGTACACAAACAACACACTTCGGAATGGGATCACACATATATCGACAGGATGAGGGCTTAGCAATGGGCTCGCCATTATCACCAGCAATGGCAAATATATACATGGAATACTTTGAAGAAATGGCATTAGAATCTATATCGCTAAAGCCTACTATATGGTTAAGGTACGTAGATGACACCTTCATACTCTGGCCACACCAGGAAGATGTCCAGGTTCTACTGGACCATGTGAACTCAATAAGACCTTCGATACAGTTCACAATGGAGAGAGAGAGAGAGAGTAACAACACACTCTCATTCCTGGATGTACTAATATCGCGAACAGAGCATGGGTTCAAGACATCCATATGCCGTAAACCAACATTCACCGGACAGTACCTCAATTTCAACTCCCACCATCCATACAGCGTAAAGAAAGGGATCGTTCGTTGCTTACAACACCGAGCAAAAGTCATAAGTGGCGACCCAGAGATGTTAGATAAAGAATTGGTCAGTATAAGTAGTACCCTACAACGTAACAACTACCCTGGGTACATGGCAGCAGCCCCCCAAAACTGGGATAGGCGGGTACAAGAAGAGGAGGAGGACAACAACACTCAGAAAACAGTCTGCCTGCCTTATGTGAAGGGGTTATCAGAGAAAATACAAAGGATCTGCGGTCCATATAACATCAGGACAACCTTCAAGAGCTTGACAACACTACGCAGATATCTCTCTCGAGTGAGACCCCCCATACAGGAGAACATGACTAAAGACTGTGTGTACGCTATCCCGTGCAGCTGCAGAAAGGAATATAAAGGAGAGACAGGCTGCCCCCTCAAGGTAAGGCTTCAAGAACACCAGAAAGCTGTAACGCGAGGGAAAGTGGAAAAATCAGGCGTGGCTAACCACATATGGAGAGAGAAGGGAGATCACCGCCCCCTGTGGGATCATGTTGAGATCATAGATAGGGAACACCATTGGAAAATTCATGAACTTAAGGAATCAGCACGTATGCTAGGCCACAAAAATCTCCTGAGCCGACCAAGCATAGAAATAAATACAATATGGGAACCAGTAATAAGGAGTGCCAGAGAAAAGCATTGATAACAAAGTTGCAATATGAGCTCTGGTAAAAACATGCTATGATAACAGCAAAATTGCAATATGAGCACTGGTAAAAATGTTACTGAAAACATTAGGTTTATAATACCCAGAAATTCATACCCAGATGTCCACAAGGACACATGGCACAGTGGATAAAGGCGTTGGTTAGATCCAGTGACAAACCCAAAGAGTGTGAGTTCAATAAGGTAGTGGAGAACTTTCAGAGGGAAAATTAGCAGGAGATAACTGATATCCATCAAACATGGCGCATGGAACTAGAACAGACTACCCCAGGGATCGAAATAAAGGGTTCAGTTCGAAATTCCAACCACGTACAACAGCCGAAACGTTGTGACAAATATGGCGACAAAGATGAGGACAATGGTCCGCATAATGTAAATACAGTGTGTATGTATGTATGTATATATATTGTCATCCACATACAAGTCCTCTTTGGAATAATCCCTGTGTATGCATTGTATGGAGATATATATATATATATATATATATATATATACACACACATATATATATATATATATATATATATATATATATATATATATATATAGAGAGAGAGAGAGAGAGGATGTATTAGGTTGGGGCAAAAATAATGACGTAATAATGTCGTTTTTTGACGTATTTCTTAACGTCAAAAAAACGACATTATTACGTCATTATTTTTGCACCAACCTAATATTTTATAATTATGAAGATGAATCAGATATAATGATTTTAAGTTTTTTCTATATATTATTTATTCTTTCACACATAGGATGATGACCATTATCATATTGACATAGATGATAATGTAAATTTTGACTTAATTTCAACTGTATTTCACTATTTGTCACTTGTAGTTCTCCCACCCAACCCTGATCATTGGCCTGAAAACCTTGATTCTACTTTTTCTTTCAGCCGACTCATCTCTTCAATAATATAAATTCCCAGGAAATTTATCCAGGTTAAGTAATTTAGACTTTATTTCTTTTTCTCGTATGATTTAATTTAAAAAAATTTTTTAATACGTTGTCCTGGATAAATTTATTACCAAATTCATTCTCGAGATATATATATATATATATATATATATATATATATATATGTGTGTGTGTGTGTGTGTATTTAGGCAGCAATCCTTCTTTCATGCACATTTCATTGAATAAGAAAGACAAGGTGCTTTTATTTAGTTTTTTTATACAATTTGTAATATTTTATTTGTCTTTTGCAGCTCTTTTTTTTTCTTTTCAGATGATAAGTTATATAAAAACTGTCCAAATGTTCTTTTTATCCGAGCACTTTCAGCTATACATTTATTTTCAAGTATTAAATATTTTAACTGTTAAATAAGAAATTGTTTGTTGTATGTATGTTTTATAAAATGTTTTCATTTTTCAAAACACAGTCAAGACAAGTTTTTATATAATTTATCATCTGAGAAGAAAAAAAATTATTAGATCACATGAGAAATTATATAAAAAACTAAAAAGCACCTTGTCTGGCATATTCAATGAAATGTGCATATATATATCTTCATTCAAATATGTTTCATTGAATGATATAGATATATTGTGTCTACTTAATTCTATACTGATCTTTTCCAGTTGTCTAATCACTTTCTTGATGTCAAGGAAGGTGCTGTAGTTCACCTTCACAATACAGAAAAATACTCATTGGCAACACCAATATACTACACAACAAAAATATTAAACAAAAACTTCAAATTCTTGAGCCCCTCTATATCAAAATCAATCAACCAACCAATCAACACTGAACAAAATTTATTACGAATATAGCAGAAAAACAGGCATACAATATTTAATGCCATTTTACATTCCGACCAATTCCCGGTCAGCTCCGTTATCTTGCTACATTTGTTTTGCAAAACTACAAAGAATAAATTTGAAATTTTATATGGACTATAAAAGAGAATGTTCAAACATTTTGAAAACTAGCCATCATAACAGAATGCAGATTTTACTGCAGTTACAATATGTTTGTCTTTTTAATTTAACTTTAAGATAAAGAAAAGGTTGAAAGTACTTAGGTCAAAAAATTAAAAAAAAAAACTATGGCACCATCCTTGATTAATTTCATCTTCACATCAAAAAACTGATTAGAGAACTGGAAAGGATCAGAATAAAAGTAGACACAATATGTCTATATTATTCAATGAAACACACACATATATATATATATATATATATATATATATATATATATTAAACTATAAAGGATGCTAAGTAATGTAATTTAATGTCTTCATAGTTCTAAGCAATGTTTGTTGCCTTATGTTCCTTTCCAGTTCCTTTAACCCATCTAGTTGCACAAGTTCATCAGGTAGGTTACTTAATGCTTTCCTCAGTCTGTTTCACTTTCAGTATGTCCTGTGAGTGTCAAATTTTCCAAGCCCCCCTTTCCTCATTATTCTTTCCATAAATTTCAATTGTGTGTTTCTAATCTGAAGTTTCCTGTTTATTCCCATTTTCATGAAAACTTTTTTTCAGTTCACCACAAGCAAAGTGACAATGCCACTAATATGCAAATGGCTACTGAAAGTGAAAGAGAATGAAAATTTTTTTTAGAAGGAATTGGAAACCCAATCCTAAACAGGAGACAAGACTTAAAACTCTACTCCTGTTCAAAATTCTGGGGAGGAGTATGAACCAGACGATGGGTGAAACTATCTACACCTTGGTCACATATTCCGTGACCATAACATTTTCGGCATCCTTCAGTAGCTCAATTGGCTCTAGTCTCTTTATCTATGAAGAAATTGTTCAGCCTTCCCTACCATGTAGGGTACTCACTGCTTCTCTTGCTTTCAATATGTCCTGTGAGTGCTTAATTCTTCAAGTACTCTTTCCTCATTAAGTGTACAAGTAATTTCAACTCTTTCTGATCCTAAACACAAGGGTCCTCTTTACTATATTTTACTTAAAACTTCCTCATTGCTCATGCGTTCTACCTACAGAAACATCCTTCTGTAGTACCACATTTCTATTGATTCTATACATCTGTAAAGAAAATTGTCTCACGTTCACTGCCATGTAGTAGGACGCATATTATATGACAGTTCGACCCTCTTTTCTTTGTTTCTATTAATATTTTCTCATACTTTGATTCTGTAAGACAGCTTTTGCTATTCCTATATACCTTTAGATTTCTGTCACTCATTTTCCATCATCTGTTACTACCCTTACCTATGTTTTTTCTTTGTGACCTTTATACAGTTATGCATCAACTTTCAATGGAATAATCATATTTTTTGTGACATCTTTCATTTGTATTGTTATATATTTGTGTAGGTTTATTTTGTCAGTCAATTATATAACTTAGAATTCCATTGTTGTTTTTTCTTGGTGAGTTCTTTATAGATCTGTGCGTACGTGTGAAGTGGAAATGGTGACCTCAGTTAATTAAATTTTTGTATCTATATTTTGTATCTATAAAGACATTCACTGTTATAATTAAAAAAGCATGAATTTGAATTAGTTGGTTTTTGTTTTGTTTTTGCATACAAGCATTCAAGGTACTGTGAGTAACAAAATTCTATTCCTAGATGTTCTAATTGATTCTATAGTATGTAAATAGAGGACAATAATTTTCAAAAACTGTATTCTTCTCTTCAGAATTTGGGGGGGTTGTGGCTCACCAAAATTTATTGTCTTTTGAAGCTCTTCGTAAATGTTGTCAGTTTCCTATCACATCTAATACCTGTTCTTGCCAACCATTTGCATAAGCTCGGTAGGTAGCTTACTCACTGATTTCCCTGTCCCTATTGGCTTTAGTACTATGAGTGTCAAATCATCACAGCCCTCTTTCATCATTTTACGTCATAGAAATTTCAGTTTTCTCTTTGATGCAAGAAATATGTCATCTACTAATCTAAAACAGTTTATTTAAATTCATAAA
>OZ010590.1:102914547-102989547 GCA_963932145.1 Acanthosepion lycidas | reverse complement strand
TCTTCCAGCAGCCAGCATCTTGACCGAAGCACAATGTAGGCCTTTATGTCAAGTCCAAGATCCTCACAAGCAATTTCCGGAGACCTTTTCCCATGAGAATGATCACTTTTCTGAGTTGCCATACCTTCGTAATCACCATTAGACTCATCTAATTCTTTTGCGAATCCTCTGCACTGTCTTCAGATTGACAACCATATATTCTGAAATGTTTTTATTGGAGCTTCCAATGCGGATGCCAAGCATTACAGTATGCTGTTTCCAAATTTCTCACTGAGTGAATTGCATCATAGTGCTCTGTTTGGGTCAGAGGCTGCACAATTGCCCCTACTATTCTGTGCAATTGACAAAATTAAAAACAATGCACATGCACAAAATTCAAAATATAAAATGGCTTCACTTTATCCATCCCACCCTGTATATAGGATATGGCAGAAATATAACACGCATTTTAATATGTAATGTCTATCCTTCTATTTAACTTAAGAAAGTTTTGTGTATTTATCTACCAAATTTCCTCCTATTTTTTTTTTTCAGATACCATCATGGCTTGGGCCAGTGCACATGAAATGTTATTTTAAGACTGGTGAAGTTGTAATCGCAACATAGAGCTTTTTCTACTCGTTTCATGTTATGTCAGTATGATGATTTTCTGGGTAGAAAAATTGACACTGCTATTAGGTTGAATGCTTCAATGACTGTCTCTTCTACTCCAATAGCTTCATGTCTCACACTTCCTGTAATTGGAACTCCCTTCCTCTTACTTGCTTCCTTGATAGCTATAATCTTCAATTATTCAAATGCAATATCAATCAACATCTTCTGATGCCCTGATCTAATTCCTCGTCCTTCTCTTCATCCTTTCCTCTATCACGTCTCTTTACTCTTGCTCCCACTCTCTGTAACACCTTGCGTACTAGTGGCACTTACGCCTTGCTTGGGGTGAAATGCTTAACAAAAAAAAAAAAAAAAAAAAAAAAAAAAAAATTGATAATCCTCCAATAGTTTCTTTAAATGGATATTAAACAGTACAGTGTAACCCGGATATAAGAGAGTTGTCGGGACCGGAGAAGAAGTCTCTTATATCCGGGTTTGGTCTATTATATATACATAGGCTCTAATTTGGGACCAGAGAAAATCTCTCTTATATCCGGGTCTCTTATATCCAGGTTACACTGTATAACATAAATAAACAAACTATTGACCAAAAGTGATCCCTCTACTCTATACTGGGAAAGCTCTGCTTTAAAACTAATCACACTCATATTTGCACAGTCCTGGGTATGATGATAAACTACAACTGGCAGCAAGGCCTCCAACTAGAAGATTGGAAGTTTGGAGGAGTGTGGGCATAAAACTTAACATAAAACACCTATTGTGCCATCCGTTCCTCCCACTGAAACAGACCTTACAATATGACTATTAGTAGTATAGCCCACCCAGGATTTCCTTTTTTACCCCTATGAAGGTGTGGTTATGCACAGGGTTTAATAAAATTATTTCATTTATTCCCCACCCCCACCTCTATGATGCTTTCAGGCAATTTACGTTCACGGTATATATAAAGCTTGTCCCTCCCTTCTTTCATTTGTGTGAAACTTGGGTTATGACAGGGACTTTAGCAAGTTGTCTGTTGGTTCCATCAACACTTTTGATTTTTCTTATATATGTGCACTTGTGTTATAGTGATTTTCCAAGCATAGCTTACATGTGACACAATGCCAAAAGTATGGGGCACCCAGTGAGGATCGAACTCACTACTCGGTCGTAATTGTTCTAGCAAGACAAGCTTGCTAACCATTACACCGCCTCGAGGTGTGCACGTGTATTGTAACTGAATAACAAAATGGAAAAAATTCTATGTACTGCATTTTATTTTCTAAAAGGACTTAATCAGACTAAAATAATGTTCTTATAGACAGAATTATATATATATATATATATATATATATATATATATATACACACTCAAGTAGACATTATATAAAATGTTTTTCTACTTTGTCATTTAATTACCAAATATTGTTCTGATATATCTGACAATACTAGAATCAATCAGTATGTGAAATCTAGGATGGAACATCTGAGTGAACTGAGGCAAAGCTGTACAATCAATGACACAAGGCAAAATCAATTAATTTATGACAAATGTGGATCATCATGCAAGTGTTCTGTGGGATTGGTGTCATACAGCAGGCACAAACATACAACAGACGATCGGAAAATAGCCTTTGTTTCTCATGTGCCAAAAAAAAAAAAAAAAAAAAAAAAAAAAAAAAAAAAAAGCCATATATATATATAGTGAACACTAAAGTCAACACCCAAGGCAACAGCGTTTCATGCTTAAACACAATCGTCAGGACATATGCGTTGTTTTTCGACTAAATAAATAAAAAATACATTAAGCAAAAGAAAATAAATTAACCCAAGCCAATAAATGAACATAAAAATAACAACCAACAATAGAATAATCAATAATAAATAAAAAAAATTAGCCAGAAAAACTGCATTCAAAATCCACAATTATTTCCACTCAATAGTCCCTGAAATAATTTCCAACATCACAGTTACCGCCCACCAAATAACTATTACAACAATACAATAGACTACACACAATGCATCAATGACCTGTATATATTGTCAAGCAAAAACACAATGCATATGGCCTGACAATTGAGTTTAAGCATAAACAGTCTGTCACATCTGGGTGTTGATTTTAATGGCCATTTTTATATTTATATACACTCTGCTCCTGATACTGAGCAGTTTAACCCATAAATATAGCATACTTTAAAACTACACATATATATGTCTGTGTGTTAGATGCAATATAGTATCAAACAAGTAATGAAAAACTTTTTACAGATATGTTTCACTTTTAGAGAGCTCTTCATGTCAGAATGAAAAACAAACATTAAAGGAAAGTGAATTGAGTTTTTTCAGGAAAGTGAAAAATAAATAACCTTTGAGATTCAACAATTAGAAAATCTTTTTTTCATTGCTGGATTTGAAATTAGCCAAGTACGAGTACACCACCATATTTTTTTCCTCTACAAGGTTTGTACACAGCATTGTGTTACCATTAGTGTGAACTACAAAAGTCTTGCCTTTGCCAATGAATATAAGTATTTGATAGTGGATGAGTCAAGTTTTTGTTCTATAATAATAATAATAATGAAAAAAAATCAACTCTAATCTTCCATGTGTCATGTCCCTTCAGGATGTGGGAAGTCATGGTTCTCCCCAACTTCCCTCTTGCCTTAAATCTGTCCTGTGAGTATCAGATTTTCCAAGCCCTCTTCCCTCATTATGTACCCTATATATTTCAATTCTCTCTTGCTGAAGTAAAGTATGACTTTTACTTTTGTTTACCCCTTCTCTAAAGCTTTCTCATTGCTCATATGTTCAGTCTATGGTATTCTCAGCATCCTTCTATAGAATCATATTTATGTTGCTTCAAGACACTTTATCTATGACAAGACTGTCCAGCATTCACTGCCATATAGGATGACGGATATATACATAACAGTTCAGTAATCTTTTCCAAGTTTCAAATAAACCTAGGAGTGTTAAAATGGCATCAGGTATATTCAAAGGAAGTTAAGAGAACATTTTGACCTCACCTGCATGTGAGACACCATTGGGCATGGTTTGGCAAACATAATGGTATGAGGATGCATGCCTGTGACCAATGATGACCCATAAAGTTGTTGATACTTTGAAAATGGATCAATGTTTGGACCACTCACAGAGTTCAATGTTGAGCAGTACAGAAGATCTGTTTGGAAAGTGAATGCCTTCCATTCAAGCAATTTAGGTGCTTTTTACTGAACAGTGTTTTGAAATCCTCAAGTGGTTACTGCAATCCCTTGACCTTAATCTGGCTGAAAGCTTTTAGGAAATTCAGAGCCACAAGCAAACATGGTTTTCAATAAAGATTAGTTTGAGTCATAAATAATTTCCATTTTTGTTTATGAAGTACATTCTTCATTTTATTTAATTATATATTCACCCTGAGTTAATATGACTTCTTACCACTTACCAGACAGCACTTTTAAGTGTAATTCCACAGGTTTTAATATGAAAACTTTCTATAAATTTTTAAATCTGATTTTCATTACACAAACATGGACTTACATGCCCCCAAATAACACAAAAGAGACCTTTTTTTTTTTTTTTTCATGACACTATTTTAACTACCTTCACTCATTGACAATGTTTATGGTTTTAAAAAGCAATGATTAAAATAGTAAACAAACCTAAACATTTGATGAATTGAAGTGAATTTATACATTTTTTTCTTCAGAATTTACAAAAATATTATTAAACACTATTTATTAGTGTTCAAACTTTTGCCATATCATATGGTAACATTCATATTTTGACCGTTGTATGCACCAGGCTTCTTCAGAAGATAATCATTGGAATTTTAAACTGACCTCTTTATTTAGTCTACAGGTATATTGTTCTATTTCCACATACGATACCTTTAAATATCTGAGTTTTAATTGATGTGACAATGAGTAGGAGGAGAACAGTAATAGAAATAGAGATAGATCCTCAAGAATGCCAGAATGTACAATGGCCAAAACGTTGTCGATGTGACAATAAAGATTAGGACAACAGTCCAAACAATGTAAATAGTGTAAATAGTTACAATACCTCATCTCAGAAATATAGACTTTGAATATGACAATAAAGATGAGGACAACAGTCCAAACAATGTAAATAGTGTAAATAGTTACAATACCTCATCTCAGAAATATAGACTGTGAATATGACAATAAAGATGAGGACAAGTCTGAATTGTGTAAATAATTACAATACTTCATCTCAGAAATATATACAGAGTAATTTTATATTTACAACATTCCAAAAACTAAAACAATATTTATCATTTGCTAATTTATAAAGAAATATGAAAATTTTTTATTCATAAATTTGTAAATATTTACTAAATTACTAAAATATGTGAACCAACTGTAAGGAAATACTTTACCATTTTATAAAGTTTGAATCACTTGGAATCTAGCCAATGTTTTGCCAACCATTCCAATTTAAATAATATAATAAGTAATGTAAATAAACAATAATATAAATAGTCTTTATTAATTTTGTTGTCAATTCTCAAAAACAAAGAAAATGCATTAATTCTATTTCATGTCTTTAGGTTTTATTCCAATCATCACTTTTTAAAAAAAAAAACATTGGCAAAAACTCAAGGTAATTAAAAAAGCTGTGCCATGGGAAAAATGCCCTTTTGATATTGTCTTTGCCAAGGTTTCTTTATTGAAGTGCTCTTGCAGCAATTAAAAAAGGTAATAATTTCGGTTGGTACAAGGACAGGTGAATATGGCAAGTGGAAGTAGAACATAACAACTGTGTTGCAAAATCTTTACTGTGTTATCATGGGGAGAATTTTTTTCTACTAATGAGCACAGGGCAGTTTCAACCAAAATGTTACGGACATATTGTAGCTGCTGGATGTATAAATGTGCATTTAATGTTTCATCAGATTTTAAAAAATGTAAATGAATATTATCCCAATGACCCTACACCATACATAAAATATTTATTTCAGGATATTAAAACATGTTAAAAATCACTACATAATGTGAATTAAAATTCAACACTATAAATGTGTCTCCACAGGCAATGTTAAACTACTGGCAAGTGACAGTTGTTCACATTTTACCTGGATATATATATATATATATATATATATATATTTATTGTTTATTACATTCAAACATACATATTTCCACTACAAAAGTGGAAATACGCATGTTCGAATGTAATAACCTATAATAAAGAATTATAGCTCTACTTTTGGATAGAGTCCTTTTTAAATTAATGTTATGAATGTTTGAATTTATATTTGATCCATTCTCAGTGCATTTGGATATATATATATATATATATATATATATATATATATATATATTGGTACATCCAATGATTCACTAAAAAAATGATCATAAAAGATGAAAAATGCACCAAACTTAATAAAAACATTATTTTATTATTAAGAGAAAAGACCAAAGGATTTTGTGAGTATTAAATTATATTTTAGCATCTTTTTGTAAATACTTCTTGAATTTTAATGAAAGTTTCTGGATTTATACACAAATGAATGAAATAATTTTAGATTTTTTTTAACTTATCATGAATGGAAAGCTTACAACAATTCAGCAACCCGCAGTATTTCAAAAAGAATTTTCAATTTTTGTCTGTGCCCAATGAGTTTTCAACTGAGAAGATAATGGCTGTTTTTTGACCTGGAGAGCAATTGGTTGTTTCAGGTTTACTTGTCCAAGACAGGTCATATATTAATGTATACCTCTCCTGCTTTCAGCCCATATATGTAGTAGGAACTGGTCAGGTGCTCAGCTATGCAGCAACCATGGCTGTTTTTTACTTAATGTCAAATCATAGTGCAACTCAGGATTAGTACAGTACAATTTTTTTGTGTGTGCATACAAACATGCCCATTTTTGTAAATGCAAACTTTCAATATCTGACATTCAAAATATAACAGTGGTGACTATAGGAAATTTAAAATTTATTGGTAATTTTCTAACCTTTTCTCACAGAGTGTTTTTGTAAGTAGAACTATAAAGCCAAAGTACCTAAAACTCAATAAAATATTAGATTATTTAGAATATTTTCCTAGTAGTTAAAAATTACATTAAGGCATATCAATTTGTCAGAGTTATCTCCTCCTTAATTCCTTAATTGTCACTAGGGGTCATTCTTCATATAAATACTGGGCAACTTCTCGCTTCATTCTGTTTTTCATTTCAGCAAACACCTCGACAATGTGAGCTCTCGCGAAAGATCCACATCTTCCCATTTGTGGGAGATGCCATGAACATTATACACACATACACATGAACATTTGCCAAAGAACACACAAGTGTTATTGTCTATGTCCATTGTAAAATTGTGTTGTTTAATACATATATTTGTTTATATATATGATATATATATATATATATATAATATAATATGATATATGATATATATATATATATATAATATAATATGATATATGATATATATATATATATATATAATATGATATATATATATATGATATATATATATATATATAATATGATATATATATATATATATAATATGATATATATATATATATATATATAATATGATATATATATATATATATATAATATGATATATATATATATATAATATGATATATATATATATATAATATGATATATATATATATAATATTATATATATATAATATGATATATATATAATATGATATATATATAATATGATATATATATAATATGATATATATATAATATGATATATATATATAATATGATATATATATATAATATGATATATATATATAATATGATATATATATAATATGATATATATATAATATGATATATATATAATATGATATATATATAATATGATATATATATATATATATATATGATATATATATATATGATATATATATAATATGATATATATATAATATGATATATATATAATATGATATATATATAATATGATATATATATAATATGATATATATATATATATATGATATATATATATATGATATATGATATATATATGATATGATATATATATGATATGATATGATATATATATGATATGATATGATATATATATGATATGATATATATATGATATGATATGATATATATGATATGATATGATATATATATATGATATGATATATATATGATATGATATATATGATATGATATATATATATGATATGATATATATATATGATATTATATGATATGATATATATATATATGATATATATATATGATATATATATATATGATATATATATATGATATATATATATGATATATATATATGATATGTGTATGTGTGTGTGTGTGTGTGTGTGTGTGTGTGTGTGTGTGTGTGTGTGTGTGTGTGTGTGTGTGTGTGTGTATGTATGTATGTATGCAGCAAACATTGCTGTTTTTTACTTAAGGCCAAATCATAGTGCAACTCAGGCTCAGTACAGAAAACCTATAATTTGGCTCAATAAGTTAATCCTCTTTAATCTTGCTATATTTTTTCATTACTAATGTTTTATTGCTATTAATATATAAATTGGTAGAGCTTTGGATTCATCATTTCACACCTTAACATTGTACAAAATGTTATATACATTTTAATCTTTCACTTTCTTCATTGAAACAAAACCATATCAAAACTATGAATTCTAGAATAGAAATATGATGTGAAACAAAATAAACATGGAAGTAGCTTTTATTCTGTTGTTTAGAAATAAAGTAACTATTGTTATGCTGACTTATTCTGCCATAGATATACTTTATGGTTAAGAAGTCAATTAGTCATTTATGTGCCATGTGTGATAACGCTTAGGTGATCATGTATCTTTTGAGACATGACTGACAAGGCAGATTATTTTCCCGCAGTAGGTTGCCATTTCTTTCTGCAGTAGACCAGTTGCCATCTGGCCTTCCTCACATTCGGAACTGAACCCTTTGTTTAACAAATAATTGAAGAAACGGTGGAGTAATAGATAGCAGCTTAGATTGAGGAATCAGAGAGCCAAGTTTGAATTCCATTTGAATCCATTACACATACATGCTACTACCCTTGCAAAAGCTAGGAATCCTCTTCTCCCCCCAGGCTATGGGTAAATAGCAGAACAAACCCGGTTCTATAGCCTTCTACAGCAGAAAGAAATGGCAAGCTACTGCAGGGAAAAATCTGCCTCATCAATCATATACTAAAAGATACATGATTGCCTAAGCATGTATCACGCATGGCACATAACTGAGAAGAGGAGGATTCATACCTTTCCCAATGGTATTAGCATGTAAGTGAATGTAATGGATTCGATTGGAATTCGAACTCGGCTCTTCGCTTCCTCAATCCGAGCCACTATCCATTACTACACCGTGCCTCCTTATAGAAGTAGGAAAGAAAAAAAATTGACTCTTAAAAATGTGTGGTTTAGCAACAGGATTAACATTTGTACACAGTATTTAAAATATCTAAAAATATCAGATTAAATTTATTGAATCTAATTATTACATTAACTTTATGTAATGCTCTTACTGATTTTTCATTAATTTTGTAGCATAAAATATCACATTTGCTCCTATTTTGTGTTTTTAACAGTAAACTTAATTAGACATACATTTTTTTAAAATACATTTTAGAAAGAAAAACACAAATTACTTGTACACAATTAACTTTTATTATATTTGTCGTTAGGAATAACAATACCATAGAGAAAAACATTAAAGTAACTTTAGATAGCAATAGCATTTTTACATAAACTTCATCGTATAAAAACAGAATTGAAGCAAAAAGTTTGTTATAAATTAAACATAAAACATCAAAATTAACTTTCTTCAGGTGACTTTGTAACATTTGCAATAAGAAAAACTAGAAAAATAGGATTAATAAATTATTTCTTTCAGTCAAGTAAAATTAAAATTTTACTATATAAGAAGCATGGTAAAAATTCAACATTTTTTCATTTGTCAGAACAGAAATGCAAATTATACAAAGATAAATAAAGTCGATCTTTAGGGTATTGTTTTGATGAATAATAATATCGCAGAAATTAACTTGAAAGCGAAAAAATGTTAAATTAACTTCCAAGTAAAAAAAAAAAACAAGCTTACTAAATTACATTTTTCAGTGGATTTCACACAAAAAGAAGTAAGTAATATAAAACTTGGACTTAACTTCATTTAAATAAGCTAAACTTATTCCAAATGTAAAAAAGACCAATTTTTTTCAAGCCAACTACAACACTGAACTATCACAAATCCAAACAAGCTAAAAAAAAAAAAATCTTCATTCCCAGTGGAAAGACAAGATTTGAGATTTAGGCTTGCAGATCAGGTCATGAATTGCATTAAGACATGGTAAAGAATACTTATGGCTGCAGCTCTACAACCACACCCAGTCATGAAACTGACAATGATAACCCTCAGATCAAAAATATAATTTCATCACTTATTTAATTCAATATATTACACGCATATATTACTTAATTTAGTCATCAATAAATATTATTATCTTTTCTTGATCAAAATAAATTTGAGACATACTTATCACAGTAGGTACTGAGATAGAGTTAGGTCCCAGCCACTTTGGGATTACAAGTCCTATACACTAACAGATTACATACTTTTAGTGATGCGTCACAATTCACAAATATTTTCTCGTTTCAGAGGTCAGTGACACTTTTTACTCCAAAACCGTAAATAAATTGGCACTTTTTTTATTTTTAACATTTTTTTTTTTTTCTTTCTTTTAAACATCTTCCGACCCACATTTAGGTAACGCTAATTTAAATAATGAGCTTGCATCAACATGTACATGTCATTAAAAAAGAGGGAACTGAAATTCATACCTCTATCATACTCGAGTAAAACTGACATTAACTTCTGACATTTTAATTAGTGAAACAAGTGTATGGATGAATAATATAAAATTAAATTATTCCATGATGTCTTACAATGCTGGTACCATGCTGAATTCTTCAAGGCATTTCTTTTAGTAATGACGGTCTATTTTTGGTGCCTATTTCTTTTCCAATTAACATGCAACCAGCTGTACTTGGTATATGTGTATATACATATACATATATATAAATAAACACACACACACACACATATATATATATATATATAACACACACATACATACATATGTGTGTGTATGTATGTATGTATGTATGTATTAAGCAGGCAACCATTTATTTAAGAATAGTCTATTAAATAGAACACACCAAAAGCCTTAATCAATATTCTGTTTTATTTAATAGAACATGTTTATATGTTTTATTTTAGGTTGATTAAAAGAAAAATTTAGAATCAGTAAGAGAAATGAGAAAGATGTCCATGTCTTTGTTGTTATTCTCGTATCACTTCAAATGTTTGTTGATCCAGGTAAACTTCATCAATTCTTGTGAACTGAACACTTTATTTAATCTACAGGTGTAGATTGTTCTCAGTCTGCTGTCCATATCTTCAAGACGATAGCCTATTGGATTAAAGCTTTGATTTGTGAATATATTGACAATTGTGAGTTCAATCCCTATTCTAGGTAGTACAGAATTAGATTCAATGGAAAACAAGCAATAACTGAGCAGAACTAAATAAGAACAAGGAGATATTCCTAGATGTCCACAACCGAACAAATATTATCTACTCCAATAAATTAAATAAAGGCCTCAGTTTGTTTGACTTGATTTTGATTTGTTTGGATTATTTAATGCTGAAATTAAATTTTCTTACATTTGAAGTGATGAAAATATGTTATTCTGCTTTCACAGTTCAATACATGGTATACTCTGCTTTTGAGCATATGTATGTTTGGGTGGACATAATTACTACAGGTGGTGAAATGTGCATCATTTTATGTTGGAGTTTTAGTGAAGTTATATTTTGGAATACAGTTTGGTTTCTTTCAGAAATTGTAGGATATTATATGGATTAACATCATGCGTGTGCATATATATATATTATACCCAGCCTCCCTCCCAAAGGAGAGGTACAGTCAGGGGTGGGGGTGGCTGAAGTTTGTTCTTAAATAATTTTTTTTTTTTTAACTCCCTTGCATAGGTTTTTCCCTACACAAGCCATGGTTATTTTTCAGCATGCCCATGTTGATACCTAATGTGGCATAAGGTCAATGTTTAAAGTGGGTTTAATAGCAAAACCATGAGAAAAAAATTGACCAAGCTCCTCGACAATAAACCCAGTTCCCTTCCAAAACAGAGGTACTGCCCAGGGAAAGGCACCCTGGGGCTTCACCTTAATATTTTTTTTAAACTTCCCCAGCATGTGCCAGAAAAGCACTGGTTAAATGTATCAATTTGACTCCAAGTCAGGAGTTCAATCCTGCAGTTAGGTACACTGATTCAGATGTAGAGAAAAGCAACATCATAGAGACAAATTGCCTGATATTGATATAAGATTACCTCAAGCATAGACAAGAGAATGAGAAAACTCTATCCCCATTGATTGAATACAGGATTCACTTCAAATTCCCAGAAGAGACAGCTGAAGAAGACTGGAGGGTACAATGGTGCAGATGTTACTCTGAGTTCACGAGTCAAAGTCAATCAGTCTAACAAAAATGTGATTATTTCCTGACGGAGTGATTTCAAGATGTACGACAAATGTCTAGCAAGACACGGGAAACACTAGGCAAGCTGATGGCTAAATAGATTAATCAATGTTTTCAAGTTACTAATCTGCTGGGGTAGCACATTGTGGGTGTGTTTAGAGATGAAAGAGAGAGAGAAAGAATGTGCTTGTATGTACGTGCTTTCATATTCAGTTTATGTACATATCTTCATTCACTAACAATTCATAATCAACTCTAGGCTGAAACCTATATATGTGTGTGTGTGTATATATATATATATATATATATATATATATATATATATGTGTGTGTGTATATAGATGTGTGTGTGTATGTATATACATATGTGTGTGTGTGTGTGTGTGTATATATATGCGTGTGTGTGTGTGTATATATATATATATATATATGCGCGCGTGTGTGTGTATATATATATATATGCGTGTGTGTGTGTGTGTGTGTGTGTGTATGTATGTATGTGTATATATATATGTGTGTGTGTGTGTGTGTGTGTGTGTGTGTGTGTGTGTGTGTATATACAGCGTTTGATTGATAAATTGTGTGAGTTACGCAAGAATGAAAATAACACTGACATCTCATTTGAACAGATATATTTAACCAAATTTCACAAAAATAACTTGAAATACTAAAGAGCAAATTTATTCAATAAAAATCACTATTGGCTTCAACCATAGTCTCCAGACAACTTTGCAGTCTCCTGCAACTCTTCTGAACAGTCTTTCTGTTTAAGTTAGTGAATGCTACCATAATCCTTGCCTTCAGTTCATCTTTGGTATTACAAGGAGTTTTGTTGGTCTCTTGCTCAACTGTGCCATATACATAATAATCAAGGGGGTTGTAGTCTGGGGAGTTAGGCAGCCAGATGTAAGGGGTGATGTGGTCACAGAAATTGTCTGACAGCCATGACTGGGTTCTCCTGCTTGTGTGGCATGGTGCAGAGTCTTGTTGCCAGACATAGGTTCTTCCCAGCAGCCACCTTCTTGAACCAGGGCAGCACTTGATGTAGGCCCCCCTGTGTTGAGTCTGAGGCTCTGTGGAAAAATGAATGGAGGCATAACGTCACCATCACTAGTAATCATTCCAAATACCATGATGTTGAAGGGATATATCATCCAACTCTCTTTCCGAATCTTCTGCAGTTTGGCATCCAAATGCTCTGGAATGATTGTATTGGAAATTGCAGCACAAATGCCAAGAAGTACAGCAATGCCATTTCTGAATTGCATTATGGTGTTCTTTTTTCTCACAGACCGTGCCCAACTGACCCTACTAAACGAATCGAGAGCAAGCAATGTCTATTTTAGAGGGTGTGATGGATGAATTAACAGAAGTATACAGATAGAAAATCAAAGAACTTGAATCATCTAACATCTCTAAGCATAGACATCTGCCTTGAGGCTTGTATACGGCGGTTTCAGTAAATACCATTTTCGTAATTTTTTTTTTTTTTGCCAAAACGTATTTAGGTTTTTGCAGCAGAAAACCTGCTTTATCAAAGAGTGTAACTCTGCAGCCTGTATCTGTTGTTTCAGTGGAAATAAATAGGAGGCATTACTTTTGGAACATCTCATATAATAAGAAATAGTCTCTTGTAGCTGAAAGCCTGCTCTATCCGACAGTGTTATTGCGCTTCCCGTATCTGTTGTAGTTTGTTAAAATTAACAGCAGAATTACTTTCCCAGATTCCGTCATACACAGAAAACAGAAAAACCAAAGACAAAACTTCTGTCCTTGTTGCACATCTCTGCATTTTTTTTGGAAGTAACTTACTCAATATAAAAATCAGCAACATCTTTAACAAGAGTCTGTACATCTATGCAAACTGCTAACCAACTTAATTATCAATCAAATAAATAAAAGACGTATGCTCCGACTAAACCTGCAGACAGGTACATGGGGAGAAGTGCAACTGGGATGAAGAGACAACAGTTTCCTCTCATTAACATTTACTTAACACCCACCAGCCATTATTCTTATCTGCCATGATTAACTGATGGCTCCTGCTCTGCAGGAACCAGATCAGACCAAAAATAGAATTCTCATGCAATTTCTAGGCTGAAGCTATTCAGTCTTAACTTCCCAATCTTGATAGAGTTCAAGAGTATCTACGCTGACTAGTGTGTGTGTGTGGGGGGGGGGTACTTTCTAATCTACAACCCTCCCCCCCTCATCTCACAGATCAAACATCACAAGGCCTCCAGCTACTCTATTGCTATTTCCATTGCAAACGTTCTGACAAGCTGCATTCCTTAGTTCCACCCACTCAGATGTTCACAGCTACGACCTACCATGTCACACACACACACACACACACCGGGGCGGATCAATCTCACTACAATATTAAACTCTTCAAGTTTCATGTTAATCATTATTTTTTTTTTTCCTACATATCTCCGGAAACTGCATTTCTTACCCTCTCCTTTTAGATTCATACAATCACTTCATTCAGTAACACACTACCTTGAGTGGCTCTTGCGCTTCATATCAGGTGAAAAAAAAAAAATTATTATTCAGTGTGAGAAACCATCAGACAAGAAACAGGTTAATTCGAAGACCGCATATCCACCATCAAGAAGATCAAGTTTGAAATTGACCTTTTTTTTTTATCAGTTCACCCCAAGCAAGGCAATAAAGCCACTAAGACACAAGGAGAGTTATTGAACATGAGAGATTAAAAAAAAACTATTAAGGAGAGAGAACAATAAAAAAACAAGAATTCAGAAGACAGAAGATAACGATTGACATTGCATTTAAATTTTTGAAGATCAAAGTTGATTGTGAAGCAAGAAGCTGTTAGAGAGTTCAACTAGCGAGAAAAGGGAGGAAAGAAACTGTTATTATAGAACTTATAGTTGCATTTAGCCAATTCAATGGTAAATTGATGAGACGTTGTTTGCCAAACAAGTACCACACTTAAATTCATAAAGTCTACGTACCATAACAAAGAGTTCATCTGAACAATTACCATGAAAGTATTTGTCAAAAAGGCAAAGGGAAGCAACTTTATGGAAGTGGGAGAGGGAGTGAAGCTGAGATGCCAGGTCAGGACCAATTATATTTCTGATGCTTCGTTGGATTTTATCAAGAATCTCTAAATCCATAGCAGAAGCATTGGACTATATGTGGTAGCAATATCCAAAGCATGGATGAATGATAGACCTATAGATATGCAAGATAGATTCTGGAAAGAAAATTTGTTTAGCATGACACAGGGAACCAACTTTCCTAGCAATATTATAATTACCATCACCTATAGACATTATATAAGACAGTACATAATTATTGACAGTGCATTTCAATTTTTGAAGTTCAAAGTTGACTTGAAAGCAAGATTTGAGAAGATAGTTCCAAAAATTTTGTTTGGATTGTTTGATGGCATACCAACTCTTCAGGAGTCATTTAATGCTGAAATTTAATGTTCTCGAGATCTTTGGTAATTTTTTTTTTTTTAACTATTAAAATCTATTGCTGGAAATTTTCTTTGTTGCTATTAAAAATCTATTATTGGTATTTTTATCGTAAAAATATTTTTTATATATTTTGTACATAATTTTATATTTTCAGAGTAAAATTATCTGTTTTAGATATATAGCTTGTAAATAAAATGTATTGTTGGTAATTTTATTGTAAAAATGTATTTTTATATTTTTTTAGTGTTGCATTGTTGGTTTGTTTGTTTGAGTTTTATGGCATATCAACCACTGTGGGTTATTTAATGCCAAATCCAGTTTATATGAATTTTAAATGCCTATTTTGTATGGAATAAAAAATGTATAGCTGGCAACATTATTGTTTAAAAAAAAAAAAAAAAAAAAAACACATAGTTGGCAACATTGTTTCAAAAACGTAGAGCTGGCAACATTATTTTTCTGAAAACATTATCTGAGACCTTGCTGTTGGATGCAGTTTATCGCCGTACCCAGGACGCGGATGTAGTTTACCGTCATACCTAGAACGTTGCATTGTTGGTCATTTTGCTATAAAATATAAAGTTGGCAATTTTATTATTAGGTTGGTGCAAAAATAATGTCGTTTTCTCACATAGTAACATGTGAGAAAACGACATTATTTTTGCACCAACCTAATAAAATGTACTGTTTATTTTTATTGCGGGGGGGGGGGGGTCACTATTTGCCCATGGCTGGGTTCCTAACAAGTGCAACCACCCCAGGTCATAGTGGACCTGAGAACAGCAGCAAGTAAGAGGTGGTTCCACACACCTCGAAACCTCCAATCTCCCAATCAGGGGCCTTGCTGCTGAATGTAGTTTATCATCATACCCAGAACATCCTTGCTGCCAGATGCAGTTTATAGTCGTGCCCAGGATGAACATTGTTATAAGAAGTCACTACTACTCTGTCATAATATGAGGAGGTGGGTACATTTTCTAGCAAGGTTCCTCTTATCTAATATTCTAAACATCATCCTGATAAAATTTTTCCTTGCATTTTCAGATTAAAGAGCTGAACAAAATGCAATGCAGGGAAACAGGAGCAATGGGTGTAGTGACACTTTTGTGAAAAACTTCAGTCTTCATACAATCTTAAAAAGTCCTCACACTTTTTTTTTTTTTAATGATTCATTGATTTCTCTTCTACAGCTTACCAACCCTTTGCAGGTTATTTAAAGCCAGAAAATACTATTAGATTGTAAGAAATTTTTGTTTTCAAGATAATGGTTTAGTGATACAAGTCTTACTAATTAACCCATAGGTGGAGAGAGAAAAGGTGGATTCATACCTTTCCCAAAATTATTTGTACTTAAGTGAATAACAAACTCGACTGGAATTGGAACTCTGCTCCCCAATTAATAATTCCAAGCCATTATCCATTATACCACTTGCAGATCCAAGCTTGCAACACCAAGCAAGTATTACCAAGCAGTTACCCATCTAGGTACTGAGCAGGCTCAACTTTGCTTAACTTTGATGATCGTACAGGAACCAGTGTTTCAACGCAATGTCATAATAAGCCATATTTTTAAACTCCCTCCACTAACAACATGTAAATTACTAACAGTAATAAGAAACAATATCATTTTTTAAAAATCCATTTAAAAATTTTCACTTTGTCAGTTTATATATATATATATATATATATGTGGGAGGGAGAGGGAGAGAGAGAGAGAGATAGTAGAACTACCTTGTGAAAACTCTTTACAAGAATTAGTACCATATAAGAGAAAAACCAGGCTAAAAATTGCATTTACAAAGTCCCATGCAAATGTGGCACTGTATACAAGGGAAAACTGTCCACCTGAAATCTAATAAGAAATAATCACAAAAGGTGAGAGGGGAAAATCAAAAATGGTGGACCATATCTGAAGGGATTACGCGCACATAATTGAGAAAGCACATCGTTGGAGAGCAAGGAAGCTGAAGGCAACAATATTTAATCAGCCTGTTCACCAGGTTTGATAGTCGGATTAGCAGCGTTCAGTAATATGTGGTTTTGTTTGCTTCACATTGTTGGTGCAATGGTCACACATCACACATATGTCTGTTGACTGAGTAACCCTACTAGAGAGTGTATTCACTAAGGTCATCACTCCAAGTGGTTGCAAAGTCTCATCAAGGCTGTGCAACTGGTTCTTGAGAGATAAAATAAATAGCTGGGTACTTTCCATGTAAATATTATGTAAGCCAGCTGTATCAAACTGGCAGCTGTGGGTCACATATGACCCTTTACATACATCTTGGCAGCCCTCACAAAGTTTTCTTTAGCCGTGGTATATCGAGAATTTTGTCTATGTTGCTAATGCAAATTATTAAAAACAGTGAGAATTTTTTTTTCAGTTGGTATGATTAAATTGTTTATTCTACCGCAATGGTTTTTTTGTTTTTGAATGTCAGCAACTATTTTTAACTTAAACCGGTTAATCATGTGGGCATCACTGATAACTAAATAAGAACAAATGTAAAGTGAAAACGTTTGTAATTTTGTAATATTTTGCCTTGAAAATGTCAAATTCTACTCCATCTCGTAAAAAGAGAAAATTATCTGAACAAAGACGTGTATTTCAAGAAAAATGGGAATTACAGTACTTTTGTACCATTGTTAATGGAAAGAAACTGTTTGATTTGCAACTGCATTGCGATGCCAAAAGAATATCATGTGAAAAGACATGAAACTAACCACTGATCTTATAAATATGAAGGAGATCTTATGCATTTCAAAAGTGAAGGAACTCAATGTTAACTTAACACAGCAACAGACTTGCTTTACAAAAATTCAGAAAGGCAACATTGGTTGTTACTGCAAGCTTTGAACACTGCAAAATGATCATCATCAGTGGAAAATCTTACAGTGAAGGAGATTTCATAAAGTGATGCCTTGTAAAAACAGCTGAAATTGTATGTCCAGAGAAGTCACACTTATTTCAAGATATTTCATTAAGCAGGAACACTGTTATTGAATGGATTAATAAAATGGCAGGTGATTTGAGTCAACAGTTGAAGATTTTGTCAAGTTTTGAACATTTTTCTCTTGCTCTGGATGAGACTGTTGACATAACTGGAATAGCACAGCTCACCATTTTCATCAGGGCTTGTGACAATGAATTTCAAATTGATGAAGAACTAATTGAATTGGTCCTATGATACTACAAGCCAGGACATTTTCGAGAAAGCTGAACAGCTTCTCCATGAGTATAGCCTTGATTTGAGTAAACGTGTTTATCTACTGATGGTACTGCCAATATGGTTGGGAGACATAATGGTTTTGCTGCCAAGTTAGGTACAAAAATAGAAAATATATAACCAGATTCAACATTCAAGAATTTTCACTGTATAATTTATCAACAGAACTTGTGTTCTAAGATTTTAAAATTTGGATCATTTCTTGAGTTTTTGTCATAAAAATCAGTGAACTATATCAGAGGTTGTGCTCTGCATCACCGTCAGTTCAACCAGTTATTCGATGACATGTATAAACAGTTCACAAATGTCCCATTCTACACAGAAGTTTGGTGGCTTTCATGTCACAAGGTACTGAAAATAATTTTTTTATTGCAACACAAAATTGTTATGCTTTTGGAGATGAAGTGTCAAAGCACAGATGAATTGAAAGATGAAAGCTGACTCCAAGATCTTGCTTTTTCAGTGGATATTGCTACCCAATTAAGTGACCTTAATTTGAAATTACAAAGTAAAAATAAGATCATCACTGAGTTATATGATGATATGAAGTGCTCCATTGCAAAATTAGCTTTATTGAAGTCCCAGTTGTCACATGAAAACTTGATTCATTTTCCTCTGTGCAAGGAGTTGAAAAAACTGTCAATACCGAGTATGTATTTATCTTTGCTAAATACAACAGTTACCAGGAATTGCTGTCAAAGAAATTTCAGTGAAGATTGTGATTTTTCATCTTGTGAAGATCAGTTTGTATTATTCTCAGAACCATTCACTTTTGATGTTGCTCAGGCAGAGGAAAATCTACAGATGGAACTACTGGAAATGCAGACTGACTCAACACTCAACGGATTTTTTTCATATCTTCCTCAAACATTTAAGAACTTCAGAAAGTTTGCCACAAAGATTATAGTAATGTTTGGTTCCACATATGTCTGTGGGCAGTTATTTTCATTTATAAAGGCCACAAAAAATCTCACAGAACCAGATTAATGGATGAACATTTGTCATCTTTAATCAAAATGGGATCTACACAGACATTCCAACCTGATACATCGAGAATAGTTTGTCTAAAGCGATGTCAATCATCAGGACGACATAACAATGATTAAATTGTACTAACTTGTATTGTAAGTATTTTGTATTTAAAGTTTAGTTGCCACTGTGATTAAGTAAGACTGTAAACAGGTGTGGCCCTCAAGGCTGCAGATATGGCCGATGTGACCCTCCATATGCCCTAAGTTTGACATGCCTGGTGTAAGTAATCGTTAGAATTAAAATTTTGATGTATTTGATAAATCTTATCTGTGATATCACAAGTTATGTAAACAGTTAATGAAGATACAATTAAAGACATGGAATGTTAGCAGTGAAGATAGGGGGAGGAAGAAAAAGTGGGGACTTTTTTCAAACTCAGCTTACAAACTAATCTAAAAGTAAAAAGCATGAGACAAAACTGGAATCGGTATCTTTATACCTGCCACCGCACCAATCATCTGCCAAATTGGAACAAAATTTAAAAACGACCCTTCTTTACATTTAGGTTTTTTTTATTTTTTTAATTTCAGATATTTATGCCAACTTTCACTTTATTCCAGTCTCACGTCTCCTTACTTTCCATCTTCCATGCGTTCCAATTTATCTCACCTTCTCATTACATCCCCAATTCTTACAATCCCCCTCCCCAACAACTGTTTCTTCTCTCACTCTTTCCTCCTACCAATGCTTTCACCTTACCTTCTATTTGTTCTCACTCTCTCTTTCCTCCTACCACTCCTCATTCCTACTCTTCTTTAAAAGCTTTGAGTTTTTTTTCCCTATCTTATTCTCCATTTGGAGGGAGGGAGGGGGGAGGATTTGTTCTGCACTTTCTAATTTTCTCCCTCTCTGACATTCTTTAAATGCACCAACTATATCTCACAATTTCTGCTCCAATAAGCTTTTTCCACTCTAACATTTTCATGATACAATTTGGTCCTTTCCTGTTTTGTTATATTTTGTTGTTGTTAGTGGAGAGTGTCCTATTTGGCTTTGTAATATTTTCATTAAGCCCTTTGAAACGACAAACTTCTCCCTAAGGAAGAGAGGGCAATAATTAAAACTTCACTTCCAAGCATGTACGTGCTCAAAACGAATGGTGTGGAAAAGCAATTGCCTTATTTGCATGAAACAACAAATGCAGGTTGATATAAAAAAAAAAAATAGTTAATTAATGAATGGCTACCATAATGAGATAAAAAAAAAAATGGTTTCTTTTAACTGAAAATAATTCATTAACAGTTAAAGATGGTGGTTAAAATTTAATGAAATAGAACTTATACGCAACTCTGGAGAATACATAAACCCACATCTTAGCATATATTTCCTTTGTCTTTAATTTAGATAACAGCTAATGTTTAGTGCAAGGGAGATAAATTAACTAAATTATCTTCCTGCACCAACACCAAGTGATAATGTGATTATTATGCCATCCGGGTGTTTAAATGAATAAAGCAAATAAAGGGTCAATTTTATGAAAAGAAAAAAAAATTTTCCAAACCATTTCACTCCAAACAAGGCAATAAAGCCACTAAGATACAAGAGGTTACTGAGAGCAAAAGAAACCGAGAAGTAGGAAGGAAAATAAAAGAACAAGATTGAAAAAAGATGACAATTGTTGCATTTAAATTTTTGAAAATCATAATTGATAGGAAAGCAAAAAGCCAGAAGAGAGTTCTATTCACGACAAGTGCAGAAGAAGAAACTATTAGCATAGAACTTACAGTTACATTAGTTAATATTCATCAGTTTTGTTCACATCTCATTTACTTGTCTGTCTCTTCCTATGAACCCGAGTATATGACACTTCAGCACTACCAGACCCAGGGATTGAACTCACAACTGCCAGAGAACCCAATATGTTTAACAATATTTTAATCCACTTAATTCATTTTGACATAAATTAACCTTTAATTATTTTGTTTTTACAAAATATAATATTACAAAAATTCATTTTATGAATTTTGAATTAATAAAATTTTATGAACACAAGCCCATGAATATATTACTTTTCTCTTGGACAAATCTTGTTTGCTATACTTACAATGTTTCAGCCATTGTACCTTCCAGACTTCTTCAGATGTCTATTGTTAATTTGTTAGAATCTTTCAGATGAGAAATTTTAATTATTATAAGTATTAATGTGCAGAGCAGCATACACATTTTGGTCATTATACTTAAAATATTTTGGCAGTCGCATTCTCTGGCCTTCTTCAGGTACTGTCTTAATAATTGTTAATCCTCTTAGGATTTCAAACTAAACCCTTTATTCAATCCACAGAGTAGATTGTTCTCATTCTTCTTTCCATGCTTAGGGGACATAACTCTTAACAGTTAATACTCACTAACCTTATCCATGTTTGTGTCACTTGTCTGTTTCTTCCACTGAACCAGAGTGTGTAACGTTTCATTACAACTGGACACTGAGATTGAACTCACAACTGACAGGGAACCCAATGTTTTAATCCACTTAGTGCATTAATTCTGGTATAAATCAACCTTTGATTAATTTTTTTCAGAAAATATAATATAAAAATTAATTTTATTAATTATTTAATTTTAAATTAATAAAATATTACATGTAGACATATACTGTAGATACATGTAGACATATTTTGTTTCAAGGGAATTTTTATCTTTATCATTTTTTTTTTTTTTTTTTTACATGTAATAAAAATTATGATCGCAGGTAGTCCAACAGCTGCATGATTAAATCCATTCAAATTAAGCAAAAGGAAATTTCAAGGTTAACATTTGATTTATTTATGAATAGCTACACGAGCTGATCACAATGGTCTTAAGAAATTTTAGGCTCCAATTCAAATTTTTCACATTTCTTACAGGCTTGTACCTCCAATGTCGATCAAAACAGTGAACGTTGGCAAAATGGATTTACTACACTGTTGGTGCAACAACAAAAAAAATAATACATCAATCCCCACATCTGAAATCAAGTTACTGACAATGCCCTTGTTTAATACTGAAAAATCACTACAGTGTTCACGTAATCTACCTATTCATTTAAATTCTTTTTAGTAAATGTTCACCTGATACAATGCCCAAGAGCCACTATTGAAGGAGGATTTTTGCATGGACTTACGAGGAGGAAGTGCAGATTATGAGAATATATAGGATAGATTATGTTTGACCCGAGACTTGAAGAGGTTAAGATTCTAGCTATCCCTGGTCTCTACATAGCCATCCTGTCTACCTCAATCTCTTCAAATGTCTTTTTTTTTTCCACTAAATTTCCATCCAACATAAGGCCCAAAAGTCACTCAAGGTAAAGGGTTACTGAATGAGGTTGTTGTATAGACATCAGAGGAGGAAGTAAGTGCAAGTTATGAAGTTATGTAGGCTAACCATACACACTTGAAATGACTGAGGAAGCATATTCTCTTGCTAGTCTTATACACAGCAGAAGTTCTTCTCCCAGCTAGGGGTAGATTACCTGACTGACACCAGTTCAGCTGAGTTTCAAACATAGAAGAGCTGTCATACAGCAAAACAGTGTCCGTGGATAACTACAAATATATATGTGTGTGTGGATACAATTATCGACACTGCATGGTGATTGTCAGTTTCACACTACTAGAAACACTTGTCTTGTGCATTGTTCATTTCTATGTCCCCAAATTTATACCTGCAAATGCTCTCTGATATTGAGAATACTCCCCAATTAAAATAAATCACATGTTAATATATATATATATATAGGAAAATATATTACTTTAAAGGACAAAACAGAATTTTTTTTTTTTTTTTTTTTTTCCCCCCCCACACTCATTAATTTACCTTACATATGGTATATATGAGACCCAAGAGCCACTCAAGGTAGAGGGTTACTGAATATGGTTGTTGTAAAGGAAGGGAGAAATTAATGTGCATATTATTTGAATGTGTAGTTTAATAATGGCCAACCCTATACTTGAATGGATTAAGATTGTAATGATCGGGGGAGCATCATCTTGGGAACCTATTCCAAAAAGTAAAAGTTCTACTTGTCCTTGGAAATATAGTCCAGAGGTGAAGGAACATAAATTATAATTATGTGATTTTTAAATTGAAAGTTTGAGAAAAACCTGACCATTAGCACTTGGAAATTTTCAGGAGCTGAGATGTTCAAAATCTGCCTAATGCATTTTATAAACTTCGAAAACCATACAAGAGTTCATGAGAGGTTTTATCATGAACTCTCTCATGACCAAAAAGAAAATGAAAATATTTTTGACACACTCCAATATCCCTATGCTAGGGGTTCCAAAATAGTTTAGTCCAGCGACCCCTTCATTCCTCAATGATGTCCAGGCATGTACAAAAAATATCAATAATAATTTGTTTTTATTTCAAAGAAAATTCTTTTGCTTTTACTCACCTCATTATTGTTTCTTGGTAAGATTAATTTAAATTAACGTTTTATTATGCCTTTCTCACTTTCTATTTCTCTTCTAGACGTGTTTGTTCAAATAATAATAATAATAATAATAATAATAATCATCAGTGAAAATTTTACATTTTTTTGTTTGGAATTTTTGAATGAAACAATTCTTAATGATTGGGAAAAATCCTAGCAAATTCTATGGCTGTAAAATACTCATAAAAATTACACCATTGCCTCATTAAATATTCGAGCTTAACTAAACAAAATATTATGGTAACAATCATAAGTATGATAATATCAAGAACAAATAGGAAATGTTTGTCAAATATAACAAGATGATATCTAAGCTGAGAGTATCTCTCCTTAAATTCAGATCACAAATTATACTAATGTTGGTTTAAAAGATGAATGCACATAATAAATGACTGACCAATGAAAATCAAAGAATACAAAAGTAAAAATACTAAAATTTCTTTATTTTTCCATATCTCGTTCTCTGATGAAGCTTTAAGAAAAAGTGAAATATGTTAGATTGATAAACATTTCCTATTTGTTCTTTATTTTATCATTCTGTTGGATCCAGAGTCATATTTGATCCCAACTCAATCATAAGCATAAATTAAAAGGGTCTTCTATTTCATTGAAGCAGACATTAAACAAATAAAAGCATCAACACCCCCACTTATTTTTTTTCCCTTATTTTGTATGCTTTCTTTTTCACACACATATCAAAGAGTTTGTCTTGTGAGATTCAGTGTCTATATTTTCTATTTCAAAATCAAATTCTGTAACAATCCAGAGTTACATCTACAGAGGTACATGTATTTTATAAAAAGGTCATCAAAAGGTACTTGAAAGTCTGTTCCACTTCTTAATTGCTTGTTTATTTTTTTTGTTTTTAATCAATTCACCCAAGCAAGGTGATAATGCCACTAAGACATAAGGGGTTACTGGCAATGAAAGAGAATGAAAAGACTTTAGAAGGAACCAGAAACCCAATCCTAAACAGGAAACATGGGATAAACCTCTATTCCTGTTCAAAACTCTGGGAATGTGTGTGAACTGGGCAATAGGCTAATCTATTAAATAATTAGAATTGCATTTTATGGTTAAAAGCAACTTCAACAATTTATGAATTTGGGAATGCAAATCAAATTGGCTCAACCACTGCATTAAATTTAGAGTATTTAGTATTCACATTTACTTTCCTCCAATAGTCATTGAGACTTTTTACTTTTGAGCAATGATTTAGCATCGACCCAGATGTGTATCCCGTCCTAGGTATGACGATAAACTACATCAGCGTCCTGGGTAAGACGATAAACATCTAGTAGAAAGGCCTCTGATCAGGAGGTTTTGAGGAGCGTGGAATTACCTCTTAATTGCTGGTGTTCCCAGGTCCACCCTGGCCTGGGGTGGTAGCACCTGTTAGGATCCCAGTTATGGGCAAATAGTTAACACCCAAACTTGTGTAAAAATAGGTTTTAATATCAGAAATACTTTGTATTAAAAAAATTATTACCAGCAATAATTTTTGAAGGAAAAATTATTATCAGCAATACTTTAAAAAAAATACCAGCAATACAAACAGCTATTCATTCTTTGAAAAAAATATGACCAACTATAGATTTCTTCAAGGAAAAATATGCCCAGAAATAGATTTTTGATGAAAAACATTACCAGCAATAAAAATTTTGTTGGCATTAAATAACGCAGAGGTTGATATGCCATAAAACAAACCAAAAATACTTTGAAAAAAAAATATTACCAGCAATACATTTTTGAAAGAAAAATATTACCAGCAATACATTTTTGAAAGAAAAATATTACCAGCAATACATTTTTGAAAGAAAAATATTACTAGAAATAGATTTTTGAGAAAACAAAATATTACGAGCAATAAAAATTTTGTCGGCATTAAATGACTCATTAAGGTTGATATGCCATAAAACAAACCAAATGTGTATCAAAGAGTTTGCTTGTGAGATTCAGAGTCTGTATATTCTATTTTAAAGTCAGGTACTTAAAAACACCTTTTTGAATCCTTCATCGACCTCTTGGGGTCAATATTGACCACTTTGAGGACCCCTGTTCTCAGATGTTCATCTGATAAGACCTAAGATACTCCAGTAAGTGTATCAAGATTTTTTTAATTAATATTTTAGTGAATTAAAAAGATGATTAACAAAAGAAAAGAAAAAAAAAAAAAAAAAATCTTTTTTAAAGTTAATCCTTGAGATATATGAAGATCTCTCAAGAGTACAAATAGAGTTCCTAAAACATTTTGTTTATCATTTTAACAATTCCATTCACTAAAAAGTTTTTATAATTATGGTACTCTGGTACTACATTCTCACCTACACCTCTAAATTCTAAATCTTTCTCTTCTCCACAAAATGCTTCCTCTTCATTCTTACAAATTGTATTCATACAGTTTCACACCTGAAATCTCTTTCAACCAACCAGGTCAAAAGGAAAAAAAAAAAAAAAAAAAAAAAGTCCTCAATATCTTTATCAATGAATCATAAAAGAAACCACCTGATAAAATGTAGTAAACAATGAAACCAATGCCAATATGACCAAAGAAATCCTCTTTCCTAATAGCTCTTTTATGTATGAAGAGACGTTTTCGTGATAGTTTCCACAAATAAATTTTCTAGTCTTCAATGGGAGCTTTATTTTAGTGTCTTCATGATTCTATGGCCATTGTTAACAATTTCCAAATTGTATTTTGTATCTATTGTTATTTGATCTGCTTCGTAAAGTAGAAGAGAATAAATTGAGTCTTATATTCAAGTTTTAAAAAGTTTTTGGAGATAAGTGTGCTTGCATAAAAGACATTTAAATAAAAGTAGAAAACTTTATATTAAATAAATGAAACAGATAATTTCAAAGAAATTAGGTGTATCAAATGTATTTTCATTTTTTACAAACATTAAAGTCAAAGATTATTCTACAAAACCATCTAAAGACCATCTATGACTACATTATTAGACTTCCCACTGGAGTTAATCATATTTTTTTTTTTTTTACAATCATGTTCACCATTTACAAGGCCCTACGCACAATTTTGTTGGTTGGTTTTCTTTAGTGGCAAATCATACACTCAATGGGTTATCTAATGCTGAAAACTAAATATTTTTACAGATTTTTTTTTTTTTTTTTTTTTTTTTTTTGAGATAAAGGTTTTAGTGATAAAAGTCTCACTAATTAACTAATAGCTGGCAGTGGGTGCGAAGAGGTTGATTCATACCTTTCCAAAGGTTATTTGGTCAAGATATACTCAAGGTAAAGGGTAACAAAGTAAGAGGCACAGTTTTGGAGAAGTTAACAGTTGACCCCCAGACTTGAACAGGTTAAAACTGTAGCAATCAAGGATTCATCATCTCGGTCATCAGTTCCACAAAGCAGCAGTTTGTGAGAAGATGCTGTTCCAGTGGAACTGACATCTCATCAATCAAATACAAAAATGGTTTGCTACAATATGCTTGGCATGGCATGGTGGGTCTTAGCCATGTATAAAAAGAAAGGAAAAAAAATCTTTCATTGGGCGCAGTTGAGTGAGAAGCCAACAAAACTCCTGGTAATACCAAAGATGAGTGGAAGGCAAGGATCATGGGAGTATTCACCAACTTTCAGAAGAGTTGCAGGAGATTCCGAAGTCATTTGGTGGCCATGATAGGAGCCAATGGTGATTTTATTGAATAAATGTATTCTTTAGTATTTCAAGATATTTTTGTGCAATTTGGTAAATAATCTTTTAAAATGTCAGTATTATTTTAATTTGTGTAATTGAGACAATTTATCCATCGCACTCTGTATAACCGACATTAATTAATAATGACAAAAAAAAATTGCTATTTAACCTTTAGCCCTTTGCATTATTAATATTAGTTCCCTTTCTACTCCATTTTTTTTTTTTTTCAAAGCCTTTCAGTTGCAGTATCCTTATTGTTAATTTAACTCAAAGTTGTTTTCTGTTGCCATAGTTGGATATGACAACACAACTATAAATTCAAACACACTACTGTTCAGGGATTAGAGTCACCTTCAATGGTGGGATAAATTAAAATGCAATCACATACAGAGTGATAAAGATTAATAAAAAGAATGTTTTATCATCAAAATCATTGTTATTATTAAGAGGAAAGTCCAAAGGAATTTTTTTTTTGTTTATTAAATTTATATTTTTTTTTATCCTTTTTAGAATGTTTAAAAAGTTTGTTTATTTATCCATCATAATTGTATAATACACAGAAATTAAAAATGACAAAAAAAAAAAAAAAAAAACCCTAAGTGCTCTTTATTATTAATATTACTTTTCTTTTCCACTGCATTCTTTTTCAAGGCCTCTCAATGGCAGTATCCTTATTATTAATTTCACTCAAAGTTATTTTTCTGGTGCCATAGAAGAATATAGCAACACCTGTATGAAATTCAAATATACTACTGTTTGTTCAGGGATCAGAGTCACCTTCAGTAGCAGAATAAACTTTTTGTACAGCTAATGAAATCACAGAGTGATAAAGGTTAAGAGTGATTTAAGCCCATTTAAATTCATTTAATAAATACCCTGTTTTTATTTAAAGACAGGTGAATTTGCTTATGTATTTAGGATCCTCAACATAGTATTGTATATACTATGTGTATAAGCCTACTTCATGTACCCGTCCTGGGTAAGACGATAAACTATGTCCAGCAGCAAGGCCTCTGATCAGGAGGTTTTGAGGAGTGTGGAACCACCTTTTAATTGGTGATATTCCCAGTCCACACTGACCAAGGGTGGTAGCACCTGTTAGGGTCCCAGCTATGGGCAAATAGTTAACCCCTAAACTGGAGTCAAAAGAGTGTAAAAATAGACTTTAAGACTAAAGTATAAAATAGGTTTTAATACCATAAATACTTGCTTGTAAAAAAATTATTATCAGAAATATATAATTACCAGCAATACATTTTTGAAAATAAAATATTACCAGCTATACATTTTCTGAAAAAAAAAAAATATTAGCTAATATATATTATATAGTATATTAATAATAAATTTTTGAAGAAAAAATATTACGAGCAATAGAATTTTGATGAAAAAAAAATATTGCCAGTAATAAATTTTTGGAAAAAAATATTACAAGCAATAAAGAATTTTGTTGGATTTAAATAACCCATTGAGGTTGATATGCTATAAAACAAAACAAATGTACAGTGCAACCACTGAATCTTTTTTTTTTCATGTAGTTCATGTATCATAATGCATCCCCAGTTTCTGAGCAATACTGGTAGGCATACCATAGTCAAATATTGAATTACTGGGCATCATCCTGGAAATATTTTATAGCAAATAAATAGTCTTTAGTCTTTTTTTTGTACAAAACTACCCACCAAAAAAATAGTGAGAAAAACCATTTAACATCAGGCATCTGATAGAAAGATTTAGATACCATACTTTTGTTTTTGTTCATGCCTGACCAAGTAGGTTACGGTCACTGAAAATGTATTAATTTTAACCCCTCCAGAAAAAAAAATAACTGCATATAGTGCAATCAGTCACTGAAAATGCATAATTTTAACCCCATAAAAAATTTACCAGTGCAACCAGTCACTGAAAATGCATGATTTGTAATCTATTAAAAAAAAAATATTACCTGTATATAGTGTGACCCCCTATTTTTGCATTAAAAAAAATGATCATAAAATCTTACACAATACTCAAGTATATACAATAAAAGTGTTCCCAGTTTATTTAATACTGTTTTTATTTAAAAGGTGGACAGGTGAATTTGACCATTTCTTTTTAAGAACCCCAACAGAATAAAAGCCTTCTCACTTTTATTTAATAAATACCCTGTTTTTATTTAAAAGATGGACAAGTAAATTTCACTATTTAATTCACTTTGTCCTAATATTTCTTAAGCAAAAAAAAAAAAAAAAAAAAAAAAAAAAGTTGAGAAATGGAAAATCAGATTGAGTTGAATCGAAAGTATATGCACTGTTGTGCATGAATGTGACTGAAGAGTCAATATTCAATTGGGAATCTGTTTATTCAACTTGGATTGCTAATTTCCTTTGCTCGGTGCAGCAACCTTAGAAATAAATCTGGAAGAAATCATTGTCCATTGTCTGTGAGAGACAATAGCTGACTGTCAGCTCCGTTGTGTTTGGCAGACATTGCAACATACCACACACCCCATACACCCGCCACTAATCTGTGGCAAGAGAGTAACCCGGAACATGCAGGGCGTCTTTGTAAACTATTCTACACATACTAACAAACATAGATGGCTTCATGCATGTAAACACATATTAGAAGGCATTTATAAGCTGAAATAGACTTTCCACAGGAATATTCTTCCTTGTACTCATTAGTTGAGAGTGCAAATAATGTTAAACTGGAATATGTGGATGTTCAGTTGCAATTACACAGAGGTGAACACACACATTTACAAAATACGATACCAATATTAAGTCAGAGAGAAATTTGTATTTGTACACAGAGTTGGGATAATAAACTATCTACAGGATGCAAGTAAATTGTCAACATTTTATATTTTTAATTTCACGTATGTGTATGTGTTTTTGATTTTGTCGACTACAGAGTATAGTAGGGTCAGTTGGGCACCATCTGTGAGTAAAATAGAACCATGATGCAATTAACTCTGCCAGAAATTTGTAAAAGGTATGCTGTACTGCTTAGCATTCACACCAGAAGCTCTAATACGAAAATTTCAGAATGAGTTTCAATTTGAGAACAGTGCAAAGGATTTGGAAAGAGTTGAATGATATATTTAGTCAACATTATGGTGTTTGGATGATGATGTTATACTGTTATTCATCTCCCCACAGGGCTTCATACTCAACACAGAGGCCTAAATCAAGTGCTTTGAGGAGGTAGTACTTCTCTGGGTCAAGAGGGTGGCTGCTAGAAGACCCTATGTCTGGACACGGGACTCTACACCATGTCACACAAGCAGGAGAATCTAGTTTATGGCTGTCAGACAATTTCTGTGACCACATCACCCCTTACATCTGGCCCCCTAACTCCCCAAACTGCAACCCCCTTTGATTATTTGTGTGTGAGACACAGTTGAACAAAAGAACTCCTTGTAACACCAAAAATGAAATAGAGCAAAGGAATATGGAAGCATCCACCAACTTAAACAAGGAACCGTCCAGAAGAGTTGTCTGGAGGCTGGAGTTGAAGCCAATGGCAATTTTATCGGATAAATTTTTCTCTTTAGTGTTTCAAGATATTTTGTGTAATTTTGGTAAATATATCTGTTAAAATTAAATGCTATTTTAATTTTGCATAATTTGCATAACAATTTATCTATTGCACTCTGTATTTCAGCAAAAATACTGACTTTTATATGTTCATCATACTTAATATGTGTTAAAAGAGTATAAATTTCTAATTTTTTATAATTTTATTTTCATCCCATTTCAGAACACAGCTTGTTGACCCCCACATCACCTCAATTTCTGTCAATGGGATTTCATAAAAACAAAAGTTTATTGCCAAAATATCAATAGTTTAGCTGAGCTTAAAGAACACATTCAGTTAGTGGTTCAGAAGATAACTCCTGAAATGCTTCAAAATGTGTTTCACAATACCAAAAATAGATTTGAAATTTGCAGGGATAAATTTTCAATGAAGATTTGACAGATGATTTCTAAATTTATTTCTTTTGTATTATAATTACTGTATATTTCTGCATATAAGACAAACTTTAAATCCACAAAACCACACTTAAAAATGGGGGGGGATGTCTTATACTACAATTATGACAATAACCTTGGTATTGGTGCTATAACCAATAACATATATGAAAAGATTAACATTATCAAATAAACTGATAATAAAAGTAATAAAATCATTTCTATGTTATATATTACTGGCATAACATTATAATAAATTGCCGATTCAAAAAATAATTCCATATCAATAAAATCAACTTGTATTCATGCAAGCTCGGCTGAAAAATGTAAACATCGAGTTATAATTGCAAATTAAAAAAAAATTAAAAGTGGAATGTACTATTATCATACATTAGTAGCAATATTTTGTGATTGTCAATGAAGTATAAGTAAATGGCCATTATCAACTGTTTAGATACAAGAAAAGAAGAAGAATCAAGATGTGCAAGAGATCACATGGTTAAATATAATCAAAACAATGGTTTCCCTTTTAGGGGATGTGTGTAGGAGGCACAGTGGAGTAATGGATAGTGGCTCAGATTGAGGAATCAAAGAGCCAGGTTCAAATTCTAGTCGAATCCATTAGATTCATTTATGTGCTAATACCCTTGAGAAAAGTATGAATCCTCTTCTCCCCCCAGCTATGAGTAAATAGCAGGACAGACCAGGTTCTATAGCCTTGGATAGCAACTGGTCTACCACAGAAAGAAACGGCAACCAACTGTGGGAAAAAATTTGCCTCGTCAGTTATATATCAAAAGATACATGATCGCTGCATGGCACATAACTGTGTAGGGAAAACATGATACACAATCAGTTTTGTTATTTTGTTTATTTTGAATTTCAAAAGATACAGTAAGTGTTCATATCATACTACAGGTATAGGATAAATTCATGAAAGTTTGTTATATTTTTCAACCTCATCTTATCTAAAGGTTGGCTTATAGGGGGAAATATATGATAAGTAATAAATATAAAATTGTGCCAGTTTTTCAAAATTTGCCCAATTTCGCTGAAATATATAGTCTAAATTATAACATTAAAACATTGTTTAAATTATTTACTTTTTTTTTTTTAAATTATATTTTTTAACATTATATATATATATATATATATATATATATATACATACACACACATGTAAAAGAATGAAATTTTAACGTTCAAAACATTAACTTAAAACAGTGTTCAATACAAAAGTAGATCAATACATATTTCTTATACACTCTTATATTAGAACATGTAAATATCCACTACAAAATTGTACATTTTGTTTCAACGTTAAAATCAAATGTTTCTTCAGGTGATTAACAATGATGGTACTAAACAATTTTATGAAAAATTGTTTTAGAACTAGCTAGAATCTCTAGGTCTTTGAATGAACCATATTTCCTCTGTCTACAGGAGAAAATGGAAATAATTCAATTCTCAAATAGTGACATTTTGTTGAATCAAAGATGATACAGTGATTACTTGTAAGCCCATAAAGGAATTAACTTTACAACCTTTTGCTAAATTTCTTAATCTTTCTTTTCAATCTTATGTTTATTATCTTTATAAACATTTGTTTTCATCATTAATTTATCCCAGTTTTAGGCATTAAATCAGTTAATATTTGTAATTTACTAGTAGTATGATTAACCTTTTATTTTTCTCTAGCTTTTTTTTAATAATATTTTATAATTGATATAATATAAAAGGTTAAAATTATTTTGTATTCCAATTTATATTGTAAAATTGGTTTCAAGTATTGTATTACACCTTAAAGTGTCCTTTTTTACATTCTGTGGATAATTTTGTTTGAATATATGACGTCATATACAAATGCAATAGAATTTTAAATATAACATGTCAATACAGTGTATCAATTCATGCTGAGTTTCCATTCAAATTTGAATTCTCTGATTCAACAGAATTTCATTGGTTAAATTCATATCAACATCTTTCAGTTTCTTATCTTCTTGACTTTCCTCTTATGAATCTGGGCAATTTTGAATATACTTCTCTATTTCTCTTGCCTTTCTTTTTGGCCTTTTCCATTGGTTGTGGGGCTAATTTCCTGTGTTTTCTGTTGCCTTTCTTTTTGGCCTTTTCTATTGGTTGTGGGGTTAATTTCCTGTGTTTTCTCTTGCCTTTCTTTTCCTATCCATTTTTTTTTATTGATTTCTTATCTTTCCTTTTTCTTTATATAGATCCTTTTTATCTCTTATTGAAAAATTTCCAAAAAGTGAAAGTGTTTTGTTAATCACAATATTGAATAAAATTGTTTAGTACCATCATTGTTAAGCACCTGAAGAAACGTTTGATTATAACATTGAAACAAAATGTATAATTTTGTAGTGGATATTTACATGTTCTAATGTGATATGTCCCGAAAAGGGATATATTTGAATGAAGTAGCTAAGTGGTTTTGGCTACTATAACCAAGTAGAATACGGTAGCAGTAATCAACTGGTACACGTCATAGTCACAGGTAAGAAGTGTAGATCAATGGCGTAATCCAATATGCGTCATTATAGACTTAGCTCTCAGACTAAGGCTCTTTTCTGACTATCCTACACACCCATCGATATTTATGACGGACACCAGCCAATCACACTTTGAGGGGGAACACAGGTGTACGCATATTCCATTATATCATAATGTAACAATGTATAATATATATATATAGAAAAGGTTATAATTGTTCCAAAATATTTTGGTTATAATGTGGATTTTTTTTTAGCATATAATTTATTCTTCATAATTTTGCTACACACATTTCCAGTCTCGCGACCTTCTTCAGGCAAATTAAAGGAATCAATTTTTAAAGGAATAAATTTTCCTCATGTTCTTATGTTTCATTGTTCATTTCCTGTATTTGTAGTGAGCATTGGGCTCATTTTTGGACTGTTGGCAAAATGAATTACTGCCTAAGTGGTAATAAAATCATTAATTTTGATCTGGTAGCTGGTGATGATAGATAAATTGATGAAAGATGTTTTCCTATCCCTACAGTACCCTTGAGACTGTCAAGTTCATTTCCATTTGTGGATGTGTGTGCATACCGCACCCCCCACCTCTCGTTAGCTTGCACATGAGTCAGCATACACACACACACATATATATATATATATATATATAATGCGCTGTAACCTAGGGAAGGTTACTGAATAGAATAATCACACGAAGGTTGGTAATTAATGATAATACTTAGGACAAGAACAAAACATAAGATTTGCTAGTGGTGCGTTGAAGAAAGTCAACTGTTAGAAGTGAGTCAAGTGAATTCCACAATGAATCTGCAGACCAACACAGACAGTATTCATAACTGTATTTATAAGGTTGAGGGAATGCCCATTATCATCCATAGGTATGCTACAATAAAAATATATATATATATATATATATATATATATATATATATATTTTTATTCATTCTTCCTGTGTTGCATAGGGCTTAGATAGCATGCACATATGATGGCCAGATACACTAATCAGATTATATACATACATACATACATATATGTGTGTGTGTGTGTGTGTGTGTGTGTGTGTGTATGCTGATTCATGTGCAAGCCAATAGGGACATGCACACACAAACGATACACAAAATGGAAATGGATTTGACAGTCTGAAGGGTAATGTAGGAATATATATATATATATATATATATATCTCGGTGGCCTGATGATTGCGTTTAATATGAAACACCATCACTTCTGACTGTTGACTTCAATGTTCACTTTATATATATATTTTATTTATATATAACAGGAATATGCTTCAAGTGTGGATAGTAAACATATAAATATCTCTATGCCTCCGCTGATATATGTGTGTGAGTATGCATATGTGTGTGTGTGTGTGTGTAAAGGGTTGTGGAAGAGAGAAATTCCCTTGTAGATAAGCAGAAAAATAGATAGATTTTCCCATGCCTTACTGAACTCCCACTTATTTCTCATGTCAATAAAATATTCAAACAAATTTAGCAAAAGAAAGAAAAAAAAAAAAAAAAAAAAAGAAAAAAAGGTGCATCCAATTCCTGCTTACTCAGCATGTATCGCACTCACCTGTATGAAGTAATTTTACAAATGGTTTGCCACTTTAATGCCTTGCATGCTGACAGCAACAAATTCCCTTGCTAAGCTTTTCAAGGCTTCTGCATCGATTTACAAATTTCTGATTAATGTCAAACCTTAGTTAAAAATTCCAGGTTCATTGTTTATTGGAGAGTAGTTCAGAATATCATAATGTCTCCAAAGACGAATACATCTGTATAAACACATATGTAACACATCCCTAAGCTATCCGTAGCAGATTTTCATACCTGGACCCTTTCAAATAAATTCCTTTCTTCCTGATTTTCAATGAATATAATAAAATGGCTAGATATTATACATAAATAAAAGTATCCTATCTATCGCACCAGCATTCATTTCTGACAACTGACAATTCATTTCTTCCCAATTTTCAATTAATTTTTTCTAGTTCAAGGTTAAAAGTTTATATAGAATACATAACATAGATCTCCTCATGATCAAAGGTGTGTTTTGTAGGTATTGAACAAACACAAATGTGCCTAAGCATGCATCTGCAACTGGCATTGGATAGCCAGCCGAGCAGAGAGGTGTGCTCAGAAACAAATAGCTGAGCATTCTTCTTATCATCATCATAGTTAAAAAATAGATAAAAACAATTGCAATTACTCAGTGGGCAGTCAACTGATCATTATGAAGTAAATTGTCAATAAAAGCCATATTAGAAACTTGAAAATGCAGAAATGAAATAAAAATTATCTAAAACATAGCAGACATAGATACTCCTGTCTCAAACACAAATAAAGATGGTTTTATAAGTTGGTTATCAAATGTGGCTTAGAGCAGCATCCACAACTAGATGTTATGATACACACTACACATATATTACATGAATCATTCATACAAAAAACAGATATAGAAGTTAATGAATTAAATGGCGAAAATACATCTTCGCAAACAATTTTAATAAAGTACACTAACTCCGAACCTGTATATGAATGTTATGATCCCTGTTTATAAATTCCAGTTGCATAAGGTCTTTTTTAGTTTTTTTCCAAGCTTTCGTCTGTTTCTACAGACATCTTCAGGTATGGAGATGGATTTGTTTGTTTTTTACTTCTCAGTAATAACAGGACAATGAAAATATAGATGTAATCCGAAAAAATGTTTTTAGAAATGTGTTATTGTTAATTGCAAGAAATTTTTTTGGAGCGTGCAGTCACAACGCTGAGGTTGAATTTTTAAATTTTAAGTTTGTGCATTTTTGTACTAATATGGTAATAGGATAAATCTTTTGTACTGGTAGGTTTTTCAGTCAATGTGGCATGAACTAAATTGTTCAATAAATACAGGAATGTCACAGTTATTATCCAAAAGTTGCACGTTGGATCAGTTATTTTAATATCAAGTATGTGGTGCAGTTCAATTTACATTACATGAATCATTCATACAAAAAACAGATATAGAAGTTAATGATTTAAATGGCGAGAGTACAATAACACATTTCTAAAAATATTTTTTCGGATTACGTCTATATTTTCGATGTCTTGTTATTACCGAGAAGTAAAAAAACAAAAACAAAAACAAAAAAAATCTATTTCCATACCTGAAGATGTCTGTGGGAACAGACGAAATCTTGTAAAAAAACTAAAAAAGACCTTATGCAACTGGAATTTATAAACAGGGATCATAAAATTCATCTACATGTTCGGGTTAATGTACTTTATTACATTTGTTTGCAAAGATGTATTCTCGCCATTTAAATCATTAACTTCTATATCTGTTTTTTGTATGAATGATTCATGTAATATAAATTGAACTGCAACACATACTCTAGATATATATATATATATATACACACACACACACACACACGATATTTACATGTTATTTTTTCCTTTTATTTTTCTCACATGTGTATTGAGCCCATTTAATACTAGTTTCCAGGTCCGATTCAATTCTGACCATTAAACTTTTATGTATTTGTTGTGGCAGGATCCACCTAATTTGCATAGTGGAGTACCGACCATATAAATATGGTTGGTACCGGGAAGAGAGGAAAGGAATCGAGAGATTCAACCAGAGACTCTGCCCGACTGTGACTCAGTCAACACACATTCCAGGAACGGTCTTCCCAGGAATATACAAAAGACTATATGTAAATATTGTGTACACTTTCTTGTTTCAATACATTTTGTTCTAAGTACATTTTGTGTTGCATTATTATTCCATGCATTAGTCAAGTTTCAACAGTATTTTACACACACACACACACATATATATATATATATATTTGGTTGGTTTGGTTTACGGCATATCAACCTCAATGGGTTATTTAATGTTGACAAAATTTTTATTGCTGCTAATATTTTCTTTCATCAAAAATCTATTTCTGGTAAATATTTTTCCTTCAAAATTGTATTGTTGGTAATATTTTTTCCTCGGAAATGTATTGCTAGTAATAGTTTTTTTTTTCTTCAAAAATTTATTGCTGGTAATAATTTTTTCACAAAGTATTTCTGATATTAAAACCTATTTTATACTTTCATAGTGTTTTGACCCCAGTTTAGGGGTTAACTATTTGCCCATAGCTGGCACCCTAACTGGTGCTACCACCCCAGGTCAGGGTGGACCTGGGAACACCAGCAATTAAGAAGTGGTTCCACGCTCCTCAAAACCTTCGGATCAGAGGCCTTGCAGCTGGACGTAGTTTATCGTCTTACCCAGGATACAGATGTAGTTTATCTTCATACCAAGGACACACACACACACACACACACATGCATACTGTGCTTAAAGTCTGGGCACAGAGTAAATCTCATTAGCTATATTTTTCTTACCTTCACATTAAATATGGTTTTGTCAAAAGAAGAAAGAATTGACTTCTTTTTCTGGGGTATGCAAAAGGAGAAGGTTACTCAATGAAAATCACACATGCAACACACTTGATTGAATGAATAAAGACTGAATGTGGATTTATTGAATCGAGTTCACATGAATCTTGGAAAGTTCATCAACCATTGCACCACAAATGATGGAAATAATATTGAAGATGTTATTAATATTCCAATTCAACATAATGGTGCTGAAAATTTAATTTCTTGAAAATATGCACTTTTGCCTCTGTATCCAACCTTTAGGGACACATCCTGCATATATAACAGAGAGACAGAGATGAATTATGACCAAAATGGAAATAACTATTTTCTGAGCTTAAAATCCAATTTATTGCCTCAAGTTACAAATGTACAATGACTTTGATACATTACTTTCTCTATATACTAATTCAACTTCCTCTTTGTGTTAATAATGTCTACTTTACTTAAACAGAGGCCATATCCATGGTTTAAACATGCAAAGGTATATAATATTAAATACAAGTCTTATAGGATAAAAATCTAAATGAATTAATATATAGGCCAAGTTTATATCTATGTATAAAACGCTGCGACTTCAGTTAGTCCAACCATTCTTCACGTCCTCTAAAATAGCCATACATTGACCAATGAAAACCAAACAGATAGAATACCTCATCTCAGAAATATAGACTGTGAATATGACAATAAAGATGAGGACAACAGTCCAAACAATGTTAATAGTGTAAATAGTTACAATACCTCATCTCAGAAATATAGACTATGAATATGACAATAAAGATGAGGATAACAGTCCAAACAATGTAAATAGTGTAAATAGTTACAATACCTCATCTCAGAAATATAGACTGTGAATATGACAATAAAGATGAGTATAACAGTCCAAACAATGTAAATAGTGTAAATAGACAGTCATTTTAACTTTTATTTCTTTTACCATAATTTTGTAATTCCACCAGTAATACTAATATTACTTCAATTGTTATTAGATGCAGCATTGCCAACCATTTTTGCTTTGTATTTTTATCTTTATCAATCTATATATAAAATTCTGTGACTACAGTTAATCGATCCATCCTTAAGACTTTCTAAAATAGTTATACATTGACTAATAAAAACCAAATTTTGGGGAGAATTGCTAACAGGTAAGAGTACAAAGTTTGTTTTACTAGGGTTTTTTTTATATTACTTAAAATAAATTTTCATTAATTTGGGGGGAAATATTAAAAGTATTATTTAATATACAGAATAATCCCACTATTTTAAAAACAATTTAATGATTGAAATAACAAATACCTATTTAATAAAAATGCAATATTGTCTTTTGCATATCTTTTCTTCAAGTCTTTATATTGAAGAATCTTGTTTCTAGATCACTTTACACTCGCAAGAACTATAAGAAAAAAAAAAAATATCACCAGGCCAAACATCTATAAAAAATATTTATGCATGGCCAGTTGTATGTTGCAAGAGTAAGAAATCACAAGAATTTATTCTTCATTGTTAAAAAGGAAAAAAAGTAATTTTCTTAAAAAAAAATGTTGTTTACCATGAAGTCTTACAAAATTAAAGAAATTATTAAACTCCAAAGTAGGGTTTTTGGTAGTAGTTTTCCAAACAAATCAGCTTATTCAAATTTCATTGATCGGTTTGCAAATTGAATGAGATGTAGAGTTTGTAAAGCTCAACAAAAAATGTTAGCAATAACTTCAACAATGCTAAACACCATGAGGCTTTTGACGTGCGTCAGTGGTGTTGCAAAAAATTCTAATTAGTTATAAAGGTAGACAAATGACACTAGAGTTAAAAAAAAAAAAAAAAAAAAAAAAAAAAAAAAAGGCAGACATGGGTGCAGCTTATATTTAAAACAAAAATAAGGTTTGTAACCAAGTCGGCAAATTCCCACATAGAAAGTGGCACCTCTATTTTGATGTAGGCAGAATCTTTAAACTCTGCAGTTAACTGTTTTCATGTAGACCCACATTTTTTCTTTTTTTTTTTCCTTAATAGCCAACTAAAATCCTATCCTCATAAAATAAAAAAAAAAAAAAAAAAAATTTTACAACTGACAAGTGACAAATTGATTATTTTCAAAGAAACATTTTTGACAGTCTGATCTTAATCCCTAAAATGTAAAACTACAAGTGAACTTTGTTCAGAATTAAGTCATTTCAGATTATTGTTACAGATTCTGTTGAGACAAGGCAAAAAAAAAAAAAAAAAAAAAAACATTTTTAACTTTATATAGTGGAACACACCTATTCTATAGTTAATAGACTTTCCCACCTATAATAAGTAGGAGTAGTAGCAGTCATTGAGGCACTCAGTGAGTTGGTCAGTCAGTCGATGTCGGACAACCGTTAGTCGGATATTAAAGTATCAGCCACCACAACTAGATTACTGCGTCCTTACCTATTATATCAAGTTCCTAACGTTTTGTACGTCGAACCTATTTTAGGACTGACTTAGTACAAATACTCCACTGGGAAACCACTCTACAACACTTTATACACCCAAAGTCTTTGATGATAGCATCAGGATGCAAAGCATATTTTTGCTTTCATTCAAATGGAAAGAATTGCAATAACAGCGATAAATAAAACAACTAAGAAGCTGACATTGAATTAAAAAATCTCTGAATTATGTTTCCACCTTGAATTGCGATGAGCATCCTTAAAATTCGCTGGATTAATTTGATGTACAATCTTTGAATGTGTACATTGACCGAGTGTGTGTATGTGCGTTTGTTTGTTTTTTTTTTGTGGGGGGGGAACAGAGCCAAATAATTCCAGAAAATAAGGATTGCCTTTTCCCACATTTTTTAAAATCTTTAACTATAACACTATTTTATGTACCAAATACACAGATCAAAACAAGCATCAGTGCAGGCCTGGTATGGAATTGGAAGCTGGGGTTTGTGCAGGTGAAGAAATTTAGCATTGTAAATAAGAAAAAACAGTTGACTGAAAAATAGGGATGCCAAATTTTATTTTATTATGGAAAGAAACATGGAACAGAAAATAAGATTTCTTTTCGAAAGATATTTCTGGGACATTTTTTTTTTTATTTTAAAAAAGGGTAGAGCCCAACTTATATAAAGTTTTTCATCAAGAAATGTGAATGAATCAATTGAAAAGGACAGAAAGACAGTGAGAAATAAAGAAAAGAAGAACAAGACACTGACAGAGAAAGGAAAGGAATGAAAGAAGAAATAAACAAATACAAAATGTCAGCAAGATAAAAAGAAAATGGGTAAAATGCAAAAACTTGGGATGGGTTGAAAATGTCACAATATTGCAATCAGTCTGTTTTTTTATTATTATTATTATTATTCTACATAGCTTAGATTTAAAACACATCCTATAGCAGATTCCTGTTGCTCCCAGAATCAATAATAGGAAAGTATAAAAAAAGTTCTTAGCCTAACTCCCACAAAGCAATTATATAAAAATACAATGTGTCAAATGTGTTGGTTGCCCACTGTAATGAGACTGACCATAATTTTCACATAAAAAATGCTACACTCATCAAAGGAAAAAAACAATTCACTACAACGTAAATGTCTTCAGAGTGCCTTGATCGCAAGGTCATCTACAGTAAATTTGCACCCTGGCTCTTGCCTCAGAAATTGTAGGAAAGTTTGTTTTTTTTTGGGGTTTTTTTATAAATATCTTTTTTGATGAAGTTTTGGCATATCATCACATGTCACTGGATGTGATTTATTTCTAATTTACTCATTTGAAAATGAAAACATTTCTCCTTCAGAGAAAAAATTCTGATGAACGTTTCCTATTTGAAAAGCAGAAGACATTTACACATAAGACCTTCCTTAGTGAAAATGACCAAGAGTTCATAATGCTGACATTAGCTTCCCCGAAATTTTACAAAATTCAAGAAACACTATACTTAATCATTGTTTATGCGTGTGGTTATGCATGAGAGAGCGTGTGAGTGAACAGGTGAAAACAAAAGAAAAAATTTTAATTAATGATATTTTCCTTATGAAATTAAGCATGCCATTCAAAAAAAAACCAAACGGGTCACATGCAGCCCACAGGCTGCAGTTGTCCAAGACTTAAAGAGGCTAAGATAATAGTGATTTGGGAAGCATCTTGAGGGTTTTCACAAACAATTCTGGGCAGTGGTTCCTAAACAGTGTGGCACAACTATTTGCCGAAGAAGATAGCAGGTGAGGTAGAATTATTGAAAGACAATCAAAGATTTAGAAACAGTTTCAAAAAAATTAATATGCCAAAAATAAATATTTTAGAATTAAAATTATTATTATGGATAACTTTTAATTGTATGCATGAATTCCAGTCTAAATAGTTATAAATAATTATTGACAGATTTTATCACTGTAATATTTTTGCATTATATCAAGTATTAAAAATATAACTAGGGTCCACAAATTGGAGGAGAGAGTTATCAATGATAATGTTCTGACTTCGGATTCATGGTCATCTCATTTTAACCTTATCTTTGTTCTTTTTTTTATTTTTATATATACATTTTATCACATAAAATTTCGTAAGACGCAAGCAAATTTTCATTCCCAAAATGCAGTCCAGAGAGAAAAAAAGTTTGATAACCACTGAGTCTGGGGAAAATCCCAAATGGAACTTTCTCCTTACTAATGGTATATGAATGCATTACAGATAAGTTAACCATGTGTACGTGACATAGTGGGTTCTAGCTTTGAAGGTCTGAACTGGTGGAACTAAGGAATGTATCTCATCTGAACATTAGCCATGAAAATAGCAATAGGGTAGTGAGAGGCTTGTGATGTTTCGTCTGTGAGCAAGGGACTGTAGGGTTGAAAAGAATTCTTCCCCCATAAGGCCATGTAAATGCCCTTGACCTCTGTCAAGGCCAGAAAATTAGGAGTGTAAAGCTACAGCCTAGATATAGACTTAACAAATTATATACAACTTTTTAAAAAAGATAAATATTAAAAACCCTTCTCAAAAATAAATAAATATAAAAAAAAAAAAAAAAAACCTTTAAAAAATAATTAAATATAAAAAACCCTTTGTGGCCTATATCAAGGATAGTTTCTGCTGTGCCAGAGATTCTAAAAATGAGAACAGTGATTTTCCATCTGGGGGTGAGGCACATACTGGTTAAATTGCTTTGTTTTCTATGGCTTATCAACTGTTTATAGGTTATTTAAAGCCAGGAAATATTTTTTGATTGTAAGAATTTTTTTTTTTTTTCTTTTTTAAGATAATTGTTTAATAATACACATTTACTTTGATATTTGATTTGAGGAAATTAAAAAAATTTTTTTCTAAAGAAGCAGGGAAATTGAATAAAACATCTCCATCATCTTCAAAATAATCATGACCCTCTTGTTTTTTGTGTACTGGAAATTTTAGGCCAAGCCTATCGGCTTGGATACCCCCACAATAAACTTGGCCTTGTGCCACATCTGACTGTGTGGGGCAGTTAGTGAATATCATCACACTGATTTTTATTTTCCTGATAAAATTTCATAAGCTTTGCTAATTTCTACAATTTTTTTTTTTTTTCAGCCACTGTCTGGGTGATATCTGAGAGGGCCAATTTTTTGAATGCACTTCATTCTACATCCAAAATCTCAAAGATCTTTACACTGTGAAAATTCACAACAATGTTTAAAAGTCCAAACAAGAGAATCACCTTTTTTACAATGCATGTTTGATAAAAAAAAAAACCTCTTTACATTCTAATGCAGTTTTAATGCTTGATTTCTAAGCCTACATATTTTTATTTTATTGTTTAAACGTTATTTATTTGAATAGATGCTCTGTTTATTTATTAAACAAGTATATTTATTTATTTCCATCTATCGGCTTGAGTTTTCAAGAAATACTATTAGAAAAATCTGCCGGAATTTCATGGATATTTAGACCAGTAGGCGAAAATAAAAAAAATATACCATTTAATAAATAAACTGAGTGTCTACTCAAATAAGGGTATCCACTAAAATAAAGTTTAAACAATAAAATAAAAGAAGTTCTAAAAGTCATCTAAAATGAAAGAAACAAAATTTCTAAGAAATTTCTATTTTATAACCTGCTTCAACGTTCATTTTCAATGATATCAGACACATGTATCGATATTATTTTTGGTTAAAGTGTGTAATTTATATATATTTCAATTAACAACATGAAAGAAAAGTAACAGATTCCAGCAGTAAGCTTTCAATTAGAAAAAAAATATACGATGAAAAGTAGCAAATACATTTTGGTAGAATTTTTTGAGGAAATTATTTAAGAACAAATATTTTCTTTGTTTACATTATTCAGACTATTGTCCTCACCATATTTATTATGTTTTAACTGTTGTACGCTCTTCAGGTGGTTGGAATGTCGAACTGAACCCTTTATTTCACTCACTAGGGTAGACTGTTCTAGTTCCACATGCCATGTTTAATGGATATCAGTTATCTCCTGCTTAATTCCCTCTCCAATTCTCCACTGCCTTAACCATGTATTGAACTCATACTTTGGATCCTGTTACTGGATCTAACTAACACCTTTATCCACTGTGCCATGTGTCCTTGAGGACATCTTGGTTTGAATTTTTGGGTATTATAAATCTAATGTCTTCAGCAACCATTTTTACCAGTGCTCATATTGCAATTTTTGCTATCATCCACATATTTTTACCAGAGCTCATATTGCAATTTTTGTTGTTATTATCACTTTTCTCTGCCACTCCTTATTACTGGTTCCCATATTGTATTCATTTCTAAGCTTGGTTGGCTCAGGAGATTTTTGTGGCCTAGCATATGTGCTGATTCCTTAAGTTTACGAATTTTCCAATGGTGTTCTTTGTCTACGATCTCAATCTGATCCCACAGAGGGCAGCGATCTTCCTTCTCTCTCTATATGTGGTCAGCGACACCTGATTTTTCCACTTCCTCTCGTGTTACAGCTTTCTGGTGTTCTTGAAGCCTTACCTGAAGGGGGCGGCCTGTCTCCCCTTTATATTTCTTTCCGCACCTGCATGGAATAGTGTATACACAGTCTTCAGTCATGTTCTCCTCTATGGGGGGGGGTCTTACTGCGAAGTGTCATCAAGCTTTTGATGGTTGTCCTTTTGTTATATGGAACGCAGATCTTTTGTATTTTTTCTGATAACCCCTTCACATAAGGCAGGCAGACTGCTTTCTGAGTGTTGTTGTCCTCCTATCCCAGTTTATCGGGGCTGCTGACATGTCAAAAATATAGACAGATACTGAAATATTTTCCTTATGACAAACATTAATAGAACTTAAAGCCTTACACCAAGTGATTACAAATGGTAATTATTACTATAAAAGATATTTCTGTGTGACAGAAAATTAATAGACCCTGCAACACACCTTTTCGTCATGAAGATTGAAAGATCTTTTTTCAAATTAAATCCATCCTCTGGGTATAATAATTGGGCATACTATATTTGAGGAACTCTATATGAACTCATTTGGTCATGTATAGTAAACAAATAAACTATTGCCAATTATGTACTAGTTTTAAACTTAAATATGAACATTTTGCATTAACAGTTTCATTGCTGAATAGATATGAGCACATGGCCAGGTGGTTAAAACATTCGCTTTCCAACAATGTGACCTGTGTTTGAATCTTACTATGGTCGACTTGTCAAGAAGGTAACTTCTTGATATTATTGGCCTGTAGAAGTTATTCCAGCATGTGGCACTTTCAGAAAATGCCTGAAAACTATACCACAGGTTGACCCAAGCCATGTGAGAGAAATTTGGGAACCGACGGTGGTTGAGCTAGCACATCATTGCAAGTCATCATGACCGAGGGTTTGAATGTACTGGCCTTGTTAAGACTGTCAATCACACTAGATAATGTGCTCTCTCCCAGAAACTGTAACTAAGATCCACTCAGTCTAGTTGCAGTATAAATTACAAGTAGGCACTGTGGGTTTTGAACAAACAGAAATGTGTCTGAGTGAGCGTCTGCAATAGGGATTGGGTAGCCGCCCTAGCAGTCAGGAATACTCAGATATGAGTGGCCAACCATTACATTAGTGATATGTCTTAGTGACTTTACTGCCTTGCTTTGGGTGAACACTTTAATAAGAGAAAAAAAGAAAAAAGATATACAGAATGGATTAAGTCCAATTATTTCATATATTCACGTTATTTTTATAAATATGGTTTATTTAAGTAAATGCTCTGTTTTTAATTAAACAGTAATAATTACATTTACTGGTTTGAATGTTTGAGAAATTTTAGAAAATATGTATACTACAACAGAAATTGAACCTGTATTCTTATATCAAAACAGTCATTTAATCTGATGTGCTATACCATTCAGCTACAGAGAAGCTAAATTGCATCTATAAAAATAATGTCTAAACAGAAAATATATAAACATGCTCCTGAAAAAATTATTTCAGTTGAGCACTTTGGGGAGAAAAGTGAATTTGTAAACAGTGACTGCTGCAAGACTTTGTTAAGACAAATCAAGTTCTCCAGTCACTGAATCTAAAATAAATACATCTAAATTCACCTTCATCCCTGCCATGCACCAATGGCTTAGGGGTAAAATCTCTAACTGATACCAAATCAGTCTGGTTTCGATCACAGCTTGAGGTAATCAGATGTCTAGCTCCACTGATGAGCTGTGAAACAGCGAAACAGTCTGTCTGTGGATGACAATATATATATATATATATCTATATTTCTGAGATGATGTATTATGTACACTATTTACATTATTCGGACCACCTGAAGAAGGCTGCAGTGTACAACGGCCGAAACGTAATAAATATGGCAAGAAAGATGAGGACAATAGTCCAAATAAATAGTGTGTATATATATATATAAAAACAACATTACATAGGTGGAGTAAGTATAAACCTGTAAGATAATGACCACCTGCAGACATGCAAGAAAAATCTAGTGTCTGACTGACTCACCATTTTAAAGAAAATGGCAGGGGTGACGATGGAGAAGGGATAAATTTATATGCTTTCCCAAAGGGTAAATAGGCATAAGTGAATATAACAAACCCAATGGGAATTGGAAATTGGCTTTCCGGTTAACAATTCCAAGCCATTATCCATTGCACCTTTTGGTCACCCACCTAGATACGGATCAGTCTTGTCATTGCTTAACTGTGGTGATCGTACAGAAATTAGTGTTTCAACATGATATGGCTGTAAGCTGAGATACGTACTAGGTTTCTAGATAAATTTTTTTAATAATTATTTAACAATGCAAATATTTTTACCTATGTTTTTTTTAGCTTTATTCTTCCTCTTATTCTTATCCTCTTTATTCTTATTCTTCCTCGTTTATAATTTGAGTTGTTAAAAATATAAAAAAAAAAAAAAAGATTAAAATAAAAAGGAAAAAAAAAAAAAAAAGATTAAAATAAAAAGGAAAAAAAAAAAAAAAAAAAAAAAAGATTAAAATAAAAAGGAAAAAAAAAAAAAAAAAAAGATTAAAATAAAAAGGAAAAAAAAAAAAAAAAAAAAAGATTAAAATAAAAAGGAAAAAAAAAAAAAAAAAGATTAAAATAAAAAGGAAAAAAAAAAAAAAAGATTAAAATAAAAAGGAAAAAAAAAAAAAAAAAAAAGATTAAAATAAAAAGGAAAAAAAAAAAAAAAAAGATTAAAATAAAAAGGAAAAAAAAAAAAAAAGATTAAAATAAAAAGGAAAAAAAAAAAAAGATTAAAATAAAAAGGAAAAAAAAAAAAAGATTAAAATAAAAAGGAAAAAAAAAAAAAGATTAAAATAAAAAGGAAAAAAAAAAAGATTAAAATAAAAAGGAAAAAAAAAAAGATTAAAATAAAAAGGAAAAAAAAAATAGATTAAAATAAAAAGGAAAAAAAAAAATAGATTAAAATAAAAAGGAAAAAAAAAAATAGATTAAAATAAAAAGGAAAAAAAAAAATAGATTAAAATAAAAAGGAAAAAAAAAAAAGATTAAAATAAAAGAAAAAAAAGATTAAAATAAAAGAAAAAAAAAGATTAAAATAAAAGAAAAAAAAAGATTAAAATAAAAGAAAAAAAAAGATTAAAATAAAAGAAAAAAAAGATTAAAATAAAAGAAAAAAAAAGATTAAAATAAAAGAAAAAAAAAGATTAAAATAAAAGAAAAAAAAAGATTAAAATAAAAGAAAAAAAAAGATTAAAATAAAAGAAAAAAAAAGATTAAAATAAAAGAAAAAAAAAGATTAAAATAAAAGAAAAAAGAAAAAAGATTAAAATAAAAGAAAAAGAAAAAAGATTAAAATAAAAGAAAAGAGAAAAAAAAAGATTAAAATAAAAGAAAAGAGAAAAAAAAAGATTAAAATAAAAGAAAAGAGAAAAAAAAAGATTAAAATAAAAGAAAAGAGAAAAAAAAAAGATTAAAATAAAAGAAAAAAAAAAAAAATTTATCCAACAACCCAATACTACACAAATTTATCTATACCATTAATATTATCTTAAATTCTGGCATTCACAACTAAGAACCATCCAACCCACACACACTGTATCAAGCCACCATCATTCCCTTTGTATTCCACTGGTGAGATGCAAGTTCCTATCAAGCATCTTCTTCCCATGAGTTGCTGCTTTGTGGAGCTAACTCCAAAGGGGATGCTTCTCCAATTACTGTAATCTTGACCTGCTCAAATCTGAGGTCAGCTATTATCATCCTCACATAAATTGTGCCTCTACCTTGAATGGCTCTTAGACCTTGTAAAGGGTGAACTTCATAAAAAAAAAAAAAACATTACTATTGGTAGCTTCAGAAAAATAGTTACCAAGCTTGTCTCACTGGGATCAATTACAATTGAATAACTAGTTCGATCATCAATGGGTACCTAATACTTTTGGCCTTGTGCCACACCTCTGCATTGCTTAGAAAATCACTTTAGACTTAGTAAAAGCAAAACAAGAGCCTCCCATAATCAGAAAAGTAGTATTGTCAGTGTTTTGCACATGTGCTGAGAAAAGTAACACGTGTCAATTGACTCAATGCAGGAAGCTGCAGTTTTTGTTGTTTTTTTTGGTTGGGGAGGAAGGCTGACCTGAGTATTATTGGTGTCTACAGAAATCTTTGATCAAAATAGTTTGATAAAAAGCAACAAATATGAGAACTCGCAGACTTTGATTACTTTTTATTTCCAAAAGAAACGGTGGGTAAGAGTTGACAAAACAGAAAAAGAAAGTAAAGTTTTAAATTTATCATCAAGCAGTAAACAAAATTAAGATCACCAATTAAACTCTTTGCTCAATAATGGAACCGGGAAATGGAGTTCTTCAAATTCGTATATTGTCGAGTTTAAAATAGTCAGTTGAATGCCAAATTTTTCTTGTATGGCCACCTGCAGACATTCTTCTTATAGTTTTATACAGTATTATTTTTGCTCTCTCTTTCATTATTTATATATATATATATATATATATATATATATATATATATATAGAAAAACAGAATGTCTCGCATCACAGCTGAGAGACTTCGATCCGAAGTGACCAGAATTAATCAAAAACACATCAGGAGTTTAAAACTAAAATTCCATACTTTATGTGATCGCAGCTGTTGGAAGAATATGGGTAGAACGGATCTAGTCACCAATGTCTCCAAAACCACACTTAGCACTTTAGAGACTCAAGCCCTTAGCTTTGGTCTAAAGTTTGCAACTGGTTCAAAAGACCACAATATTAGCAAACTGATAAATATAAACTACAAACACAGTGATTGACTTCCATAAAGGTTTTACCCAAGGCATTTTAGCTGCCTCTTTTGATGGCCAAAATATGGAATTCACTTTACCTAAGAGGTATATGAATGCCTTAAAATCCTTGTCTATGAATAATAATATTATTATATCTCCTCCTGATAAAGGAGGCGGTGTTGTTGTCATGGATACCATTGTTTACAACCAGAAAATGTTGGAATTGCTAAATGATAGAGACACTTATGAACAGATCACCCCTATACAAATTTCTAAGAATCTAAAAGAATTTAATAGGTCCTATAAGAAACTCATATGTAATGAAGATAAAATTTGGCTTTCCCTTATTAACTACCACCCTACCGTCCCTAAAATTTATGGCCTCCCCAAAACCCATAAGCCTAACATTCCATTAAGGCCCATCATCTCGGGTATAGGCTCAGCTCCTCATAATATCGCTAGGTATTTAACTAAATTTCTAACTCCAATTCTGGGCACCGTAAGTAACGCACATATAAAGAATTCAGGCTCTCTTAAATAGGTTGAGAAATATTGATATAGGTAACAAATCCCTAGCTAGCTTAGACATCAAATCGTTATTTACTAATATACCTGTTGATAAATGTATTAAACAATTAGAGAACCACCTTAAGAAAATTGACTTTAAGCTACCTATCTCTATCTCAAAATGCATCAAATTATGCATCCTTTGCACTTCACATTGTTTCTTCCAGTATAATAATATTTATTATAAACAAAAATTTGGTTTACCGATGGGGAGTCCTCTCTCTGGATTCCTAGCATGCATATTTCTAGAATTTCTTGAATCTGGACCTTTTAAAGATGTTATTCCACCTGATACACATTACTTCCAATACATCGATGACATTTTATTTATCTACCCACATAAACATGATTTAAATGAGATTACTGATAGATTAAATAAAATAGAACCTACTATAGAATTTACCTATGAACTTGAGTCTAATAATTCTTTACCTTTTTTAGACATACTACTCATTAAAAATAAAAATAAATTAGAATTCAAAGTATATCGTAAACCCACTTGTAAAAATGACTATTTACATTTTTACTCTCACCATGATACTAACACTAAGAGTGGTATTATTATTGGATTCTATTTAGCATATATTATATATATAGTATATATATATATATATATATATATATAGTATATATATATATATATATATATATATAGTATATATTATATATATATATAGTATATATTATATATATATATAGTATATATTATATATATATATAGTATATATATATATATAGTATATATATATATATAGTATATATTATATATATATATATAGTATATATTATATATATATATATAGTATATATTATATATATATATATAGTATATATTATATATATATATATAGTATATATTATATATATATATATAGTATATATTATATATATATATATAGTATATATTATATATATATATATAGTATATATTATATATATATATAGTATATATTATATATATATATAGTATATATTATATATATATATAGTATATATTATATATATATATAGTATATATTATATATATATATAGTATATATTATATATATATATAGTATATATTATATATATATATATAGTATATATATTATATATATATATAGTATATATATTATATATAGTATTATATATATATATATATATAGTATATATATATATATATAGTATATATTATATATATATATATATAGTATATATTATATATATATATATATAGTATATATTATATATATATATATATATATATATATATATATAGTATATATTATATATATAGTATATATTATATATATATATATATATATAGTATATATTATATATATATATATAGTATATATTATATATATATATATATATAGTATATATTATATATATATATAGTATATATTATATATATATATATATATATATATAGTATATATTATATATATATATATAGTATATATTATATATATATATATATATATATATAGTATATATTATATATATATATATATATAGTATATATTATATATATATATATATATAGTATATATTATATATATATATATATATAGTATATATTATATATATATATATATATAGTATATATTATATATATATATATATATAGTATATATTATATATATATATATATATAGTATATATTATATATATATATATATATATAGTATATATTATATATATATATATATAGTATATATTATATATATATATAGTATATATTATATATATATATATATATATAGTATATATTATATATATATATATATATAGTATATATTATATATATATATATATATAGTATATATTATATATATATATATATATAGTATATATTATATATATATATATATATAGTATATATTATATATATATAGTATATATTATATATATATAGTATATATTATATATATATATATATATAGTATATATTATATATATATAGTATATATTATATATATATATATATATAGTATATATTATATATATATATATATATAGTATATATTATATATATATATATATATATATATAGTATATATTATATATATATATATATATAGTATATATTATATATATATATAGTATATATTATATATATATATAGTATATATTATATATATATATAGTATATATTATATATATATATAGTATATATTATATATATATATATATATATAGTATATATTATATATATATATATATATATAGTATATATTATATATATATAGTATATATTATATATATATATATATAGTATATATTATATATATATATATAGTATATATTATATATATATATATAGTATATATTATATATATATATAGTATATATTATATATATATATATAGTATATATTATATATATATATATATAGTATATATTATATATATATATATATAGTATATATTATATATATATATATATAGTATATATTATATATATATATATAGTATATATTATATATATATATATAGTATATATTATATATATATATATAGTATATATATATATATATATATAGTATATATATATATATATATAGTATATATTATATATATATATATAGTATATATTATATATATATATATATAGTATATATTATATATATATATATATATATAGTATATATTATATATATATATATATAGTATATATTATATATATATATATATAGTATATATTATATATATATATATATAGTATATATTATATATATAGTATATAGTATATATATATATATAGTATATATTATATATATATATATAGTATATATATAGTATATATTATATATATATATATATATATATAGTATATATTATATATATATATATATAGTATATATTATATATATAGTATATAGTATATATTATATATATAGTATATATTATATATATATATATAGTATATATTATATATATATATATATAGTATATATATAGTATATATTATATATATATATATATATATATATATATAGTATATATTATATATATATATATATATATAGTATATATTATATATATATATATAGTATATTATATTATATTATATTATATTATATATATAGTATATATTCTCTCTCTCTCTCTCTGATATTCTAGCTAGAGAATTTTCCAACATGTCCAGTTTTATTGGGCTATTTAACGCTGAAATTTTTTTTTTTTTTTTTTTTTTTTTTCTGAACTATTATATTAGAGTTCACAGGTAAATACTGACCTTATAGATGAATTCTAGCAGCTTTACACCAGAGCCTATAGGTAAATGCCCACAGCTTTGTATCAAAACCTTGTAGGTGAGCACTGGTAGTTTTATACCAAAGTCTACAGGCAAACACTGGTCAATTATACATACGCATTTTCTTGTTTCAAAGATAGGAAAATATTGGTCGTTTATATTGGCGTCTGTAAGCATTTAAATACTAGGTGCTCCTTCTCATATATATTTAAAGTGAAGGAATATTATGTAATATGAATACTCATGCCTTCAGTGTCACTCTTTTCAGATTTGCCGAAAAGAATGGCAAATGAAAGGGTGGGATATACCAGATATAAAATAAGATGGAATTACCATTGCAACAGGAGAAACTGAACTCACGCTATGGGTATCTTCCCCACATCTGTCATTGATACATACTTAAATATATTATTTGTCCTTTGTCTTTTTTTTTTTTCTTTTTTGGGGGAGGTTAGGTGGCAGGAACAAGTGTCTTTGCTTTTGGAGTTTTCCAAGTGTGTATTCCCTTAAGCAAAGCATCATTTTATTTTTAAATAATGATTGGCAGTAGAAGGAGTCAGGATCCTTTCAAATATTCGGTATTGGAATTCACTAATACAAACAGGAAAGCCAGCCTGTTTAGAATTGTCTAAAAAAGGGGCAAAACAAGGGCCACTTCAAAACATAATAGATATAAAAATATAGATGCGCAAGCAGAGCAAAATAGAGAGACGTAGATACAGGTATATGCACTTGGATAAGCAAATATACAGCATGTATATGTGTGTATATATATATATATATATGTATATATATGCACTTTTAGAGTTTGTTTTTTTTTTTTTTAGATGAAGACTGTATCTTATACATTTCTATGTCTACAATGCAGTGAATATTGCAGCCACGTCTGGTCTTGGGCTTCTGCTGTGCATTTTAAGATCTTTCATAAAATCTAAAGACAAATCACTTTCAAGTTTCTCTATGTCTTTTCTGTAATTACTTTCATTGTAATTGTTTTGAGTAACCTTTCACTATGGTACACAGACTTTATGAATTTAAGTGCAGTACTAGATTGGTGGCAAGGTCTCATCATTTTACAGTTGAAATGGCTACATGTAACCGTAAGTTCTATGCTAACAGTTTCTTCTCTCTCATAAGATTCACTTATTGGCATCTCGGCTTCAATCACTTTCCTACCACCATAATGTAGCTTTCTTTTGCCTTTCCTTTAAATAATTTCATTCCAATTCTTCTTTTCACTATGGTACATAGACTTTATGAATTTAAGTGCAGTACTAGATTGGTGGCAAGGTCTCATCATTTTACTATTGAAATGGCTAGATATAACCATAAGTTCTATGCTAACAGTCTCTTCTCTCGCATCAGATTCACTTATTGGCATCTCGGCTTCAATCACTTTCCTACCACGATAATATAGCTTTCCTGTGCCTTTCCTTTAAATAATTTCATGCTGATTCTTCTTTTCACTATGGTACATAGACTTTATGAATTTAAGTGCAGTACTAGATTGGTGGCAAGGTCTCATCATTTTACAGTTGAAATGGCTACATGTAACCGTAAGTTCTATGCTAACAGTTTCTTCTCTCGTACTTCTCACTTATGGAACTCTTACAGCCTCTTGCTTTTCAGTCAACTTTAAGCTTCCAAAATTTAAATGCAATGTCGCTCATTATCTTTCATCATCTTAATTTCGTTTTTTTTTTTGTTTTGTTTTTTTTTTTTTTATTGTTCTCTCTCAATGTTTTTTGCTTTTGTCATATTCTTTCCCACTGATTAACCCATTGCATCTTCGTGGCTTTATTGCCTTCCTTGGGGTGAAATGATTAAAAAAAAAAAAAAAAAAAGTTAATAAATGGGTGTGTATATAATATTGCTCAATAGACAGATTTGGATTGTGGCCATGACAACAATAGATTATTAAAACCAGCAAAACTTGGAGAAAGCTTTTTGTGGAAGATAAAAAGATTTTGCAATCAAGTATATTCAATAGTAAAAAATATACAAGCAAAAGCAATGGCAGGATTGCACAAATCAGCCAATTAGACATTTGTTGCTTTTTTTCAGCCCTTCAATGATCTTCAACTCAATTTATGTTTTTTGTACACAAGCGGAAGTTTAAAAAAAAAAAAAAAAAAAAAAAAAAATCAAATTGTGCTGATTACATATTTCTCACTTCAAATCCAAGTTGGCTCACACAATAGAGTCAAGCAGATATTTTCTGAGTTTTGATATCCCTGAATGATTTGTAGCTCAATTATGGAGCTGTATTAATGTTATTTGTACTTAAGAGGAATATTAGCACAAAACTTTCACACTTCTAATTAAAAAATATGGGGTTTAGGTCAAGAAATCTTTTCCCACATAAAAGATGCAAAATTATCAAAAAGTGTTAGTTTTGCTTTTGACCCTTTTTTAATTAGATTTTCAGTACTAAAAACAGATTCAACACACCTAGAAATATAAGAACAAAAGATCATTATTTTCTTATAAATACAAAGAAAGTTATGACAAAAACTGATATTTAGTGCTTGGTGTATGGTGCCAAATAGCGGCAATGTTCAATGAAAGAAGTACGTTTTAAATATATTCCCAAGAATAATTCTCTTTTTTCGTTTTGTAGATATAAATTATTTTAATATTTGCATCAAAAATTAGAAAAAAATTTTATTACGCACATTTTTTGTTAGAGTTATTTGATGTTTAAGGGTTAGAGACAAAAGAAAAAAAGACAGGCAAAATATATCTAAAAAACTTAATTTGACTGAATTTTTCATTTTATGGCCTCAAAATCCACTTGATAAAGTCCATTTTTGAAAACGAATGTCAAGTTTGTTGCAGGGTGTGGTTGTTTTTCCAGTAAATATTTAATGGCTCATGGTATGTTTGTTGTAATCCATCAAGTTAAACTTGTTTGTCATGAAGGCTATATATATATATATATATATATATATATAAAAACTCATGTAAATCTATTTAAACTCGGTGGGCGAAAAAACCTGGATAGCACAATTTTCAAACAAATTGGTATCCGAGGAAAAAAAACAAAAAGAACCAGTAACCTCCGAACAGGGTGAAAGGATCATCCAATACCTTAAATTTCTGGTACAAAGAACCCCCAACACCAGCTAGTAATAATAAGTTAAAACAAAGAGTGAAAAGGTAAAATAAATAAATCCTAATGAGCTACGTACTACCTACCTACGTTTCACCACATGGGATTCATCAGCGTGAATATCTCAGAGTTTATTTTGTTTATTAAAATGTATATAAAAAAAAAATTAATAATAATAAAGAAAAAATAAATTCATTTTCCCATGATGCAAATAATGAAAGAAACTAGAAAGGGTCTCTAATCACATGCGCGATTTTATGACCTCCACTTCCAAAAAGGACACAATGATTTTATGAACCCCCCCCACTTCCAAAAAGGACACAATCTTTCTCATTCTACTTTTTAACATCATTGTTCAGACATGTTTTGGCAGCCCTACACATGATATTAAATGAATTGGTCGTTCCAACTCAGCACAAAGCTGACTTGAGCTTGATTATTTTAACCATTCTTATCCCTAATTTACTTCTGAACCAAAAAGAAAAAACAGACATACCCAAGAGATATTAGGAACTTTGTTTCACTAGAGCCACCATAAAAAGAATAAATGTCATTTTTGTACACCACTTCTTTGTTTATCATATATGAACATGCACACAATTAAATACACACAAACATGCACCCTTTCAACTTCCATAAATTATCCCTTTTGCTGTGGGGGTGTGGACATTTTTTCCAGTAAACATTTAATGGGACCCAACATATTTGTATCACAAACAATATCTTGCAGATTCTTTGATTATCGTCAGAAGGTAATCCAACAAATTAAACTTGTTCGTCACTTATAAATTTCATTTCAAGGACATTTCTAGGAAAATGAGACAGAAAAAGCAACTCTTCTGAACTGATGATTTACACGTAAATAATTAAAACGTGTGAACTTTGATTAACTTCAAACAATTGTAACTTGAGAAATGTCTACTTACGAACCCACTGGGAAAGTAGCAATAAAGATTGTGCTCAATGATCTCAATAACTTCTCAAAATTATAAGAGTCATCTTCTATTAGAATTGTTCACAAAGAAGGCTGTAGAATGAATCAGCCAAAACATTGTGGTAAAAACAAAAGCAACACAAAGAACAAGTCTAATAGACTGAAAAACTCTTAGAACGATAAATACCACACAACATTATAGAACTTAAAGACACTAATTAATATACTTAAAGAAGTTAACAAAAATGACATTATTTTCAGCTTTTAATAGTAATTTTATTTATTATTTATATATGGACCATTATCCTCATCTTGTTGTTATCAGAGCTTTTGTTAGGTGTATATCAATTCAGGTAACCTACAGAGAATTCCAAACTGAATCTTATTTTCTACATAGGTAGACTGTTCTCAATTCTACTCTCCATGTCTAAGCATATCTTGTCTAGTTCTTATTTTTACTATGGCTTGGCTGTCTATATTTCTAAAATGAGGTATTATGTACACTATTTACATTATTCGGACTACTGTCCACATCTTTTTCACCATGTTTATCACAACAATTTGGCTGTTGTATGCTCCGGCCTTCTTCAGGTGGTTGGAATGTCAAACTGAACCCTTTATTTCACTCACTGGAGTAGACTGTTCTAGTTCCACATGCCATGTCTAATGGATGTCAGTTATCTCCTGTTAATTCCCCCCTTCAAAGTTCCCCACCGCCTTAACCAAGTATTGAACTCACACCCTTTGGGTCCTGTCACTAGATCTAACTAACGCTTTCATCCACTGTTCCATGTGTCCTTGAGTACACATGGAACAGTGGAGTAGGGACCCAAAGAGTGTGAGTTCAGTACCTGGTACAGAACTTGGCGAGGGGAATTAACAGGAAATAAATGATAACTGACATCATTAGACATGGCACGTGGAACTAGAACAGTCTGCCCCAGTGAGCGAAATAAAGGGCTCAGTTCGATATTTTAACCACCTGAAGAAGGCTGGAGCATACAACGGCTGAAATGTTGTGATAAATATGATGACAAAAATGAGGACAATAGTCCAAATAACGTAATTAGTGTATGGATTGGCTATTGCTCACTTGGTTTCCACTAAGTCCAAGTATACACTGCTTGGCCCAGAGATTGAACTCACGACTACTGTGTCACCAAGTTCAAGAAACAATGCTCTAATGCTTTGGCTATAGTTCAATTGAAAAAAAAAAAAAAAAAAAAAAAATATAGTTCATCTACTTATATAAGGGTAATTCCATATCAAATCATAATGACCACATCACCCTGACCTCACAGATTTTCTTAAAATTTTAACCAGTGGCAGGTGCCGTTAAATGAAGACAATCCTGAAAACTTGAGCCTCTAAATTCAAGTGGTTCAGAAAATATGACATTTTTAAGTTAAATGCGATTCACAAGAAAACTGTGGCATTACAAAATCCCTTTTTCTTCAATAAAATTCCATCTGGACATGCTATAGCCATGAAAATTTGCACAGGAAAGTTTTTAAAAGTGAGGAATCCAAAAATTACATCAAAAACACCTATAAATCAGCCATCATTGAGCTATACAACAATTTGAGTAAATTTTGGCACCTGGGAACAATCAGGAATGGAATTGAAAACAAAGTCTTGTTCTTTCATTGTTGGCCCACAGTTAACATTCAAAAATGAGCATTTTTCCAGCCATTGGTATGTAGACTTTATACTTAATCTCCAGAATACACTCCAAGGAAGTCCAATAACAATGGATTTTTCAGCGAGACAAGATGGATGAGTGACTAAGTCTTTTTAAGGCTTTTATTGGGTCATAATATACTAAACAGTACAACAGTAGAGAAACAAAAATAATCTCACGAGAAATATTCACACCTAGAAAAAATAATCCTCCAACCAAAACACTTGATCACATGATTTTTATCTGGGAATCAAGTTTAGCAAATGCAGCTAGAGATTTGTTATAATCTGCATCAGTTATCTTGTAAATTTTCTTCCACTAATGTTTGGAGGAGTGGACCTATAATTTGCCATCAATTTTATGTAATTATATGTTTATCATTTAATTCCCAGGGCCTTAAAAAAAAAAAAAAAAAAAAAAAAAAAAAAAACGCAAGAAAAGGATATTTCTTGTGAATATATCCAATTATCTGACCTAATACAAATTCGTTTTTTATGTGCTTTATACATTCAAGTCACAACTTTCTATCCTTTTTAGATCTAAGCAATGTTTGTTCTTCTGCTACCCGACAAGTCCTTGAACTGCCATCCATTTTACGCAAGCTTGGTAGATAGGTTACTGTTTCCTTTTTGCCCCTCTTGCTTTTAATAAGTCTTCTGTATATCAAATTCTCCAAGCCTTCTTTCCACATTATGCATTCCAGAAATTTCAACTCTCTTGTTCTAAGTACACATGATTTTTTTTTCTTAAAACTTCCAATATATATTAATGTGCTGTAAGCTGATGGAAAAAAATATTAAATTATTTCATTTACTATAGAAGGAAAAAAGGAAAAATAGATTGTTTAATTTTCTTGATGTGCTGTCTTGACAAAAAAAATAGATAAATAAATACTATTTTACTTACCTTGTAGGCGTGATGACCAAAGCAAAGATTCCATAGGGATCTTCAGAAAGAAGTTGCAGAATTGGCAAAGCAAAGGCTGCAGTTTTTCCACTGCCAGTTTTGGCACTGGCCAAACAGTCATTACCTAAAAAAAAAAAAAGAAAAAGAAAGGTGGAGAATAAAACCTACAGTTTCTCCTTAGGATGACATGAAGTCAAAATATACAAAGAAATTGCCAACATCTTAAAAAAAAGAAAAAAAAAAAAAAAAAAAAAAAAAAACTTCAGGTACAAGTTCAGGGCCAGGATTACCAATTAGGTACCAATTTTGAGTAATGACAGCTAATAGAAATCAGAATTGGAAGAACTTCAAACCCTCATAGAAAAATGAGTTGACCAAAATGTTGTGTTGTCTCTGGGTCCCCCATGCTACTACATAAAATGGTATCAATGAAAAGAACAATTTCTTTTTTCGTATTTGTTTTATTAGGCAAGAACGGTGACAGCTTGGATTCTAAGAGCCAATGGGAGGAATGACATCACAGGGATACATGTCTCATATTGGTTCAGTGTCTCTCCGCAGGTGGTTTAACTGGCCATTAACCTGGGTATGAGAGGCAGATCAGAATTCTTGCAGCCCTCTGTTGAATTTACACCGTTTTGAAATTATAACCAAAATGCAGACAAAGGCAATCTATCACTGTCAGAATACAATGGAGGAGAAAGGAGAGGGACACGGGGAAAAGAGAGAGTGGACATTAAGGTCAACTCAACTCCAAGTGGCAATAGCTTGTTTCCTGCTTGAACACAATCTTGTGACCTGAAGAATGTGTTCAAGTATGAAACAGACTATCGCCACTCTGTATTGACCATAGTATCCACTTTTATTTATATATGATCTATCGCAGATGTTGAGCACTTTTACCCATAACTATAACATGCAATAACAAATAGGAAACATATCAATCTAACATGTTTCACTTTTATAAAAGTTTCATCAGAGATCGAGAGAAAACAGACATTTTTTTATGTTTGGGTCAGTTCTCATTGGTCAGATATATGTCATGTGTATTAAAACTGTAGATAATTCTACGTAGGTTTGTGAAGATTCTTGTATGTCTAAGTGGGCAACAGATGGTAATGGTTATTTGTAATTGTGTGCAGTGTCTGTTTAGTTGGGGTTTTATCTTCACCTTTGTGCAGTCAACCAGCACAGTGGGTAGTCACACGGCTCTAATTTATGAATCACCTCTTTAAGAACACATTCTTGGTATTAGATATAAGCTAGATTCTTTAAGAATGGATTCAAAGAAAGATGGCAATGTAATGTTTTAGCCATATATTTATAGTTGTTGATAATGTTATTACTAAACTTATTACATACTCCAAGATACAAACCTATTAGACATAATAATGAAACAATGTTGAACCTCACACATGAATTTGAAATAAATGATTCTCTACCTTTCATCGATATGTTATTAATAAGCAACAATGAAAAAATAATTGTGAGACCATAAATTTGTACACCTTTTTATAGTGGAAAAAAAAAAAAAAAAAAAAAAAAAAAGCATTGATTTTTAAATTCCTGTAAAAATCAGAAAATAGTCAGATTTTGATGAAACTTTCAGAAGTTATTTTAAATGTTTCTGTTTATAAAATCTTGATTAATTTTTACAACTGTTACACCCCTCCACTGACTAATTTAATTTTAAATTGTGAGAAAATCTTTCCTGTAAGGTTTAATGTTTGTATTAGCTTTAAGGACTAGTTTGCTAACAATTTAAATCAAGTTTTGTTTTTTTGGTCAAAGAGGACACCCAATAATAGAAAATCTTCTCTGAATTATAAAATAAAAAATACAATAAAACTAAGACTTTATTTAATTAGAAAAGTTTTTAATTGCTTTTATAAATAAAATATATTATGGACAATATTGTCTCAAAACAAAAAAAATTCCAATGAATTTTTACAAGAACTGGTTTCATTTTTTTTTTCTTTTTAATTTCAATTAGAATAATTTATAAGCTTTTCAAGCTTAAGGTCCTGTATTATTTTGTAGCAGTCAAGTGATATTGTTATTAAATAAAAACTATATTTACTAATCATAAATGGAAAAGCTTACTACAATTCAGCAACTCCCAGTACTTTAAAAAGAACTCTGAATTATTTTTGAGTATCTATAAATGAGAAGATTTCTGTAAATTTGGACATCCATACACAGTGGTAGTAAATTTAAAATTTATTGGTAGTTTCCTTAAATTTCAAGAAGCAATCTAAAATATTACAATGTTTAAAATATTTTAAAATAGTATTATTGGATAGTTAGAAAAAAAAAATTACATAAAAAAAGAGAAAGAAAAAAGTGTTCATATTGTATTCATCATGTAATCTTATTGCAATTATCTCTCTCTGTCTTACATAAATTAGCCAAGCATCAAGCTGTGGATAAATGCATCAAGACTTCATTAAAACACTCATTTCTGCATTAAAAAAATTATTTTCAGTGATATTTTAAACTAAAAAGTAATATATATTTCAATTTAGATTAATTAAACTTTTAAATCAACTAATTTTTCTCAAATAAAAGGTTCTGAAAAGTATATATTTTTCAAAGATTTTTTTTTTTTTTAATAAAGAGAATTATGTTGTGTTGACAGATTTGTCAATATGGACAATTTTTCAAGTTCACTAATAATCAAAAGAAAAATCATTCCAATCTATTTAATTTTGGTTTAAAATACACCAAAGTATTTTGCTTTTTGGAAATATTAAATTCAATTAATTAGTTATGAATTAAAGCTAAAATAAAAGTATCAAGAAGATTTTTCATTTAGTAAAATGCATTTTAACCCTTTGGTATCACATATACATATATATATATATATATATATATATATATATATATATATATATATATATGTATGTATGTATATTTAAAATGGCTAGCTTCTTATGTTTGAGTAATTGATCTATTAAAAGGTGAATAGCTCTGTTGCAGAGGCCATGTTCAAAGCCCACCTGTGATCTATACTGCAACTATGCTGAGTGGATAAGAGTTATACTTTCCAGGAGGGAGCACAAAATCTGACATGATCAACAGTTGAAGGCGGCCAGTCCTCTCAAACCCTCAGTCACAGAGATTCGTGACTTTGTGCCAACACAATTATTGATGGCTTCTAAAAATTTCATCTATCCAATTCCATACACCTGAGTTTCAGGCACTTCTCAATGGCATTGCATGTTGGTTTGGTTTGGTTTACGGCATACCAACCACAATGGGTTATTTAATGCCAACAAAATTTCCTTTTTTTTCAAAAATGTATAGCTGGAAATTTTTTTTTTTTTTAAATGTATAGTTTGGTTTGTTTTGTGGCATATTAACCTCAATGGGTCATTTAATGCTGACAAGATTTTTATTCCTGGTAATATTTTCTTTTTTCAAATATTCATTGCTTATACTAATTTTCTTTTTTTTAAGTATTTCCGATATTAAAATCTATTTTTACACATTCTAGTGTCTTGGGTCAGGTTGTGGAGTCAACTATTTGCCATAGTTGGGACACTAACAGGTGCTACCACTCCAGGTCAGGATGAACCTGGGAACATCAGCAATTAAGAGGTGGTTCCACGCTCCTTAAATCTTCCTGATCAGAGGCCTTGCTGCTGAACGTAGTTTATCGTCTTACCCAGGATGGGTGTTACATATTGGGATTGCAGGCCAATATTATCCAGGATTAACCTTCCTGACAAATCAACCATTGTAAGATTTGAACCTAGGTTTCATGGTTGAAATACTAACATTGTAACAAATATATTATCCTTTACCAGTAGCACAATTCAGAGTTTCATGTACAGCACAATCTTCAGGTGCTGAGTAAAGACTGACTTATGTAATTTAAATTTTATAAAAATATCTGGTTGGTGCAGTCAAATATTTATATAGGAATTACTGTTTATTTTATTTATATATATATATATATATATATATATATATGGCATGAAAAATAAAAAATAAACAGGAATTATATATGTCTGTCCACTCTTCAGGGGGTATCAGCAATGTTCATGCACACACACGCAGGATACTCCCATCATTTTCAACATATATAGACTTGAAGGCCTGTGCTGAACCAACCACACTTTTTGGACAAGCCAATTATAGAGAACTGATACACAGTATACTACAAAGTCACTATACTACCCTCCATAGATTTTTGAATTCATATTTGTTCTTCTCCTAGACTGGTTGTGACCCAAGGCCGAACCCAGTCTGTCCTATTTAACCATAGCTGGGGGGGGGAGTGATGGATTCATACTTTTTCCAAGGGTAAATGTAGTGAATTTCAGTGTAATTCAAACTCAGCTCTTTGATTCCTCAATTGGAGCTGCAACGCATTACTTCATTATATATATATATATATATATATTTTAGTGTATTGGGGCAGCAGATCATTATTTAAACATATTGTTAAATATAAGAGACAATGAATGTCTTATATTTGATCATGAGCCGTTCTAAGCTTCGTATAGTTGTTTTAATTTTGGGAGAAAATAAAGACAAAAATTGTCCATATAACCAATCTGAATATGGCTCATGTGAGCCCAAAGTTTAGATCGAAGAACAGCATAATAAAAAATATAAAAGTTTCTGTCTTTATTTTCTCCCAAAATTAAAGCAACTATACGGAGTTTAGAATGGCTCATGATCAAACATAATAGAAATTTCTTGTCTGATTATATATACATACACACACACACACAGTAATATGAGGTAATTTTGGATTTATTTGTTTTTGTGTGTGTGTGTATATATATATATATATATATATACACACCTCCTGAGAATGAGTAAATTGAATTTAAGAGAACTAATCACATTTTTTTTTTACCTGAAATACAGTTTGGCACTACTTTTAACCAGAGACATATTTCTTAGATATTTTACAGCTATATAATCAGACATTCCTGCCATTACCCCAACATCTGCATCATTCAAAAGATTTCTGTATTCAACTTTTGAAGCCAATTACCAGATTTGTCATCAAGTGACACAGACTAGTGGCACATGAAAAATATCGAACATTGCAATGGGCACATTTCCGCACTTGTCACATGCTTTGTGAGTTAGGCAAAATATGAAACGTCTAAGCATTTATTGAAGTCCATAATTCTCCTGCCCGTGTGGACACTGTCCTCTGGGTCTTGAGGGAATTACTTCATCTTCGCTCTTCTTCGTCTCACTGTCCGGTTCTGCTTGTCAGTAACGCTACAGAATTAGTTTCTGATAGTCACTAATTCTGATAGCTCTTCGGTAAATAGCCAAGTATTTATTTTTATAGCATTTTTCTAAGCTTCTCAAGCAGAAATCAAATTAAATCAGAGAAAAAGCAATTATTTTTCTTTCTTTTCTTTTTTATTCTTTTCTGGTGTGGAGAAAGGGGTAGAAGAGAATTAAAAAAGAAAAAAATATTACAATTGCAGCAAGAATGTCATTTTTTATTTTCGTGTGTGTGTGTGTGTGTGTGTGTGTGTGTGTGTGTGTGTGTGTGTGTGTGCGCATTGTTTATGGTGTATATTTTCCCATAAGACATATTGAAATATTTAATATTAATAATCCTGCTTGGTAAGCAATCTTAAAAGAACATTAATAAAGTTCAATACCTGCTCACAGAAGAGGGAACAAAATCTTAGAGAGTTGAGTTACTAAAGGGAAATAACTGATACTGGAATATAAGATAGGCATAGTACATGGAATTAGAACAATCTACCTCTGTAGACTAAAAAAGGGTTTGAAATTCCAACGTATATCACCTGAAGAAGGCTGGAGCATACATATTCCCATAATGGTAATTTACATTATTTACATTGTTCAGACTGTTATCCTCATCTTCATTGCTATATTCACAACATTTCAGCCGTTGTATGCTCCAGCCTTCTTCAAGTGATTGGAATTTCAAACTGAACCCTTTATTTCATTCACCAGGGTAAATCGTTCTAGTACTACATGCCATGCCTCTTCAGAGTGTCTCAGTTATTCCCCGCCCCCCTTTAATACAACTCTCCCAGTTTGGTTCACCACTGCTGTGGCCTGGTATTGAACTCGCAATTTTTGGGGTCTAGTTACTGGATCTAACAAACGTCTTATCCACTGGGCCATGTCCTCAAGGACACATGGCCCAGTGGATAAAGATGATGGATGAAATAAAGGATTTGATTTGAAATTCCAATCACCTGAAGAAGGCCGGAGTGCACAACAGCCAAAATGTTGTGAATATGGCAATGAAGATAAGGATAAGTCTGAATAATGTAAATAATGTGATTAATCATAATACCTCATCTCAGAGATATAAACAGTGAATATGGTAATAAAAAAAGAAGACTAATATAAGTAAAAATACCGCATCCTTAAAAATATAGATGCATATTAATAAAAGAAAATGATAAGAAAAATAGTTTCAAAAGTTTGTTTGATTAAAATTAATTTCAGATAATCATGATACATAGTTTCAGACTAATAATTGCTTGGTTGATTTTAACCCTTTTTGCAGTTATTTAATGTTAAAATCAGCCGCTTTTGTGGTTGTTTTTTTATTGTTATACTCAATCCTGTAAGTATTTACTTAGTTTGGGAATAGGTAAATATTGTTCATATCTCAAAAAAAAAATATTTATAAGTTCATAACTGAACTGATAAATATTTAAGTTTGTGTGTTTTTTTTTTAAGCATTTCACCCCAAGCAAGTCAGGAATGCCACTAGCAAGCAATGGGGTTACAGAGAATGAGAGCAAGAGTAAAGAGTGGGTGTTTGAAGAAAGGATATAGAGAAGGCATCAGAATTACATTTGAAGATTATAGCTGTCAGGGAAGCAAGTAAGAAGAAGGGAGTTCCCATCACTGTCCTATAATGAGTGTTCCATTTATGTACACATTTCATAGACTAAATGAAACTATTATTAGGTTGGTGCAAAAATAATGTCGTTTTCTATGTTACTATGTGAGAAAACGACATAATTTTTGCACCAACCTAATATTATGGGACAGAGGTAGAATAATATACAAGAGTTTCTACTTTAAGAATCAGATTAAATTGAAAGACGAGAGGAAACATTTTTTTTCAGCATTTCACCCCAAGCAATGCGGGAGTGCTACTAGCACGCAAGGGGTTACAGAGAGTGAGAGCAAGAGTAAAGAGGGGTGTTTGAGGAAAGGATATAGAGAAGAACGGGAATCAGAATCAAGGCACCAGACAACACCCCAACCCCACTGCATTAAGGAATCAGCACATATGCTAGGCCACAAAAATCTCTTGAGCTGACCAAGCATACAATATGGGAACCAGTAATAAGGAGTGCCAGAGAAAAGCAATAATAACAAAAAAAAAAAAAAAAAAAAAAAAAATTGCAATATTAGCTCTGGTAAAATCATGCAAAAAAATTGCAATATGAGCACTGGTAAAAATGCTTGCCGAGACATTATGTTTATAATACCCAGATGTCCTCAAGGACACATGGCACAGTGGATAAAGGCATTGGTTAGATCCTGTGTCAGGACCCAAAAAGTGTGAGTTCAATATCCGGTTAAGGCAGTGGACAAATTGGAGAAGGGAATTAACTGATAACTGACATCCATTAAACATGGCACATGGAACTACCCCAATGAGCGTAATAAAGGGTTCAGTTCAACATTCCAACCACCTGAAGAAGGCCAGAAATGTAATAGTATGGCGAAAAAGATGAGTCTAAATTATGTAAATATTGGTTTATATTTGAGTCTGTAAGTGTTTACTGCAATAAGCATATTAATAAGAATATGGTTATTTTGGTTTTCGTTCTTATACAGTGTAACCCGGATATAAGAGATTTTCTCTGGTCCCAAATTAGAGCCATACTTAAACAAAATAAACCAAACCAAAAATAGAGCCATACCTAAACAAAATAGACCAAACCCGGATATAAGAGACTTCTTCTCCGGTCCCGACAACTCTTATAGCGGGGTTACACTATATATATATATATATATATATATATATATATATATATATTAAATGGTTTATTTTGTTTTACGACATAATATCTCAATGGGTTATTAAATGCTGACAAAATTTTTTATTGCTGGTAATATTTTGTTTTGTCAAAAATCTGTTTCTGGTAATATTTTTCCTTCAAAATTGTATTGCTAGTAATAATTTTCAAAAAAGTATTGCCCATAACTGGGACCCTAACAGGTGCTACCACCAAAGGTCAGGGTGGACCTGGGAACACCAGCAATTAAGAGGTGGTTCCACACTCCTCAAAACCTCCTGATCAGAGGCCTTGCTGTTGGACGTAGTTTATCATCTTACCCAGGACGCAAAATGCTAGATAGGAACCCCCCCCTTAATGCTAAAGAGAGCAATATCAATAGCACTAAAAGTAGCACTGGCTGCTTGATTAATGAATACCGAATGTTTCCTTATATGATGGTAGATCCAAAATGAAAACTGAAAGAAAGTGTAATGCATGGTTGTTAATAAAAGGGATAGCCCAAAGTCTGAGTTATGCAATAGAGCTGCCAAAATCAAACAGGCACAGGAATTCAACTATCAAAGCCACAGGCAGAAATTCAAGGATGCATAAAATAAAAGATTGGTTTGGAAGATACTACAGAATATCAACCCTTGGGTTATTTAATGTTAAAACCAGATTTTTTTTTTTATTATTTCTATTATAGAGCCTACAAGTAATTGTTTTTTTTTTGTTTTGTTTTTTTTTACTCATTTCACTCCAAGCAAGGCAAAAAAGCCACTAAGACACAAGTGGGTACTGAATCTGAGAAAATTACATTAAGTAGAAAGGACAATAAAAGAAGAGGAATTAAAGTGACAGGTGATAACAATTGACATTGCATTTAAATTTTTTTAAATTTTAGGCATTGGGGGGCCTAGACCCAAAAAGGCAGACATGGTTCAGGGGGCTTAGATCCAAAATGGCTGGTGTAACTCGGGTGGAGGAGAGACATGGTTGAAGGTAAAAAGGCCTTAGAGCCAAAAAAGTAGGCACTGATTGAGTGAGAAGCCTTAGAACTGAAAGGGCAGACGTCTGGGAGGGTGCTGAGGGCCAAAAATGCAGACATGGGTCTGGGAGGGGCTGAGAGCTTAAAATGAAGAGACGGTTGTGGGAGTCTACAAGTATCTACCTAAAAAACACATTAACACTATGCAAAATTGGAGAAAACAGATATTTGTTCTTTTTATTTTATTAATCATCAATTCAACTTAAAGTGCCCAGTTAAAGTGAATTAGGTCAGGAAATTTACCTGACAAACGTGATACGAATCTGAATAACACACAGTCAATAAATTTTAACCATAAAAATTTTCAGAATCAAAATAGTTCCACTTCTAAAATAAAAGATTTCTATTTTGAAAAGCAGTATAAATGCTAACCAATTCAAGCAATGAATAACAATTTCTCGTAATTTTTTCATGATAAACTGAATTGAAGTCTAATTTGGCAGAAATTATCTTCCGGAAACATTTGATACCTGGTAATTGTGAACAATGACAAGAAAATTAGCATTAAAACAAGATTATAGCTTCTAACAATATAATCAGAAAAGTATCAACCCAATTAAATAAAATCAACATCAGAAAATTTAACCCACTATATTTTCTGTCCTTCCATCGGTCAGATAGTGTTCAGTTATCCAAATAGTGAATTTAAATTGCGAGGCTTAATTCAGTACACTGTTCTTTTTGGTTTTTTATTAGCATCAAGTAATTTTAGCTTAGCCTGGTTATGCTTTGCAAGTTCTCAAGTTTGAACCTTCATTCTTGAAATATAATCTGAAAGAGAACAAGAAATTTCAGTTATTTGCCTTACATTGGGAGGAGAGTAACATTAAGTTGAGGGGGTGATCACAGTTGTAAGGGAAGATACCTTTGGGAAGATTTTCTGTGAAAAATATTTCTAATTATTAGGTTTTTTTTTTTTTTTTTAGATGCAGTAAGAATAAATTCAAATTTCAAAGTGCAAAGAGAAAAGGTTCTTGAACTTTTTGGGCCATGCCCCACCTAAGCATCTCTAAAATCCTGATGCCCCCACATCCCATGACACAATTTTTATTATTCGAAAAGTGAACTCCTATTCAGTGGAGGAAGCCTAAAACGGCATTAACTTAACTTTCCTTAAGAACTTGAGACAACATATATGCAATAGTATCATCATTTAAGTTGAGAATATTTATAAAAATATTGTGTTACTAATATGTGTCTGTACGTATGTATGTATATATATATATATCTGTTCCATCTTCAAGTGAAATTTTTTTGATTAAAAAAAAAAAAAAAATAAATAAATAAAAAATAATTCGCTTGAAGATGGAACAAAGGTTGGTACTTGAATTCAATTCGAATAATAATATTGAAGTTTCCAGCTGTTGGTTTGAAACACGAGAACTCTTATGTAGCGTTGGAATCATATTTTTAAATAAATAATTATATTTAGGCTCTGCTTTTGTATCGAGCACTGTTTTTTTAAAAATAATAAAGAACTTTGGATTGTTTAACTAACAAGTTCTTTGCATGCATACATACATACATACATGCATACATATACATACATGCACACACACACACATGCACACATAAATAAATAAGAAAGTAATTATTTTTATTTTTGAAATAACAGTGCCCTATAGAGACAGTAGTGCAATATATATATATAGATATATATATATATATATATATACACACACACACAATATATTTATACAATTATTTTCTTTTAAAAATATGATTCCATCACAACACAGAAAATTTCCAGGTTTCAAAACTGAAACTAAACTTATAAATTTAATTATAAAAATTCAACTTAAAATCCATAGTGTCATTCCTAACATCGTTTGACAATGGAACAAGACTATAAATTTTAAGTTTAATTTTTATAATTAAATTTACTTTCCGTTTGGAAACATGGAAATTTTCTGTTTCATGATGGAATCATATTTTTAAGAGATAATTATTTTATACGTATGTGTGTGTGTGACAGAGAGTTGGAGATAAGATATGGATAGGAATCCAACAATAAAATAAAGAGCATGTAAGAGAAGTATCTCAAACTAGCATGTTTCTTTTTAATTAAAGCTTCGTCAGAGATTGAGATAGAAATGAAAAAGAGACAGAGTACTGGTATGTTATGATAAATCTATTGCATTAATACACATGACATGTATCGGACCAATAAGAACTAAACCAAAATAACCATGAACAAATTAAAAACATTCCCAGTCAGATTCAGAATCACAAAATTTTGGATTCCCAATTCTTCATGCACATCAGTACTTACATAATTACACATTAATGCACCCTATTAGACTTACAAATAAAAAAAAAAAAAAAAAAAAAAAAAAAAAAAAAAAAAAATCACTTTTAATAACTCATCTTAAATTGTCCGACTTTGGGAATCATGGGTTTATTGCAATTACTGTATTTTTCTGCTTGTAAGATGCACCCTAATATGGAAAGAAATTTCTAAAAAAAAAAAAAAAAAAAAAAAACAAACACACAACTCATTCTCAGACTACACATTCACCACGTGTCCCTCACATACTGCTCCTATGTATTGTTTTTATTAAATGTCCGATTTTGCTTGTATGGCAATGACATTAGTCAAGAGCAGAAAGGTTCCCACTGCTGCTAATAAACAGAGCATGTTTAAGCTTGTGGCTCAGTTCCAGGAAGGTTTATAGTCTTGGAAACACTTGTAACAGCTAAGTACTGAGGTTACATCATCTAAAAGGCTGAATTAGATAACAAATCCACATCCCTATCAGTCAAACAGCTTAGGTGACTGTCTGAGCTTACATTCATCTGGGAAAATGCACACATATTTTTCAGGGTTCGTTTTTTTTTTTTTTTTTTTTTAAGAAAAAAAGTTTCTTGTAAGGAGGAAGATAAGGTAATTTTCAAATTTAGTTTATAATAATGAAGTTGCCTACGGAAGAGAGAGACTACGGAAGAGAGAGACTACGGAAGAGAGAGACTACGGAAGAGAGAGACTACGGAAGAGAGAGACTACGGAAGAGAGAGACTACGGAAGAGAGAGACTACGGAAGAGAGAGACTACGGAAGAGAGAGACTACGGAAGAGAGAGACTACGGAAGAGAGAGACTACGGAAGAGAGAGACTACAGAAAAGAAAAAATGTATACAGCAAATACCATTCGTCCTCAAAGTAATCCCCATCAGTATGCCAACATGTCTCCAGCTGCACATTGCCCTGGCAGTAAAAATTGGGTGTCTCAGATGCAAAGAAGTCTGAGTGCCTGCTGCAAACCAAACTCATTTTTTGAAGGTGGTTCTGCAGAAAATAGAAGAGGCAGTAATCCGTTGGCATAAGGTCAACTGAGTAAGGTGGATGGCACAGTGCCACCCAGCCAAGTTGCTGTATGCTTTATAATCACCCACACCACATGAGACCTGGCAGGAAGAGTACATCATTGCAATTAACCAATGCTGGCTCCTCCTGGTTCAGTGCCTGTTGTGAGTACAGGTCTGCAGTGATGGTCCAGCCCAATGGTAGCACCTCAGCACCACTTGTCAACTAGTCCACCAGATAGATACAGAGCATCATCTTGTGTGGGTGTAGAGGTGGTCTTGCAGTGCGAGATACAGGGTCTCATGTTGACAACCAATATCTGACATGCTTGGTAGTGTCATACAGAGCCTACTTTATCATTGGTGAGCACTATCAAATAAGTTGCAGTACCAAGAACGCAAGAGGAAACAAGTTGTCACTCATTGTTGCTTGTTGGCTCCCAACAATGTGGGGGGAGTACTCACTTGCTCAATATGGGGAAAGAGAAAGTGTGTTCTGTATGATATGCCAAGACAAAATAGAAACAAGTCAGTGGTAGCTGTTGCCATAAATGCATCTCAGATATGCTAATATCATTTGTCCTTTCCAACTGTTGACCAATGAAAAAATTGTTCCAGTGATAAAAGCATTGATGTTCTCAAACCGGGAGGCGGTTTATTTTTCTACCTCATCCGTTGACTTGTGAGCGACTGTTGCCTTGTGCAATGGATTTGTTTATTTCGTTTTTTAAGCATCTGCACTGATACTTTTGGATGTTCAACTACCCAGAGATAAAAAAAAAAAAAAAAAAAAAAAAAAAAAATTATATATATATATATATATATATATATATATATAAAATTAGGCAAAACATTAGTCAGTCTCTGCTACCTTTGACACATTCCAATTAATAGAAAAATTTCTAATATATTGTGCAAAAATCTATGTAAACATTTCATTGAATTAAAATAAATTAAAAATGAAAACCTTAAATGGTTCCTGAAAAGGGGCACTATGCAACCCTAGCCTCAGGGCCTACTGCTGCCTTTGAAAAAAATAAGGCATTTCTACCAGCATGATTTAAACAAAAAAAAGTTTTGTTTTTTTTAATTAGTTAATGTGCATTTTTTCTTCTCCGATTGCTTAATAAATTAATCAATGTTTTTCCTAATGAAGACAATTGCTTGGCAATTTATCATCTGAAAATAAGACAAGGAGTTTTTTTTTTTTTTCTTTGTCAAGTCTCATTAAAAGAAGTTCTCTTTAATTTTAATCTATCTCTATTGCAAGTGACAAATGCAACATTTTCTTCAACAAAATAAAAAGAAATCAAATAATCCTTAATTTTTCAAAACAGCTAAACAGATTTGAAAACTGAAATGCACAATTATATTAAGAAACAGAGAGGATAGAAATTTCATTTAAAAAAAAATGGAAAAGGTTAAATTTAAATAACACAATTATAAAAAAACACAGTTTGTGATTATGAAATATTAAAAAAGCAATAAGGATCAAGAAGCAAAAAAAAAAAAAAAAAAAAAAAAAAAAAAATTTTTTTTTTAAATTAAAATTATCAAAATTAAAAACACTATAATACAATATAGTGTCAAATGTATAAAAAAAAAAAAAGTACATTCAACAAAAAGAAAAAAAAATTATGAAGTTCAAATGTGCAAGAAGCAGCAGAAAAGTATTAAAAAACAAAATACAAGAATCAAAAATGGAAAAATGAAA
>OZ010590.1:102902047-102909547 GCA_963932145.1 Acanthosepion lycidas | reverse complement strand
GAACAGACTGAGATAGACAGATAGATATGAACAGACTGAGATAGACAGATAGATATGAACAGACTGAGATAGACAGATAGATATGAACAGACTGAGATAGACAGATAGATATGAACAGACTGAGATAGACAGATAGATATGAACAGACTGAGATAGACAGATAGATATGAACAGACTGAGATAGACAGATAGATATGAACAGACTGAGATAGACAGATAGATATGAACAGACTGAGATAGACAGATAGATATGAACAGACTGAGATAGACAGATAGATATGAACAGACTGAGATAGACAGATAGATATGAACAGACTGAGATAGACAGATAGATATGAACAGACTGAGATAGACAGATAGATATGAACAGACTGAGATAGACAGATAGATATGAACAGACTGAGATAGACAGATAGATATGAACAGACTGAGATAGACAGATAGATATGAACAGACTGAGATAGACAGATAGATATGAACAGACTGAGATAGACAGATAGATATGAACAGACTGAGATAGACAGATAGATATGAACAGACTGAGATAGACAGATAGATATGAACAGACTGAGATAGACAGATAGATATGAACAGACTGAGATAGACAGATAGATATGAACAGACTGAGATAGACAGATAGATATGAACAGACTGAGATAGACAGATAGATATGAACAGACTGAGATAGACAGATAGATATGAACAGACTGAGATAGACAGATAGATATGAACAGACTGAGATAGACAGATAGATATGAACAGACTGAGATAGACAGATAGATATGAACAGACTGAGATAGACAGATAGATATGAACAGACTGAGATAGACAGATAGATATGAACAGACTGAGATAGACAGATAGATATGAACAGACTGAGATAGACAGATAGATATGAACAGACTGAGATAGACAGATAGATATGAACAGACTGAGATAGACAGATAGATATGAACAGACTGAGATAGACAGATAGATATGAACAGACTGAGATAGACAGATAGATATGAACAGACTGAGATAGACAGATAGATATGAACAGACTGAGATAGACAGATAGATATGAACAGACTGAGATAGACAGATAGATATGAACAGACTGAGATAGACAGATAGATATGAACAGACTGAGATAGACAGATAGATATGAACAGACTGAGATAGACAGATAGATATGAACAGACTGAGATAGACAGATAGATATGAACAGACTGAGATAGACAGATAGATATGAACAGACTGAGATAGACAGATAGATATGAACAGACTGAGATAGACAGATAGATATGAACAGACTGAGATAGACAGATAGATATGAACAGACTGAGATAGACAGATAGATATGAACAGACTGAGATAGACAGATAGATATGAACAGACTGAGATAGACAGATAGATATGAACAGACTGAGATAGACAGATAGATATGAACAGACTGAGATAGACAGATAGATATGAACAGACTGAGATAGATAGATATTTAATAATGCACAATTATTTCATCACATTTACCATACCAAATAAAACGACAGCTAAATTTAAGTAATTTTCTAATCACCCTCAATATATTTTCTGCATGCATAATCTAAATTTTATTATCTATGCAATTCAGATGTCACTATTAAGAAAGAATCCGGCTTTTTAAATAATTAAAATAAAATTCTCCAAAGAAAACTACCACAAAACAAGACAAATTAAAAGCAATTCATTAGTGACTTAATAAGGAGAGAGTCCATTGATATGATAACATGAGACATATTTGCTTATGGATAGATCACACAAGTAACAAGGAAGTTTACTAAGGAATAGCAACTGCAGTGTACAATCACAGAGTTGAACTAAGGAAAGTGGGCTTGTAGAATATTGAAGGACATATTGATATACAGAACTTGTTTAATTGTTTGCTTTGTTCGTTATTTCTCTTTTAATAATATTCTTTTTTTTGCTGGTTCTTCACTTTTTCCTTCTTTCCCTCTCTATTTTACTTTCTTTGTGTTTGATTCTTTCTTTCTTTTTTGCTTGTTCATTCTGTCATTGTTTTTTTTTTTTTTGGCTGTCTAGTTACCTCACCTATCAAGATCAACTAAAAAATTGACAACAAACTTAAAAAGTTCTTCAAATGGAAAAAAAAAAAAAAAAAAAAAAAAAAAAAAAAAGGACAAATCAATGTCTAGTCAGGATCAGAATATTTCAGGCTGCACTTCCTTTCAGAAGAATGCACGGAAGCAAACCATGATGTTGTCTGTGCATGCAAGAGGGGCACAGACTTGGTTGTGACTCCCCATTGCATATTCGAGATTCAATTTGTATTGGACTGGTCACAAAAGAAAACATGGAGTTGGAATACACAAATCACTAGATATTGTAATAGACATTAATGTACACTGGTCAGAAAGACTGACAGCGACAAACATTATTGCTGTTGGCCATCAGATCTGAGTGGTAACAGTTTATGCCTCATTGGAAAAAAAGCTATGTCTCAGAAAACAAACAAAAAATTCTACACATGACTGAGTAAAATTTTTATATTAGGTTTATTTTGTTTTATGGCATATCAATGGATTATTTAATGCTGACAAGATTTTTAGGATAAGTTCATATGAATGGAATAAGTATTTCTATTTACATTGCTTGGACTATCATCCTCATCTTTGTTGCCATATTTATCACAATGTTTCAGCTGTTGTACGCTCTGGCCTTCTTCAGGTGGCTGGAATGTTGAACTGAACCCTTTATTTTGTTCGCTGGGATAGACTGTTCTAATTCCATGTGCCATCTAATGAATGTCAGTTATCAGTTATCTCCTGTTAATTCCCCTCTTCAATTTCTCCACCGCCTCAACCAGGTATTGAACCTGTGCCTTGAGGACACATGGCACAGGGGATAAAGGCATTAGTTAGATCCAGTGACAGGATCCAAAGAGTGTAAGATCAATACCTGGTTAAGGTGATAAATATAGCAACAAAGATGAGGATAATAGTCCGAGCAATGTAAATAGTGTACATAATAACTCATCTCAGAAATATAGACAGATACAGAATAAGTATTTGTAAGAAATCAGTTTGTAGACCACATTGCATTAATGTGTTTTTGTAAAGAGGGTTTTTGTCGGGAGTCAACTGCATGCTGGTAATATTGTTTTTACAAAAATGTATTGCTGGTATTTTTATTATAAAAATCTATTTTTATATTTTCATAGTGCTTTGACTCCAGTTTGGTGAGGTCAACTATTTAGCCATAGCTGGGACCCTAACAGGTGCTACCACCCAGGGTCAGGTTGGACCTGGGAACAGCAATTAAGAGGTGATGCCACTCTTTAAAACCTCCCGATTAGAAGTCTTGCTGCTGGTTATTCTTTGTTGTCATACCCAGGACATTGTATATTATGGAGAAAAAAAACAAAACAGTGAATCAATGGGATTTTATGCTACCTCAAGCATTTTTAAGCGCCACAGCCCATTTGATAGCAAGAAGACATTACCCTTTGAAACGGAAACCTCAAACAGCAATGGAGAACGTTTGCTAAATTTTTGATACCCTATCCTTAAAACATGGTTTGATCAGCCAAGAAAATAGCGCATCAGATGACATAGCCAAGATAATGTAAGAAAAAAGATTATGAACTTCAGCATCTCAAACTCTTGGCTTAGGTAGTTTGTGACAGATGTTAGCATATACAACTACTATTTTGAGTCTGTGATCACACTAATTTTGACTAAACTGACAACACCAACCAACAAAATAGATCACTTCCACTCACATAAAACAAGAAAAACACCAAGGTACATTAAAAATGAAAGGGTAAATTTTGAATTCAGTAATTCAAGTTCAAATTGGTGTCAGTAAATCTTGATCAAAATGCACAGGAATCCAATAATGTTATATTGTCATTAGCTGAAACACCAGAGACAAGAAAGGAAAAAAATGGACCCATGGGACAACAAGAGTTGAAAAAAAAATTGGTACAAGGAAGAAACAAGCAGAAGGAAGGAAAAAAAAAAGAAGATACCAAACAATCAACATAGAAAATGAAAATAAATAGTTAACCAGGATCTTTGGAAAATTGTAAATTAAATTAATGAAGCCAAAGAGTATGGACAATAATATCAGACAATCAAAACCTTCACAGAAGAAATGAGCTGGTCTCGAAAAAACAATTTGGACCACATTTCAACCAGGCCCAGACAAATAGAACATATACCAGTATTCCTACAATTATTATAAAATCCAATCCCAAACATAAATAATAATGAAAATAATGATGAGGAAATTAAGAAAGCTATTAAAAAACTAAGGAACAATAAAGTGTCACTTGATATAGAGGCTGAAATTTAGAAAATAGTTTACTTTCTCCCCAAATTCATTAACAAACTCCTATTTTATTAAAGACTAGCTTAAAAGCCACACGCTGGTCCAACTTAGAAAACAACAATGATAATTTTGAAACATTACGTTGAATTCCTCAATTCACTCCATGGAACTTCGACCTCACTTTTACTCGGAGTCAAGCTATAAGACTTATGTCACCCGAAAGTCTGATTTGAACCAAAATTCCAATTCAGGCTGATAATTGAGTTAGGTCTTCAAGTCACAAACTCCATGGAACTCCAACCGAGTTAGGTCTTCAAGTCACAAACTCCATGGAACTCCAACCGAGTTAGGTCTTCAAGTCACAAACTCCATGGAACTCCAACCGAGTTAGGTCTTCAAGTCACAAACTCCATGGAACTCCAACCGAGTTAGGTCTTCAAGTCACAAACTCCATGGAACTCCAACCGAGTTAGGTCTTCAAGTCACAAACTCCATGGAACTCCAACCGAGTTAGGTCTTCAAGTCACAAACTCCATGGAACTCCAACCGAGTTAGGTCTTCAAGTCACAAACTCCATGGAACTCCAACCGAGTTAGGTCTTCAAGTCACAAACTCCATGGAACTCCAACCGAGTTAGGTCTTCAAGTCACAAACTCCATGGAACTCCAACCGAGTTAGGTCTTCAAGTCACAAACTCCATGGAACTCCAACCGAGTTAGGTCTTCAAGTCACAAACTCCATGGAACTCCAACCGAGTTAGGTCTTCAAGTCACAAACTCCATGGAACTCCAACCGAGTTAGGTCTTCAAGTCACAAACTCCATGGAACTCCAACCGAGTTAGGTCTTCAAGTCACAAACTCCATGGAACTCCAACCGAGTTAGGTCTTCAAGTCACAAACTCCATGGAACTCCAACCGAGTTAGGTCTTCAAGTCACAAACTCCATGGAACTCCAACCGAGTTAGGTCTTCAAGTCACAAACTCCATGGAACTCCAACCGAGTTAGGTCTTCAAGTCACAAACTCCATGGAACTCCAACCGAGTTAGGTCTTCAAGTCACAAACTCCATGGAACTCCAACCGAGTTAGGTCTTCAAGTCACAAACTCCATGGAACTCCAACCGAGTTAGGTCTTCAAGTCACAAACTCCATGGAACTCCAACCGAGTTAGGTCTTCAAGTCACAAACTCCATGGAACTCCAACCGAGTTAGGTCTTCAAGTCACAAACTCCATGGAACTCCAACCGAGTTAGGTCTTCAAGTCACAAACTCCATGGAACTCCAACCGAGTTAGGTCTTCAAGTCACAAACTCCATGGAACTCCAACCGAGTTAGGTCTTCAAGTCACAAACTCCATGGAACTCCAACCGAGTTAGGTCTTCAAGTCACAAACTCCATGGAACTCCAACCGAGTTAGGTCTTCAAGTCACAAACTCCATGGAACTCCAACCGAGTTAGGTCTTCAAGTCACAAACTCTACAGGATTACAAAACCTCACCACAAAATCTTTCATTTTGTTCCGTTGGCATTTTGAATAAAAAAATAAATTTTTTCAATTCAAAGTTTTAGAGATATTTGAAACTAAATTTATGACAAAATTTTTTAAATTCAAACATTTTGTGTTATTTTACACGCAATATTAAAAACTTTTAAAATGGTCAATTTTTTTCAGTCATTATAACAATTAAGTTTTAAACTGTTCCCACCTCATGCAGACACAAATTCCAATGCTAGACGTTAAAGCAGCAGATTAAGGGCAGATTTTCTATCCCAGGATAATTCATGTTCTCAAAAGGTATAATATGTCTATGTAGAGCAAGTGTGGCCAGAGTTAGAGAGGTTTCAGACATATGGACAGACAGAATTTACTGTTTATTTAGAAGATAGATAAAAGTCTGGAATTAGAAATTCATGTCCAAAAATGTAGAGTTTATCACACAGTAATGATTTATGGAAGCAAAAATTTAGCCAAAATTTAACCCTCATGAACCAAACATATACAGAGCCATCTTAACTGGATCCATCAAGCTGAAAGTATTAATAAGCATTATATTAACTAGATTAATCATTTTACGAGAGTCAACTCAAAAAACTGCCTTCCAAGCTCCAAATCCACTCAAAGGAACTGTACCAATCTAAAGAATCTTACATGTCTGGTGAGGACCACGATACAGAAACATTTCAAACCTCATCAGGAGCATGACAAATTGAAAACGAGTGTATCAGTCTATTTCATCTTTTCCAAGACCACTTTGCTCATTTACAAACATAGATGTGATGGGTACTAACCATAGAATATCCCCCCATAAAAATTCTTCGACTAGAAGACAACAATCCTGCCTTCCCTCCTGAGGCCAATGTTGAAGAAGGCTATGCTAATGAAATAAATATTCTTAGGATGAGAATAATCTTGAACAGAAAAATCAACATCCTTTATCAAGTGTTCCAAGACAAAGGACTCAACCTTTTCATAGCAGAAACTATCTGGAATTGGAATGAAATCAGTGATGCCACCTACCCTGAATCCATCATAAAAATTCAGGATGTAGAATTAGTAAATACTAAACATTTCTGATACCTCAGCATATGGATCAGTTATAACAAACTAAATATAGGAGAAAAGGAAACAAAGAATAAGCTGCACCAGAGATAGTTTCACCCAACACCACCAATTGCTACAAAACCAAAACATCAACCTGAAAACTTGTGCCATTTTCTTAAATAACCTCATCAGATCAAGATTTTGACATTGATACCATGCATGATGCCAAACCAGTCAGAAATATCTAAACAGTTAACTGTATACAACCACTTTCTAAGATCAATGGTGACAAATGACTTTGAGCAAATGAAGCCTGTGAGTCTTGGCAAAGATCATCTTTCTTTCAGCATCATGGACTGGTGCTATAGAATCACAAACAAAAAAACTGTACCACATAGCAGAAACTATGGTATTTGAGGACTTCCAACAGCAGCAATAACTAAAATGTATAGCACATGTAACTCAAAGAGAAAATAATGACATAATGAAGATGTTGACATTCCACATTAAGAAAACCCCCATCAATACTGGAAAGAGAGTTAACAGCTACTGAATTTGAGTGACAGTTTTCCTGAAAAATTGTTTAAAAAAAAAAAAAAAAAAAAAGACTTTATAAATTTCAACTGGAAACAGTACTGGCTGCTTGGT
>OZ010590.1:102852047-102897047 GCA_963932145.1 Acanthosepion lycidas | reverse complement strand
AGAGATATAGAGATAGATATAGAGATAGAGAGAGATATAGAAGTAATGCGAGTAAAATTTGTCACTTAGCTGATTGATATTACCTTCTGCATCCTGATTACAGATTTTTTACATGGACCTTTTTGTCCACTCTTTAAGAGTGTATCAGCAATTTACTGCTTATATTTTTCAACTTTTTTTTCTTTTTATACACATTTAACACTGATGTGTGTGTGTGTGTGTGTGTGTGTGTGTAGGACCTGCACAAAAAATAAAAAAAATAAAAAATCATGATACCTAAGGTTTAAAAATAAATCTTTCTTGAAGCTTTTATATTAGTTTTAATTTCAAGCTAATAGATTAAATTTAATATTTCCAATAAACAAAATACTTTGCTTTATTTCAAAAACTAAATTGACTAGACATTTTTTCTCAAATAGCCGATTATCTCCCTTTTTTAGTCATCTTTCATCACAATGTAATTCTCTTTATTAAAAATCTTCCAAAAATAAAATTTTCTTTTCTGAAACTTTATTTGAGCAATAAAAGTGTACTTTGAAACAAATATTATTTACTTTAAATTTACTATAGTTATTGCTCTTATTTTCTGTTGTCATGTATGGTTGCCCATACTTACAAAAATTGGCATGTTTATACACAAAAAAAAAAATAAATAAATAAAAAAATAAAATAAAAATCTTAAAAATATCAGTATTTAATGATTTGTATTAAGCTTTTCCATTTATGATTAGTAAATATAATTTTTACTTAACATTATCTAAAAGGTTGAAATTAATACAGAATTTTTAAAGATTTAAAACTGAACTTTTTTCTAATAAAAATTTAAAAAAATGAAAGTAACTGTCCTTAATATATCTTATTTATAAAAGCAATTAAAAGCTTTTCTTATAATTAGATAGTTTTATTGAATTTTTTTATTTTATGATTCAGAGCAGATTTTCATTAAATGGCATTTCTCTTTGACAAAAACAAATTGATGATTTAAATTCTCCAATGATTCCTGCTTCCAATTAATATAAATATGAAGAAGCTGAAATTTTAATTTCTGGAAATTCCTTAAAATTAAGGAAGTGAGGATAAAAGATATAAAAAAAATTTAATTCATTTGTGAATAAATCCTGAAAATTTCATTAAAATCCAACAATTATTTGATTTTCGCAAGAATTTCCAGAACAATGTGTTTTTAATGCCAAAAAAGACACTAAAAATCCCCATACTAATCTTTGGCCCACTTGTTGATGCAAGAAAAACATTTTTTTTTTTTTTTTTTTTTTTTAAAACCAAAATTTCAAATGTGCTAGAAAGGATTAAAAAAAAAAAAAAAAAAAAAAATACTTTGGTCTTTTCTCTTAATAATAACAAACATTTTGACAAAACTTTGGTTTTATCAAGTTTGGGGCCTTTTTCATCATCGTAGGATCTTTTTTAGAAAATGTTTAAAAAGGTACCTACTATAAATATTATTTTTAGTGGATACACATGTTTTTAAAAAAATTAAAACCAGCATTGCATACTAAAAATACCTACTAAAAATGATGTTTACATTAATAAGAGGATATTTTTCAGATAGTCATCTTCTTCTCTGCTAATGTAGTTAAACTAAAGTGTTTCTCCATTAATTAGAGAGACCATAATATGAATTTATCTCTTTTTTTCCTTTTAAATCAAAAATCAACTGATAATTTTGTCAGGGAATGGACATTGATCCATCCTTGTAGTTACAATCTACTTTCCAAAATCTGAATTTTGCTGGTAATCCGTTCTTGCAGCATGTCTCATTTTCACACATGTAAAAGAAAAGTTAATACTGACACATAAACAGACATAATCAGCCCAAAATTGCAAATAAACATTGCATCCATATGAAAACAAATTGGATAATGCATATCCACAAGGCAAACTATATAAACAAAGGCTTTCTCTTTATTTATTTATATATATATATATATATATATATATATATATATATATATATATTAGAAAAAAGGCTAAGGAGAGAAAATAAGAAAATTCAAGAAATATAAACATTCAGTTGCTGATACCCACTGACGAGTGGATTGATGGGTCTATCTACAAAATTCTGGGATCAGGATGCTGAAGGTTAGCTAAGTGACAAACTTTTTACTTGTGTGTGTGTGAGTGTATATATATATATATATATAACTGGGGGCACTTCAAAATGATGTAATGGTTATCAAGCTTGCATCAATAAATCAATTTCAACTGAGTTGTGAGTTCAAACCTTACTGGGTGCCCCATATTTTCAGCGTTATGCCACATCTAAACTATGCTTAGAAAATGTGTGTGTGTATAAAATGCACAATGTTATAATGGTTAATGGATCAGACTGAGAAATTGGAGACCAGTGTTTGAATTCCACTTGTGTTTGTTACATTCACTTACATGCAAACATCTTGTTCATCGCTATAACCTCAAACATGAAAGAAAAAAAAAAAAAAAAAAAAAAAAAAAAAAAATGGGAGAATCAAGTGAGTATATATATATATATATAAAAAAAAACTTTGAAAATGATGGCACGCATTCTTTTAAATGGACCTTTTTCGTCCAATACTTCTTCAGGGAGATCCTTTGAAACAACAATAATCAAAATGGCGAAACTGAAAAAAGGTAGACACAGGAGGAGTTAGACACTTTTGCTGATAGGGTATCAGAATGGGGGATTTCTTGATTTTCTTCTGTCAAGCTGAGTGTTTGTATTTAATACTATATTCCAGTGCTTCCATTTTTAGTTTGTCCTACCTGCAAAGTATATCTGTGAATTTAAATGTTGGTACAGATTGGACAAGTGCCTTCCTATATAAGACAGGGTGAAGCTAGTAACAGTAATCATTTGACACAATTTGTGAGTAAGCGATTGGACTTCATTTGATTAATAACCTGGGCTGCACTTCCAAATATGTTGATGGAGCATTTAGGGTGCTGCACAAGGGTCAGTCTGTTAACCATTTACAACCTATTTGTCTTATGGGTAGATCATGAGCAATTATTTTAATTTTTTATACTCACCAGGGGCTTATTTACACTGAATGATTTGCCTATTTTTTTTTAGTAATATATTTTATTATAGTTATGGCTTCTAAATTACCATACCCCCATGCTTACCTTTTTCAGTTTTGCTATTTTGATTGTCATTCCAATGAATCTTTCTGAATAAGTGTTGGATGGATAAGTACCTTTAAAAGAATGTGTTCAGTCATTGTCAAAGCCATATTTAAATTCTCTGGTACAAAATTTTTGTTTATATATCTTTGAGGAAATTGTCTAGTGTTTACCAATATATTAAAGGGTTGATATTACATAGCACCTCACCTGGGGCATCTCAACGTGGTGTAATGGTTAGCAACCTTATCTCACAAGCAGAATTACGACCGAGTAGCGAGTTCGATACTCACTGGGTGCCCTCAAACTTTCAGCCTTGTGCCACATTCTCCAGTGACTGTTAAACACTTACCAGATAGTTAAATTTCTGTACTTGCTTGATTTTGACACCTCCAATTTGTATCTCACATCTTGAACTGTCTCTCTGGCTAATGACCATAATTCATTTTTTTTTTCTTACAGTTGATGGTTACTATAAATATAACTAGTAATAAAGCATATTTAAGTAAACAGGGCAGATGAGAAATAAAGACCAACAAAAAGCAAGAGAAATAAGATGAAATACTAGTCCAAAATTAATTAATACTACCTGACAATGCTTTATCTAAGAAATTTGAATCCTATTAATTACGTAGCAGTTCAGCAGTCTTTATTTTGTTTCTAATATTCTTGACAATAATTACTCTTTCATGATTTCAATTCACTTTCAGACATTTATATCACATTTTCTGTTATTTATTATAAAGCTTCCCAGATAGTTTTGGTACTTGCTTGATTTTGACATCTTCAATTTGTAGCACTCATCTTGAATTATCCTTGCTAATGGCCATATATTCAACCTTCTTCCAATTGATGATTAATAATTTCTTCTCACTTTCTTTTACTACCTTGTCCAGGTGTTTCTACAACTTTCTTAAATTGTTTTCTCTTTCTTAATACTTTGTTTAGATTTTGAAAGGCATCTTCTATTATTCTTCTCACTTTCTTTACTAACTTGTCTGAGCTGCTGCAGTTTCATTTGTGTCTTCTATCAACAGTTTTACTCACAATCAGAAAGACAGCTGAAAACTTTTGCATAATGAGAAAAAAAAAAAAAAAAAAAGGCTTGTAAAGATAGACATTCACAGGACTCGTTGAAAGCAATAAAAACAATGAGAAAAAAAAATGGCATTAATCTTACTTGCCAAGTCTGTACAAAGGGATGATAGAACAAGTAATACAAAGAAAAAAAATGCTGGGGGGGGATCCATAAACAAAAAAAATATTGCTAAGAATTATAAAAGATTGTTAAGAAACAAAACTATTTCTTGAAGTGACATGTGATGGCAATTGCATTACATTAATCTAAATCTATACCCAAACTTGCACAGAAGATGACACAAGGTCAGAATTTAAAGTGGGATTTTGGTCAATCATACAAAAATTGCTCTCACTTCTTCATCACTTCCCTTTTGGAGGAATGCCTCAGGCACAGGATAATGAGTCCAGTCCCTCTTTAAAGCAAGATACTGCCTGGAAGGATGGCCTCCTTGGTTTTAAGCTACTAATTTTAATTCGGCATTCACCTATACTAATGCAATAGTAAAGTAATCTAAGGCAGAACACATTTTTATGACATATCCTACACAACATAGCCAGGCCATTTGAACCCTTACAATAAACATTGAATCATCACCACCCTTTAAGTACAGACCACCATCTCCACCTGCCAGAGAAATGGCCAAAACATGATTCCCCTTCAGTCTCTCCACAGATGATTATTCTGCATTATCTACAAGTTGCCAGGTCTTATGAGAAATAGTAAAATGTATTTTATGTTGCCTTCACTACAACTTTGAACTCAGAGTAGTCCTCCTTGAATGGCTACCAAACAAGGCCATAGAAACCAGTCTACCTTGGTATTTAACTTATATCTGGAAGGAGGAGAGTTTGTTTCATGCTTTCCCAAAAACATTATTAGGTTAATGCAACAGCCTATGCTATGCCAGAACTTGAACTTGGCTCTCCAATTCCAATTTCCAGATTTCAGCCATTACAAGACCCACACATACATTTTGATAGCAGATCAAGAAAGACAAATATAGTTGATGCTGTGCGAGTCTACTACTCTGAAACCCAATGCCTGCATCAGACTAAAATCATCAAATTAAAATTCCTACCAGCACGATACTAATAAATGAATCACTAATCGCAAGTTTTAATACCAGAAAATGAAGCATTAGGAAGTTGTCGTTAACAAATGAGAACGATTTGGCAAAAGTAAATAAAACATAGATAAAGTAGGCAGGGCCTGACATGAGAAAAAGTGATCATTAATAAAAGGAAAAGAAAAAAAAAGAAAAAAAAAAAGGGAAAAAAGGAGAAAAGAATAGAAAAAAGAAAAAAGGAAAAGAAAAATAAGGAAAAAAAAGAAGGAAAAAAAGAAATGTAAACCATTTTGCAATTAGCAAATTATACAAGAATCTACAATCAGAAATATCTTCACTCTTCATTAGTAAAAGACAATTGAGAAAACAAGTTTTGAGAAAATTAAGTTTCGTTTTCTTTTAAAACAACATCTATTTCTTAAGTACGGGGTGTCCTTGGTATACAACAGAGTTCCATTTCTAAAATGCATAATGCAACTTTCTCTGCAAGTCAGAACATCCTCACAATTTTCTAAAAATAAGCACTTAGATCACTTACCTATACTAATGCAGTAATAAAGTATTAATCTAAGGCAGAACACATTTTTATGACAGATGGCAACATGCGCATGTAAAAAACGCTCGACATGCGCATGTAACAAACAGAGCTAAAAAAAAAAAAAAAAAAAAAAAAAAAAAAAAAAAAAAAAAAAAACACATGGAGGACATAAATATATGAAATAAAATGAAAATAAAATATAATGAAGTTAAATTGTTTGAAGCTGGTTGCATATTTATTGCCAGTGATATTTACGAGATGACAAAGCATAAGATTTTGTCTCTCTCTTGCAGTATTAAGCAGCAACAGCAGCAAATCTGGGGAAGAAAGAAAAACAAAAGAGAGTTTGTTTTTCTTTTTACTGGATATTCACGAACGTATAGTTTAAAAAAAAAAAAAAAAATAAAAAAATATCCTTATCTGTTATAGGGAAAGTCAGTATGTATGCACATATGTATTAGGTTGGTGCAAAAATATTGTCGTTTTCTCACATATGTTAATATGTGAGAAAACGACATTATTTTTGCACCAAACTAATACAAGTTATAAGCAACAGTCATATGACTTAAACCAAGCAACCAGCCAATGTTCACCACTGTTTCTACCTTTTCAAAGCATTTAACAAGGGTCTAATTTCACTTCCATGGTGATGGCTTTCCTCTTCTTCAAAACGCAACTATCAGAAGATGTTACGCTATGCCTGAGAACAATAATGAAGGACAACAAGTTACCACAAAGAACTCAAATGAAAAAGTGAATACACAACAATCAAATATAGCATACAACCAGGTACTGACCCATGCCACCTTATGTACAAGCCAAAACCACAAATTGTTCTAAGTTGGCACTGTTGTAACCTTGGAACTTACTTGCCATTATAGATGAGTGATGCTTGTCATCAAGCAAAATCTTCAGAAAGGTTTACACTTCTAATAGGTACCAGCAAAAATATTAAGTATATATTATTTTCTTTTCCCATTTAGTACTCGGTGAAAATAAGTTAATAATGTTACTTTTTTGTTTATATTTCTGAGATAAGGTACTATGTACACTATTATTCAGACTATTGTCCTCATCTTTGTCGCCATATTTATTACAACGTTTCAGCTGTTGTGTGCACCAGCCACAAAAATCTCCTGAGCCAACCAAGCATAGAAATGAATATAATATGGGAACCAGTAATAAGGAATGCCAGAAAAAAGCAATAATAACAGCAAAAATTGCAATATAAGCACTGGTAAAAAATGATTGAAGACATTAGGTTTATAATACCCAAAAATTCATACACAGATGTCCTCGGGGACACATGGCACAGTGGATAAAGGTGTTAGTTAGATCCAAGGACCCAAAGAGTGTGAGTTCAATACATGGTTAAGGCAGTGGAGAATTGGAGAGGAGAATTAACAGGAGATAACTGATAACTGACATCCATTAAACATGGTATGTGGAACTAGAACAGTCTACCCCAGTAAGCAAAATAAAGGGTTCAGTTTGACATTCCAACCACCTGAAGAAGGCCAACAGCTGAAACATTGTAATAAATATGGCGACAAAGATGAGGACAATAGTCCGAATAATGTAAATAGTGTGCTATCTTTTTGTAATCAGTTCTTAGGTGCTTACTATTACACCTATTAAATAATAATCACCCAAGCAAGATGATAAAACCACTAAGATGCAAGGGGTTATAGGGAGTGAAAGAGAATGAGAAGATTATAGTGAGGGGGAAGTGAGGAAAAAAAAACAAGAAAGAAAAAAAAACAAAACAAAAAAAAAAAACAATACAGGAACAGGATCCAGGAAGACAAAAGATGATGATTGAGGTTACTTTCCTGGAGTCCAGAATCAGCCATGCTGATGGCTGGTAGAAAAGGTTCTCTATGGTGGTTAAATGAAAGCAGGTTTGTTTTGAAGGCATTTAAATTTACAAGCCATTTCCTGCTCTAGTCAAGGGTTCTTTTCAGAAGCAGCTGCCAGATTTGTCAGATCTGACAAATATTATTGAGACAGGAGTAAATGGCAGTGTCATCTAGTTGGGAACTGATGACATCAGGGAGATTATTGATGAAACATAGAACACAGGATAAGGTCTGGGGGGGACGATCATATTTGTGTGAAAGGATCTGGAAGTGAGTCCATTGAAAAGAACCATCATTTCAGAATCCTGTGACACTGCAGCCCTAATGGTTGAATCCTTTCTTGTGCTTTCTTCCCCAAATATAAAATACTTGTGAAAATTCGTCTTTTGTATTAAATATTTGAGCTAAATAACAATAACTATGAATGCAGGTCATTACTTAAAGAAGTAAGAGGGCACAGATGAAAAGATTTAGCTCTATTGGCTGATCTATTTTTTTTTTCCTGCTCCAAACAAGGCGATAATGCCACCAAGACAAAAAGGTTTACTGGGAGTGGAAGGATCCAGGCTGACAAAAGATGGCAGGGGGAGCAAGAGATTGAAAGAGTTCCGCAGGTGAGAAATTTTTTTTTTTTTTTATAAGCATTTCACCCGAAGCAAAGCGGGAGTGCCACTAATACGCAAGGGGTTAGAGAGTGAAAGCATGAGAAATGACAGGGCATAGGGTGGGGATTGAGAAAAGGATGAAATGAATAAAGGGGATACAGCATCAGAAGATATCAATTGACACTACATTTAAATTTTTGAAGATTATACTTACCAGCAAAGCAAGTAAGAGGAAGGGAGTTCCACTGTTGGGAAGAGAGAGAAGAAGTTGTTGGAGTAGAAGAGGCGGTTACATTTAACAATTTTGACAGTAAAAGGGTGGGATCGAGATGCAAACCTAGTAGCACACTTAAATTCATGCAGCTATGTGAACCAGTGAAAATAGCTCATCAGACCATGAAAGTATTTCTAGAAAAGACAGAAGGAGGTGACTGAAGTTGAGATGCCAGGTCAGGACCAATCACATTGCATATCCATCTTTGGATTTTGTCAAGAACCTTAAGATGAAAAGCAGAGGCACCAGATCATATAAGGTAAAAGTAGTTTATGTATAGATGATGAATGGTAGATTTGTAGACGTGAAGGATGACACATGGTAACATAAACATGAGAAAAACCTTCTGGTGTGACACAAAGAAACAACTTTCCTTGCAGTAGATTAAGCAGTTGATTCAATGTAGTTGTTGCACCTTAGGTCAGTGGAAATTGTGTAACCAAGAAGGTGCAGCGAGATGCTCTCATGGAGATGAGCACCAACCATGCTGATAGGAGGAAGGGAAGTTTCTCTATGGTGGGTAAATTAGAGCAGTTTCATTTTTGATGCACTTAAATTCACAAACCATTTCCTGCCCCAGTCAACCACAGATTGGAGGTCCTTTTCAAGACTAACAGCCAGGTTAACTTTGTCAGCAATGATGGATTTACTATTGAGGCAAGATTAAATGACAGTGTCATGTGTAGATGCTGATTTGAGAACAAATGACATCAGGAAGATCACTAAAGATCAGAAACAGTGTAGGACCTGTGATCGAGCCTTGGGGAACATCAGCATTCATATGAAAGGAACTGGAAGAGAACCCTGTTCTGGACAACCTTTATTTCACAGTTTGAAAGAAATGATTGGATTAAATCAAATAATCATTCTGTAATACTGTATCCCTTACATAGAAGGTCAGTATGCCAAAACCTGTCAAATGCCTTTGAGATATCTAGAGCCACTGCTCAAACTTTGCCATTATTATCAAGAGCTTGGTATACATATTTGGTTATGGTCATAAGCATGTCAGCAGTAGACTGGGCAAAGCAGAAACCATATTGTTTGTCAGAAAGCAGATCGTGGGTGGTGAGATGCTTAACTATTTCGGCATGGATTAAAGCCTCAAAAACTTTGCCAAAGAGTGTCGGGAGACTGATAGAACGATAGATTGGTCAGAAGGGTCTTCAGATTTCTTAAAGACCAGGATGACAGAGGAGGACCTCCTACAGGCTGGAAAGCAAGAATCGGTGAGGCAATAGTTATAGAGTTTGGAGAGAACTGGAACTGTCAACAGGGTTATACACATCCCACTTCATGAGTCTAGTGTTAAGTCGGATGAGAATTTCTGAGCAAAGCATTCAGCCTTATCAGCTGAAAAGAAAAGAAGAAAAAAAAGTAGAACTCATGGTTGCATCAAGCTATTTCAACAGTAAACTCACTGAAATCAAACAGTGTATTCAATGTATCTTTTTCCTTCAGTGTTTTCTCACAATCAAAACTGGCAACTCCCATGTTTGTCTTTTACAACTACTTTCTCGATAACTGCTCCGATGAGCTGCTTTCACTGGTTCCCAGACTTCATGAATTTAAGCAATCAACTAGGCTGGCATCTCGCTCTCACCCTTTCACTGTCAAAGCTGTTAAACGTACCCATCTCTTCTACTCCAATAGCTTCATGTCTCACACTTCTCGCCTGTGGAACTCCCTTTCTTGCTTCCCTGATAGCTATAATCTCATACTATTTAAATATAATGTCAATCGATATCTCCAGATGCCTTGATCTAATTTCCCGCCCTTCTCTTCCTCCTTTCCTCTATCATGCCTCTTTACTCTTGCTCCCACTCTCTGTAACTCCTTGCATGCCAGTGACCTCCCACCTTGCTTGGGGTGAAATGTTTTAAAAAGTGTCAAGTAGTATTGGCTCCTTCACTTCCCCTGGACAACATTGGTGACATGTCACCCAAGGGAAGACACTCCAGTATTTGTCTCATTAGCACTCACTTGGTAAAACAGATGCTATACTACCACTTGCAGAAAAAAAAAAAAAAAAAAAAAAGACTCCACAGGTGCACATCTATGGTCCTTTGAGATCATAGATGTGCTAATGCTACACACACGGACACAAGATCTTCCAAAAAGTATCCAGCCATTTTGAATAGCTCAAAATTGAATGAAAAGCCTTGGTAACCAATCAGAGGGGACAGGATCTTATAGAGCATACATGAATATACTCTCCTCTGGGTTTATTCGATCAACAGTGGGATATCCTGAGTGAGCTTGTGCAGTGTTTGACTGTCATATTCTTGTAGAAGAATTTTTAGTAAAACATACAACCTAGATCTGTCAGTAAAAAATAGAACAGGCACTAAGATAAGTGCATTATGTCCTAAGCTGACAGGAATAAAATGCCATTCTCCACTGTATGTTACTTTTCAGATAATATTAACTGGATGGATCCTTTCTGAACAGATATCATACAAAATGGTACTTGGCCATCATTCTAAACAATCAATGGAGTTGCCCTAACAAACCATTTGGATCTAAATATCACCATTTGTGAGATCAATTCTGAGGACACTAAGAACAATGACTAAATTAGGCGCTGGACTGTATGAAAAGTCATGTTTTGATTAGTTTCTCTGACAACCATGTTGAGTGGCAAGGTAACAAAGGGAGGTAATTAAGCCAAAATTACACCAAAAGATTAAGCTGAGTTCTTAACTTGTGTAACATGAATTGGAAATACAAAAAAATAATAATAATAAATGAAAAATAAATTCAAGATTCATTCATTATCAGCTTGCTCCAACCTTTCACTCACTCACCAGCTGATGTTATTGCTAACTCACGGAGAAACCTATCGTACTTGATAAAAAGAAAGTTCTTATGGAAAGGAAGTCTTGGACAATATGCAATATTCTTCAAAAAGAGTGAAGAAGAAGGAAGTTTGGATTGAAGAAGAATAACATGTCCTTAAAGGACAAGACTCATTTACAGAACATGAATTGGAAGAATTTATTACTTTTTAGCAATCTTTGATGTCAGAATTAAATGCTTTCAACACCACCATCTCTGTCAAGGGAGAGAACCATACATGTACAAAACTGTTTAACCTGGCACGATACACATTAGCCAGGGAGAAGCAATGGGAATTGGATTTGTTTACTTAGACATTCTCACTTTCACTATCTAAATTATTTGCCAAATTCTCACATACCTGGTTAGGTAAAAATAAATAAATAAACCTGTTTACTGATCTAAGCAAGACATCTCATTGTTCTTTATGAAAAACAAAATATAAAAAAAAGAAAAAAAAATATTTCTTCCATGGAAGATATGTTTTCTGTTCTTTTCACCGAGTTCCAGATATGTTCACTTCCTGTCAGTCATCATGGAGAATTTTTCTTCAAAAATAGAGAATTTCTCAAGGTTATCATTGACAATGCATCAACAAGGAAACGTGTCAGAACAAACACTCCATTTAAAAAAAGAAAAAAAAAAATGGAAATGATTGTCAAAGGTTGCTAGTATTTAAAAAAAAGTAATTGAATTCTTTAAAAGCCTTTAATGATCATTGTATCATGCATTTTAGTTGTGAACTGAATGCATTGCACCAATAAGAAAATGCCCAATTCCTGCTGATTGAAATTCTAACCATTTAATGGTACAAATTTCATTGCCTTCATTATTAAAGAACATTCCTTCAGTCTGGCAGACCTGGTTTCCTTTCAATTTTTATTATATTCTAAAGTCTTGAATAAAAGGTTTCGATATTTTCTTTTTCAAAATCTAATGAATGGAGTTTGACAGTTTAAAAATTTGATGAAAAAATAGGATTAGTCAAGAATTTCACTATCAAACAAGGCAATAAAGCCACTAAGATGCAAGGGATTGCCAAGTGTCAAAGAATATAAGAATATTATTAAAGAGAGAGAAAAATAAAAGAAAAGGAATTAAGGATGTAACGAGCATGCGTGGAAGCGTCGTCGAACTGCACACCTTGGAGTACCATAAAGGACTCTACCGAGGAATACAAGAAGACGCGCGAGTCGTTTGGTGTTTTTTTTTGGGGGGGGGCGACAAAAGTCGTTGCGGTCGGTCGTCCATTGGCAGCAGTCATGGGTGCCATTTGCCGTCGTAAAGTGTCCATTTGGAAGAGTTGTGCATTCGTAACAAGGCGTTCGTTTCAGGTCTGCAACAAGGCGTTCGTTTCAGGTTCGCAAGGAGGAGCTTTCCTTTGCCTTTCCTTTAAATAATTTCATGCTAATTCTTCTTTTCACTATGGTACATAGACTTTATGAATTTAAGCGCAGTACTAGATTGGTGGCAAGGTCTCATCATTTTACAGTTGAAATGGCTAGATGTAACTGTAAGTTCTATGCTAACAGTTTCTTTACCGATCTGGATTTAAATGAAATACTAATCATTATCTTCTGTCTTCTTAGCTACTATTTTTTATTGTTCTCTCCTTAATGAATTTTTTTCTCATTCTCTCACTCAGTAAACCCCTGCGTCTCAGCTTGTTGGGCATAAAATAATTAAAAGAAAATATGAATATATATAAATTTAATTATAAATCTAACTGCCTACAATTAATACTCAAGATACTACCAAACCAAATAAAAAAACAAAATAATAGCCAAGTGAAGACATAAAAATATTTATCATTTAAGCACTGATATCAATTATTTATATAAAAAAAAAAAAAAAAAAAAAAAAAAGAAAACGAATTACAACTTTCATAGCTCAAGGAAAGACTAGAACACTCAAAAATTAAAAATGATAACGTGATGTTAAAATGATGTCTAGAGAAAAATACACAAATAAATGGCTACAATTGAAAAAAAAGAGAAAAAAAAAGGAAAAGCTAAGGAGTGAGCATGAAGTGGGGGGGACAAAGAAAAGGAGAAATAATCACAACACCCTCCACACAGATGAGCACATGGCCACATGCGTGCAAATGCAAACATGAACACAAACAATACAAAAAATCTACACCAATGAGTAGCATACGAAAAAAGTGAAATTGAGAAATATAAGTAGTTAATTGTTGATATCCCCTGAAGAGTGGACGAGCGGGTCCATATATGACACTGGAGTTGGGATGCTGAAGGTAACATCAATCATCTAACTGACAAACTTTTACTTATATTAATCTATATAATAAATGCGTGTGTCAGTGTGTCACACTTCTTTTTAACTTTACTCCTAGAGGCAGTATCCCAACATATACCATTCTGGAATCAGGCCGACTGTGAGCAATATTCTGGGCAAGATCCACAATCATGAAATTTTGGATTCCCAAGTTTTCATTACTGCGATTGTTTTTGGCATTTTTTTTTTTTTTTTTACATGATTTTTTTTGCAACAAACTTTTTTTTTTTTTTTTTTTTTTTACAATAACAATTTTTATAACTTAGAAATAAATTTGGGAATAATCAAAATTTATTGCAAAATCCAGCAAGTCGCACAAAATAAAAATAATTGTTTGTACATCAAATTGTCTAAGTATCGACAGAAGAATTATCATTGAACTTTTAAAAGGTAACCTTAAATATTAAAGCAATAGTTAAGTGCGACAATCAATTTCAAGTTCTTCTGTAGTTTATTGTTGCCTATTACATCTACTCCTCCCAACCTATTATGATGAAGGCCTAATCAAGAGCCCTCCCCAGAAGCTAGCTTAAATGCCATTAGATAGGGTGGCTATTAAGCAAGTTTTACACATATATTACAAATTAAGTCCTTAAATGACCCATGTCCCCTATGTTTACATGAAAAGCCGTATATTATAAAGTTTCCTAAAAATAAAGCTCTCTTAAATCAGAGAAGTGAATTAACAGTAATTTGTAGGCATTGTATAAATGTTTACTTTAAAATGTAGTTAATAGAATTTTTATGAAAAATTCTATGTATTACAATTATACATTCATTATTTTATTAATATATAATGGTTCACATAATATTTAATTCCTTCATTTTTCTACTTTAATATTGCCATGTTTTGTTGCCCATTCAACATAAGTAACATATTTAAGACTAAAAAAAATATTTAAAAATGATGTAATTACACTAGAGGGCCCCTTTAAGAGAGTTCTAAAGTATAAATTTAAAAAAAAAAAAAAAATAAAAAAATCTTGGAATTCCTTAAAATTAACTTTTCGTTAAATATAACTTTCTGTCTACGTCATTGTATCTTTAGATTCATAACCATATGTTGTTTGTGCTTGACATGTCTAATATATCATCTCATCTAGACATATATTAATAACCCACCAACTGCTAACTACTGACTTTATTTTAATTTTTCTGTTAACTTTGATCCATCTTTTGATTGGTTAATCAAGACATGCCCACAAATGTGATCTTTAATTTTGGAACTCATTTTTAACTCCCAAATGAGCTACCAAATCGTTTTCTGATTTCCCAAGTATATCATTTTCATCATAAGTTATCTAACATCACCTGATGAAGAACAATTTTAAGTTCCGAAACATAGAAATTTTTATGTAGCGGTGTAAATTATTGTAAAAATAAAAGAAACTATAAGGAACTATCATATTTTGCTCTACATTATATTGAACACTTTTTTTTAAAAAAAGTAAATGCTGAGATTGGGGGATTCTTAATCTGTCTTTTCTTTCTCTTTATTTGGAGATTATATATATATATATATATATATATATATATATATATATGGAGAGAGAGAGATTCCTATAAAAAGGTTAAAAAAAATCAAACTAAAAAAAAGAACAAAAAAAAAAAACATTGTAATCTTGAGTTGAACCAGTTCAGACCTTTACAACTTAGACCTATCCTGCTAGGTGTCCTAGGTATGACAAACTATATCTGGCAGCAAGGCTTCTGATCAGGAGATTTTGAGGAGCATGTAACAACCTCTTAGTCATCGTTGTTTTCAGGTCCATCCTGATCCAGGGTAGTAGCACTTGTTAGGGTCCCAGCTATGGGGAAATAGTTAACCCCCCAAATGGGGTCAAAATACTATGATAGTGTAAAATAAAATAATTACCAGCAGTACATTTTTTGGAAAAAAATATTACCAGCGAGACATTTGACTTTCAACAAAAACCACTTTTTACAAAAATATGTCAATGAAACTTGAACTACAAACCGATTTCTTACAAAGAATACCTATTGTATTCAAATGAACCTATCAGAAAAATCTTGTTAGCATTAAATAACCCATTGAGGTGTTGATATGCCGTAAAAGAGAATATACCAAACCAAACCTATCATGCTACTTATGCAGAGTTGAATCACAGTCATTTCTTCCATATTCCAAATGTAAGGAGGAAGTTGGACTAACAGCTCTCCTCCCATACACACACCCAGAATTATTATTAGGTTGGTGCAAAAATAATGACGTAATAATGTCGTTTCTTGACGTATTTTTTAACGTCAAAAAATGACATTACGTCATTATTTTTACACCAACCTAATACTTTAAGGAACAAACATCAACATGGGTGCTTTCTTGAATACAACAATCTTAACCTCATCAAGTCAAGAGTCAATCATTATCTATCCTCGTTATTTTCACTTCCTACCTCTTTCATTTATCATAAGAGAAACATTCTACCTTGAGTGACTCGCAAGCCTTGGATTGGGTGAAATTTAGTAACAAAAAAAAAAAAAAAAAAAAAAAAAATTGGTTAGCAGTGGTTTGGTTGCCCTGCTCACACCAACCACTTCAAGAGGGCATCAATGCAAACAACAACTTAGCTGAGATGTCTACAAATATTCACAATGAGTAAAATAACAATATTTCAATGTTATCACAACGCACAAAACATTGGCTATGTTTTTTTTGGTTTTTTTTTACAGTTTGAATCTGCCAAAGGCAATTCACACATCTGCCATTATCTTGAAGTTAATGATTTTCAGTTATGATGAAAAAGGTGGGTGAGAATACAATATGGATGCCAAGGGAAATTTCCCACTGCATTGTAAAATGGAATGACAAAGCAACAAAGAGAAAAAGGATGAGAAGTACAAGCAACTTTTTGCCTCTCAAGTTCATCCGGCAAGTTACCCATCATATTTCTGTCACAATATTGCTAGATGTGAAAATCCAAATGCTAGTAAATTTTGCATTAATTCATTCACTAGTAGCCTAGCTTATTTTAAAAGCAGCCCAAAACTCAAATAATTATAGATAAGATATCCAATGACATCAAAAACAAAAAATAACCCTTAACTGTAAGTATACACTGCATAGTTAGGAGCAAAAGGGGCAACGCATAGTGAATGTTGCATAATGTGGATGTCAAAATCAAGCTAGTAGTATAGCAACACATTGTGGAAAGTGTGAGACAGATATCCGTTGATATAAGAAGAGCAAAAGTCCCTTCTGGGTAACTTAAAAAAAGGTATTACAGTTGTATTGGGATTTTGTTTTCACCACCAGTGTTACATGTCACAAAGCTTTATAACTTTTTTTGAAAATTGATATATATTATAGTAAAAGAAAAAAAGAAAGAATAGTAACATATATAATCCGGTGTTCTTATTGATATTTTTATAAAACAGTGCTCAATGTAAATTTAAAGAGCATAAATATTATAAATTAACCGATTTAAAAAATATGATTCCATCACTACACAGGAATTACCATGTTTCAAAAACAGAAACTAACAACTTCAAATTCAATAATATAATTAAAAGCACTAGTTCGAAAGCACTGAAGCAGAGACACCATCAAAATCCTGCTTTAATAAATTTCATCTGTTAGTGTGGCTTTGTTGCCGGCAGCAAGGCTGGGCTAGTATCACACTTAAGAAAGCACAAATGAAATATGTCTTTCCTTTACCTGATTTTCTCCACAATAGCACCTGCTAGCATGACTAAGTGTAAAACAAAAGGCACCATCCAATGCTCACTCATTTATCATTCACGATAGGAGAATCTGCCATATATTATATATATATATATATATTTTACATACACATACACACCACATGTAACAGCATAATTGTCCATCTCACAAAATATTTAATATAAAAAAATTAAAAAAAAACTAAACTAATTGAGTTTTTTTCCTGGTTTTCAGATAAGACATTTAGCCAACTTGATATGATTTCTAATAAGAATCACTGAAAAACCCTTCAAGTTATTCAGCTAGAAAGAGAGCAGGTTAGAATCATTTTCTATCAGACCCACTGTCTTAACTGAACAATAGTGAGAGGAAAAAATTAATTCAGGCCTTCAGTAATAGTACCAACATTCATACTTTGGCTTTCATCTTCAAAGTCCATTCAAGAACCATCAAGAGAATGGTCAAAACGTTTAAAAATAGAGGGAACAGTAGTGAGGAAAACTGGATCAGGAGGTTACAACAGTAACAACAGGACCATCATTTCAACTTAGAGCTAAAGAGAACAGTTAGAAAAAGATCCAACTCAATCCATAAGATGTTTGGCATGTGACAGAGGAGTTTCAGCTATGACAGTCCAAAGAGCAGTGAAAAAAAAAAGACTTGAAATTGAAATCGTACATGAAACCTGTGAAGTACCTTGTCACTCCAGGACAGAAATTTAGATTAGAGAGGGCAAAGATCATGTTGAATAAGATGGAAAATGATCCTGAAATAATAACATATATGAAGAAATATAGTCTTAAGGTGTGCTATATTTATGGGATAAAGTGCTCAATATCAGAGATAGAGTATGTGTAAATATAAAAGTGAACATAGAAGTCAATACGTGACAGTCTGTTTCATGCTAGACACAATAATTAACAGGAAATTTTGATTGGTATTAAGCCAAACTTGTGTGTGTGTATTATATATATATATATATATATATATATATATATATATATATATATATATATATATATATATATATATATATATATATAAAGTGAACATAGAAGTCAACACTTAGAGGCGACAGTCTGTTTCATGCTATATGCAATCGTCAAGCCACGATGGCTTGACGATTGCATATAGCATGAAACAGACTGTCGCCTCTAAGTGTTGACTTCTATGTTCACTTTTATATTTACACACGCTCTATCTCTGATATTGAGCACTTTATTCCATAAATATAGCACACCTTAAGACTATATTTCTTTATATATATATATATATATATATATATATATATATATATATATATATATATTACATACACACACAAGACAATCCATTTCGGCTATAATTTATTTCATGAATATATTTATTTAAATATTCAGCTCTTCAGACCTAAGTTTTGTTTTGTTTTTTAGAAATGAAATCAATTTGTCCAGACAAGAGGAAAAGGAAAAAGAAAAAAGAAAGAAAAAGGAAAAATTTTTATAATAAAAGAGAAAGATAGAAAAATAAAAATTTCAATATAAATTTTTTTTTTTTTTAAATTTAAAGAAGAGAGAATGAGGAAGAGTGGTAGAGAGGGAAAGAAAAGGAAAAAAGAAAAAATTGATAATAATAATAATTTGAAATTGTTATGATTATAATGCAATGAAGAGTTTTTGCTGTTAAAAATGACATAACTATTAGACATATTACTGTATCTATTTTAATTCTGATCACCCCCTCCCTTACCCTACATATTAATTTGTTCAGTCCTTTAAGGAAAAATTTATTTATAGGTGAACCTATCATCTCATATTTAATTCTTCCTTCTTTCTCCCAAAATTTTAAAAATAAAGTTTTAAATTAAAATTTTTACTTTTCTTTCTTCTTCTTTTCCTTTCTTTTTTTTCCACTCCCTTTAGTCTGGACAAATTGATTTCATTTCTAAAAATCCTTCGATCCGATGAGATGAATATTTAAATAAATATATTCAGGAAATAAATTATAACCAAAATGTATTTTTAAGGATTGACTTTATTATTATATTGCTCTGTAACTTACATGGAGTTCTCTTTGGATTAATGTCCTCCTTGGAATTACCCCTACCAATTACCAGTCGGTATTATTTTAATTTTGTAACATTTTAAACTTAATGCGTGGTTAAATTTAAAATTTATAATTTTTAACTTTATAGTGAAATTAAAAGTTAATTAGTTATACTGAGTTCTAATTTAATTTAACATTGAGGTATTAATAATTTGTATCTAGAATCCATTGCCAAGTTTTTTTTAATTATATACTTGTATTTTAATTGGTCATCATAGCTTACATAACAATATTTTCCCTATTGAAAGGCAGGTAGTGTTGTATTTTTTTTAAAACTCTTTATTTTGCAATCAATACCATCACTTGACAAGACACCAGAAGTGTTGAAATAAAATGGTTATTTTTGTAGTGATGTTATAACATGCTTATGTTATAATTTTTGTATATATATATATATATATATATATATATATATATATATAAATAAAATGAACACTGAGGTCACCACCAAGTGGTAAAGGTATGTTTTTTAACATTTTCTTTACATATGCTGTTTGATACTGTGTACTTTTTCTCCATAAATAGAGCATCCTTTTTTCCATAAATAGAGAATCCTTTAAACTATATTTTTAGCATGAAGTCCTAAAAGACATAATGTGCCAAACAAAAAATGTTTGTATTTTGTTAGGTTTCCCTAAAATTGTTCAAGATATAAACTGTCCTGGGTAAGATGATAAACTACATCCACATCATGGGTAAGACGATAAACTACATCCAACAGCAATACCTCTGATAAGGAGGCTTTGAGAAGCATGGAACAACCTCTAAATTGCTGGTGTTCTCAGGTCCACCATGACCCCAGGTGGTAGCACCCGTTAGGGCTCCAACTATGGGAAAATAGTTACCCCCCCCCAAACTGGGGTCAAAACACTATGAGAGTGTAAAAATAGGTTTTAATCCCTGTTGCAGACACCTGCTCAGGCACATTTGGGTTTGTTCAATACCCACAGAGACTACCTTTGGCTTATACAGCAATTATGTTGAACTGAGCTTAGTTACAGTTTCTGTAAGAGAGTACATCATCTGGTGGGACCAACAGTTTTAACAAAGCCAGTACGCTCAAACCCTCAGTCACAATGACTTGTGAATTTGTTCTAGCACAATCAGCAGCAGCTTCCAAACAGTTGAAATAGATCAATGCAACCACCACTTCTACTTTAGCAGTTTCATTTCTCGTATTCCACATCTGTGGAACTCCCTTCCGTTTACTTGCTTCCTTGATAACTACAATCTTCAAAAATTTAAATGCAACATCAATCGCCATCTTCCATCTTAAATCCCATTCATCTTTTGTTATTTCTTCAATTCTCCCTATTCTCAGTCTTCTCTTTTACTTCCAGTAACCCCCTGCACACTAGTGGCATTCCTGCCTTGCTTGGGGTGAAATGATTATAAAAAATATACACGTGTGTGTGTGTGTGTGTGTGTGTGTGTGTGTGTGTGTGTGTGTGTAAGGATGGTCTAACAGTTTGTAACTTGGAAGGAAAATTCTGGGAGCCAAGTTCAAATTACACCAGAATTTATATTCACAATGTACATAGAAAAGCTATGAAACTATCAATTAGTAGGACAGACTGGGTACTTTTGGCACCTCAAGGCAAGAGTACCCAGAAACAAAGCCAGTACACTCAACCGAATCTAAAAGGAAAGTTCTGAATTCAAAACAAACATGAGGGATGAACTGTCAGGTTGTCATATCCTGGAAACACTAGTGTTGTTATGGCTGCAGTACATGTGGTTTCCCTACGACTCCAACTTGTTATGGAACTCATAGCATTATATATTTTTAACACTCATCACCAAAGAAAATTATAATTAATTTGCCTTCAATACAGCTGAAGTTATTGCTGAAAGCGCTTGAGGAAAACCAACATTATAGACAATTTCTCCATACACTCAGTTGTCAAAAGAGAACTTGTAAGGATACAAGAAAAACTAAAAAAACTAAAAATAAAAAATCCACTTCATATGATATTCCTTGTCTATCATTTTTAATGAAGCATGTATAAAAAGAGGACTGCTGCACGGATATTCAATATATCCCCATAGAAATCTTATCCATCCGCCAACTGTAAAAAGAGAAAGAATGAATTTTGCTCTGAAAAGCACATAGAATATTGATTTAACAAGCAAGAAGATGATGCAGTTGATTTTGTTAATAATTAAATGCTTACTGACATTATCTAATGAACGTTTATCTTTCAGGAGGAAATTTCATCCTTTATATAACTTCCAGATCATAAATATTTGATTAACAAACTAATTTAACCAGACTTCCTTTGTTAATCCAACAGTAAACGCTTACGCCTCTTTTGCAGTTTACTATATAATGGCTGGTCACTTGTATTCAGTTTTGCCTGCCTGCTAAGGCACATTTACATTTGTTCAATACCCACATAGCCCACCTGTGGTTTAAACTGCAACTATGTTGAGTGGACTTTAGTTACAGTTGTGCATGCAGATGTGACGGAGAGAATGAGTCATCAATCACCAACAGTTGGAACAAGGCCAGTATGCACAAACCTTTGGTCACAATGATTTGTGATTTTGAGTTCACACAATTATCAAAGAACAATTCATTCTATCCAAAGGCTTGGGTCATAATGTGGTATGGTTTTCAAGTACTTTTGAATCGTACCATATGCTGAGATCACCTGACTAATCGACCATGCTGAAAGTCAAACACTGATCTTATGGTCTCAAAATCTAGCTCAGTGAATTCTTTGAGTCAAGATCTGATGATTTCTACAGTCAAAGCATTGGCAAAAAGTTGTGGACAATGAAGGAGAATATTTTATTGACAGATTTCTTAAAACTGTTGATGAATAATAAAATTAAAATAAAGAATGTTATCTGACAATACAGGATAAAAAAAATTGTATTTAGTATCCATTACAGAATATATCTATCATTTAAGCTGAATAGTAGGTATTTATACCAGCTTGCACATCAGTGACTATCTCATACCCATGAACTTAATTTCTTCTTTGCTGATCGCTTCCTTTATGTTGATGGCGTTGTTGACTAAATTCACTACCAATGTGCAGATTCAGTACTAGAGGCTTCCAGTTTCACCAAAACCTGCTACTGTCATCCATTCTCTATCACCATTTGGTTTTGCAAGAGTTGATTGGAGGTGAAAGAAAATCCAAGCAGAAGAAAGTGCTTATGGCATGAATTTGTTTAAGGTGGACCCCAACTTGTCAGGAAGTGACACATGATTTCACAACCTTTGTCTGTAGCAAATATGCAATGCAACATGCAGAATCCAGTTACGAAACAGCAGCTGTCATAATCCCAAGTAGCCCTTTCTGTAGCACGTCCATTATGCATAGCCCTCTTCATCTGCTGGTTCAACAGTTGAGATCAGTTGTAATCATCATTTGTGTGTTCTACTGTTGGAGACTTTGAGCTTGGTTGCACTTATTCTGGGTCCTCATTGTTGACAGTTGCTGCCAAAAAGGTGGCCCTACCAGAAGTAAAGGAGTAAATGAAGAGGTATCAGGCAGGACCCATCCTGCTTTGAGAGAGATTAGTCCAATCCTCAAGAAAAACATGCCTATGCATGTATGTGAACAATATTTTCAATAATACTAATGTAATATTTGATTCATGATTTTATTTTATTTATTTATTTTTTTTTTTTTTTTAAAAAAACATTAGTTTGTTTTGATTAAAGATATAACTTACTTTCAGTCATTTCATCACAAACACAGCCATGGACACAGCTGGACAAGATTTAATATTTACTTCTTCAATATAATACACATACCTAAATTTATAAGAAAAGTGCATATTACATAAATGAATAATTATCATATGTTGTTTGCCTGTTTACCAATAAAAAAGTCAGAGGTTCAAATCAGAGGAGGGTTTCTGTAAAAAGAATCAACTTTCTTTAAGTTACTGTTGTCTAAATATATATATATATATATATATATATATATATATATATATATATATATATATATATATCACACACGCACACACAATAGGGGGAAATAAATATTCGAACACATGAAAAATTGTATTTTTATAAATGTAAAAGCCTTAACTAAAACAAATTTTGATACATTTTATGTGTAAAGATGCATTTTCTTAAAAAATAGTAATAAAATTAATTAATTCTTATTCTAACAGAAATTAATGCATTTTTTTCATTTTAACTGATGAAAAAAGTATTCATACAAAAAATGTTCTTTGGTAAGTAGGCTTCACCGTCCTTCCTCCACACATGATTTCGATAATTATGACCAAACAACTATTTTAGTTTCATCTGCCCATAGTACTTTTTCCCAAAATGAATATTCTTTATCCTTATCCTCTCTAACAAATTTTAGCCTAGCATCTCCGTGTCGTTTCAAGAGGAGTGGAGTCTTCCTTGGGATGTGTGATTCCAGACTGTTTTTGTGTAGTTCATTACTTACTGTACGCTTGGTTACTTTAATCCCTAATGCACGCAGATGTTCCTGCAGCTCTTCTCGGGTAACCTGTGGATTTTGCTGGATCTGGCATCTTAATATCCTTGCTGATCTTAGAGAAATCTTCCTTGGATCACCTGTTTGTCTTTGGTTTTCGATGCTGTTAACTATAATTACTGATAACATTACTGGAACATTCTAGAATATACTTTTTTCATAATTAATTGATTATTTTATTCTAATAATTGATTTGTACAAATACTTTTTTCACCAGTTAAAAAAAAAAAAATGCATTAATTTCTGTTAGAATAAGAATTAAGTTTATTATTTTTTTTTTAGTAGTATGTGTCTTTATACATAAAATGTGCCGAGATTTGTTTTATTTAAGGCTTTTACATTTATAAAAATAGAGTTTTTCAAGCATACGAATATTTATTCCCCCCCCCACTGTATATAGTACAAGATCATAGAAACACATCACAAATTTATGACTTGCATCTGCTATTCTGTGAGTGTTATCATTGCAAAGCAATCTTCTATGGCAACATAACAGAATATCATCTTTGGTGGTGAATATCTTTATTTAAATGACCATATCACCACTCTGAAGATGACTCATTTTAGACAAAAGCTTAAATCAAGAAACAACATAAAAAATATCCAAATGTTGGGCAGTTTTTGTTTTTATTTTCACCTGAAATTAAGCAAATATACGAAGCTTAGAACGGCTCATGATCAAATATAATAGACATTCATTTTCTGTTATATTTAACAATATAAATTTGAATAATGATATGCTGCATATATATATATATATATATATATATATATATATATAATGCATTTATGTAGAGGTTTTAGATATGCTCGAATGTAATATCCTATAATAAAGAATATTGCTTTACTATTGTATTGAGCACTATTTTTAAATTAATGTTGTGAACATTTGAATATATATATATATATGCACAGTGCTTATTGGAAAGCATTTGATATCAGTGATAGAGCTGAATGGATATGAGTTTGTAACCCTGGGTTTCACGCTTAAGTGATTCTCAAACAAACTCTTCATATATATATATATATATATATATATATGACTTTAAATGTTCATTTTTAATGGTTACTCATATTCAAGTAAATGTTCCATTTATGAAACAGCATATTTTATCTCGGACTTCGCTATGCCATGTACAGAGCATTGACTCATCCTCATTGCATTCATATTCTATTGATAAGAAGTTCCTTTTCAAGAACTTTTCAAGAACTTTCATTTTGACAGAATTCCTGAGAGAATATTTTCCCATTCACTATGATTTTAACCGTAATTTAGCCTACATATTCCTCACTTCATACCCTTATAGTGACCTCATTCAGTTGCATTGTACTTTGAGTGGCTCTTGTGCCTTGTGAACAATCCTATCATAATTGTGCTTGCCCATCTCTTTGTTAGTTCACACGTCCATTACGCAGTGCTAATACCTCATAAATAATGGACTATTCCATTTTGATCGAGGCAAAAAGACACTACTTGGTTTCAGTAAGAAAAAGAAAGAGAGGAAGGAAGATAGAAGTGTTTAACCTCTCCTGCCAATACTTCATAAATAAGGGACCATTCCATTTTTGAAAAGAGGAGAAAAGACACTACTTGGTTTCAGTGAGAAAATGAAAGAAAGAGAGAATGCAGGAAGACAGAAGTGAAATGAAAAAGTTGTCAGTTTCAAATCTTTTCATTTGTATCCCCTTACTTCTTAAAATAACGACCATCATTCATATTTATGATTCTTATCGAAATATTTTGTTAAAGTTGTTAAGTTCAAATATTTAATGATGCGATAGGTGAATTTCTGCAAATATTTTATTGTCATAAAACTTGGCATAATATTAATCAATAATCAAAATAAGAAAACCTTTAAATTTTCAAAGGCTAAAACTTCTGGTAATAAATTTAAGGCCAAGGTTTTGGAGAGAATGAAAACAAAGAGGTAACTTATACTTAACATCAGGAAGAAGCAGTTGAAATTCCTGGGACATGTAATGAGGAGGGAGGGCCTGGAAAATCTGATACTCACAGGACAGACAGAGGGAAAGAGGGACAGGGGAAAGCAATGTGTGACACACACAAACTGGGTTTGGGAAAAATAACAAAAATGGCAAAATTGTATTAAGAGCTACAAGGGGAAGGATGCTATGGAGGGCCATGATCGCCTACGTCCTGAAGGGACACAGCACATAAAAAGAAGAAAGGTCTATGTTTGTAGTGAGAACTTCAAAGTGTTCTAAAGGTAAGCACAAGTTGGAGTGGAATTTAATGCCAAGATTATAAGGGAAATGTGTAATCTCTTGTAAAAGAGGCCTTATAGTCAAGACATAAATATACAGCACATCCGATGTCGAGCAATCAATAAGTAAGAAGGAAAACAAACTGGAGAGAATATTTAAAAAAAAAAAAAAAAAAAAAAAGTAACGATCAAAACGACACCTATTAATAGTTGCCAATAGGCAGGGGTGGTGAACAAGGAAGCAGGTAGGCTGGTTAAAGAACTGTCGGGGTGAAGAAGCTCAGTCAATTGGGTGGGGACAGGCTCTCTGTTTGCACTAGTGTGTGTCTGTAAACAGGTTTCGGAATTTAGATCTGGATTTTTGCACACAAATGAACAGTGAGAAATGATGATCAGTTAGCTGATGAGAATGGGGGGAGGGACTGAGAAGTAGGGGTGCAAATTGGGATGGAATAAAGATATCTAAGTGTGTGTGTGTATATATTATATATATATATATATATAATATATACACACACACACGAGATAAACAGGAATAATAAAAAAAAAAAAAAATAAAAAATAAAAGGAGATAGCCACCCAACTCCTCCACCGCACTAAGTAGGACAGTGTGGGTGTTAGATGAATAAAATGTACAGATGAAAGAGACAAGGAACCAATATTTCCAATTTGCGTCTGGTAGGGAGGAGGAGTCATGGGGATGGAATGCTAAAGGTATATCAGAACAGTGTTTACATGTTCTCTTAGATAACAAAATCAGAAAAGGAAACAGGAGAAAAAAAAAAAATTCTTCTCCCACAACCCCGACCCGCAAAAAAAAAAAAAAAAAAAAAAAAAAAAATCCCCTTAATATGAGCAAATACAAAGAAGGAGAACCAAGTCAATATGAAGGAAATAGCAATATTCAAGAGGATTTTTCACAGCAACAAACCTGCTCAAGATGTTGGTGGTGATTGTTGCGCTACAGTGGCTTGGCTAGTAAATATGTTTAATTGATTAGCTTTGAATGACTACCTTCCAGGTGATTGATGTTTTTTTTCTAATTTTGTATATATATATATATATATATATATATAGGATTAATACAAATATAAAATTTGTTACTTAGTTGACTGATGTTATATTCAGCACCCCAAAATAATAAAAAATTAATAAGGAATTATTGTAAAGTGAAAACAGAACAAACAAAAAAAAAAAAAACAATGAAATGGACAAATAACGATGGCATTCTACATGTATGCACATACGTGCAGACGGGCGCATGCACAAACAAACTATGGAAAGAAAAAAAAAGTACTTGAGCAGTGGCTAACAACTATCAGACAAACTTGACAATTGGACTAGTTTCAAGCTCAGATGGGGATAAAAAGAATCAATATTGACATATAAACATCTGTAGCTGGCTTTTGAACCTTATGTTTTGGACGTGCTTATTTGTCTGTATCTAAAAAAAAAAAAAGACACTTTCAGTAAAAACTTCTATACACATCTACACCAGGGAAGGGGTTAAATCAACATCACAACACCCCACCCCACTGCAAAGCAATAAAGCTACTAAGACACAAGGGGTTACAGGGTGTGGAAGAATTAGGAACAGAAACATTAATAATGAGTGGGAAAAGAAAAGAGTAATCAAGGGAACAGTAGATAGCAATTTACACCGCATTTAAATTTTCACAGATTAAATTTGGCTGGAAAGCGCAGAGAGGAAGGGGTTTCCAGAAGTGAGAAGTGCAAGAAAAGAAATTATTAGCACAGAATTTATGGTTACATCTAGTCAGCTCAACTGTAAATTGTTGAGATTTTGATACCAGTCTCATACTGCGCTTAAACTCAAAAAGTCTAGGTACCATAGCAAAGAGCTCATCTGAACAATTACCACAAAAGTATTTATAAAAAAAAAAAAAAAAAAAAAAAAAAAACAGATAGGCAATCTTACAACAGTGGGAAAGTGGCTGAAGCCAAGCTGCCAGATCAGGGCCAATAATAGTGCTGATTGTTCTTTGGATTTTATCAAGGACTAGCAGTAGAGCCCAGCGTTGCCCGGGGATGTAACAGTAAGAGATAGATCAAGTATTGACCATCATAAAGGCCGAAAAATAAAATTGACAAAGATTATTGTTTAAGGTTGACAGATACGCATGTCTTAATTAGTTTTTTTTTTTTTTTAAGAATTGGTCAAACCCAAACTCAAACAAAAACATTGTTTTCAATCGTTATGAGTCTACCGATTGAATAGAATTTTATTATAAACAATTGTCTTGTAAATGGAATTTTTAAAGCATTCTGAATCTAAAAAATAAACAAAAAATCGTGCAAGACAATAAGAAACACTACCTGCCAAAAAAAAAAAAAAAAAAAAAAAAAAAAAAAAAAAAACAAGTTTTGTTGGAATCGGTTGAAAAATGTAGGAAATCCAATCCCATATATATACGAACGCACACACAACCTGGGTTTTATAACAAGTATTAGGTTGGTGCAAAAATAATGTCGTTTTCTCACATATTTTACTATGTGAGAAAACGACATTTTTGCACCAACCTAAAATCGATAGGAGTTGTCCCCCTTTCATTCTCGCGACAGCGATGCCTCTTAATCGTGTTTTCAAATTGATTTCGTGCAAAAACAATTGTGTTTTTCCAATTTTTGGCGCTGTCTGAACCACTGCAAGGTAATTTTACGTATTGCTGTGAAGTTTTGTTGAAATCGGTTGAAAAATGTAGGAAATCCTATCCAATATATAAACGAACAGAGACACACACAATCTGGGTTTTATAATAAGTATGATATCAAAGTAAACAGCAGGGGACCATATGTGTCAGCAATATTTTAAGCATGAGTGAATGGTAAATCCTAATGTGAAATTGTCCTATTATTTCTCTTTTGAGATTATATATATATCTCGAAAGAGAGAAATAATATATATATATATATATATATATATATATATATATATATATATATAAAATATAAAATGAAATGGACAAAGTCCGACAATTATTTTTAAGACATTTTTATGTTTATACATTCATTTTATAGATACAAATATTTAAGTAAATGCTCTGTTTATAATAAACAGTAATAAACAACATTTACCGGCCTGAAAATTTCTCAGACATTCAGGCCAGTAAATGTTGTTTAATACTGTTTATTATAAACAGAGCATTTACTTAAATATTTGTATCTATAAAATGAATGTATAAACATAAAAATGTCTCTCTGTCTCTCTCATATATATATATATATATATATATATATATATTTCATCCCAAGCAAGCCAGAAAAGACACAAAGTGTTATTGAATGTAGAAAAAATTATTAGGAAGAGAAACATTACTAATAATCAGGAAGAGAAAAGAGTAATTATGAGGACAGTAGATGGTGACTGACATTACATTTAAATTTTTGGAGATTAAAGTTGGCTGGAAAACATGGAACTGGAAAGGAATTCGACAAGAAAGAAGTGTTAAAAAAGAAACTGTTCGTATAGAATTTATGGCTATATTTAGCTAGCTCATCTATAAACCGAGATCTCAATGCCAGTCTTGTACTGTACCTATATTCAAAAAGTTTATGTACCATTGCGAAGAGCTCATCTGAACAATTACCATGAAAGTATTTATAGACAAGGTAAAAAGAGACAATCTTATGGCAGTGGGAAAGTGAGGGAAGCCAAGATACAAGATCAGGACCAATAATATTACCGATTCTCTTTGAATTTTATCAAGGAGATCAAGGTAAATAGCAAGGGCACCAGACCATATGTGGCAGCCAGCAATATTCTAAGCATGGGCAAATGGTAGACTTACAGATCCACAAAAGATTCTGGAGAGAAAAATTGTATATATAATTATTTTTATTTACAAACTTCTTACAAACATGTAGCAAAATTTATTTCTTAAAAACTCTAGCTCAGAATCTTAAATTATGTTTAACTGCTGCCTGAAGGAGAAATGTTTGTCTAAGTCAATGCAAGCTGTCAGCTGTATGACCTGTTTTCAAAAAGAGAACAAGTGAGCATCACAATATTACTCCATCAGCCTCCTTTGTGTTATTAGCAAAGTATACCATCAACAAGAAGGTTGTTCATCATCTCAGCAGAAACAACTTCCTGAGCAACAAACAGTATAGATTTCACTCCTCCAAATCCACGGCTGATGTCTTGACTGCCATTATGCACACAATCAGTAAAGTACTTGATAATATATCATCATAAGAGCAACTGCCTTAGATATCTTGAAGGGCTTTGATGGGGGAGTGAGCAACACAAACTCGCCAGCTATGGCATATGTGGAAGAGTCAACAGTGATTAAGTCCTTATTGGGTAGGACCATGAAAGTCATGGCCAGTTTTCTGAAGCCACTGAGATTAATGTATGTATTGCCCATTGGCTCTCTCCTCAGCTCTACTGTTTCTGCTTTATATTAACAATCTGCCTGGGAACATTCTCAGACTATATACAGTGTAACCCGGATATAAGAGAGTTGTCGGGACCGGAGAAGAAATCTCTTATATCCGGGTTTGGTCTATTTTATTTAGGTAAGTATGGCTCTAATTTGGGACCAGAGAAAATCTCTTATATCCAGGTCTCTTATATCTGGGTTACACTGTATATTCAAAAATAAAGATCCTACCTCTGTCCCATAATAATTGATACATTTAGGATATGAAATGCATATTCAAATGAAACAACTATTATGGGACAGAGGCAGTAATATATTTTTCTAAATGAAATCTACAAAATGGAGATAATTAGGCCTGAAAAATATGAAGATGAGTCAAAAAGAAAGATCCTACCTCTGTCCCATAATAGTTGATACATTTAGTATATGAAATGTGTAGTCAAATGAAACAACTATTATGGGACAGAGGCAGTAAGATATTTTTCTAATTGAAATCTATAAAATAATTAGGCCTACATAATTTGAAAAAAAAAAAAAAAAAAAAAAAAAAAAAAAAATCATACTTTCATCCTACAGTAATTGTTCCATTTCGTGTACAAATTGTGCATGCAAATGTATCAACTATTATGGGACAGAAGTGGTAGGTTTTATTTATTCATATGTCTTTAATTTCAAGGGAGTATAAACTGTATATGAATTTATAGCACAAAATTCAAAACAAACCTAATAAGAAAAGCTCTTCAAAATTGATTACTTTGATACAATTACTGTTTTCCCTTTATTATAATGGGGAACATGTCTTCTGGCAGTAAGGAGATTGTCTTGTTCAAGATAATTACAGATCTCTCTGGCATAACATAACCATTAAAAAAAAAAAATAAAAAAATAAAAAAAATAAAAAAAAAAAAGATTTGGGTTGGCTTGAAATTCCAGAAAGATATCAGTCTTGGGGAGGGGGGGTGGCATTCCTCCATATTTGCTTGTTAAAACATTTTCCACACAGTGACAAAGGACAAATTCTATACAAGTAGTTGGGGAAGAATAATTATTTCAAAATAAAGTGATTAGAAACACAAAAGACTTGAACAAAATTAATTTTACAGCCAACTGTGAAATAAATATGGGTGCCAATTTTTTTTTTTTTCTACTACAACCAATTTCATGAAACTTTGAATAAATATGATTTTAATGGCAAAATGGTATCAAGAAGTTACTGAATACCAGATTCCATAAATAATCCCCATCGGATGAGAGAGCTGATGATCCATGGCCATCCTCATCATGGAGTTTAGTTTCCCTTCCCCCCCACACACACACATTTTCTGATGTTTTGTCACTCTGAATGCTCATCTTGAACAGACACTGAACTAGCCTTGAAATGTAAAGATTGAAGAGCCATTTCAATACTTCATCAAATACAAGTTTTGAGTAGTACTCAAGCTGGAGAGTAACTATTAAAAACAGTTATGATCAATGAAGTGCGTTATATATATTTTTTGAAGAAAGGCTGTAATGCCACTAGTACACACGATCTTACAGTAAGTGAAAGAGAACAAGAGGGCTAAGAATGGGGTTGGGGAATTGAGGAAAGAACGAAAAAGGAACAAAGGTCAGGAAAACAGAAGATGGTGGCTGACATTGCATTTAAGTTTTTGAAGATCAGGGAGTGATTAGGATTAGTGATCAGGGAAGCAAGAAATTGGAAGGAAGTTCCACAGATGAGAAGCTCAAGAAACTGTTAAAGTGGCAACTGCATGTAGCTAGTTTAACAGTAAAACGGTGGGACCTAATTGCCAATCTAGTAGCATGCTTAAATTCATTTTATGAAGGATAGTAAGTCAACCACATCTACATATTTGAAATGGCCCATAATACTTTTTGCATCTATAGAAGTGCATCTATGTAAATAATGCCAGACTCGTGGCACATTCGGGCTGCTCCTCGTGCAAAAGAGAGAGTGGTTTTTATATGGCCCATGCATACTCTGAAAGTATATAGTAGAGACCTTCATGTGTTGTCAGATGTGATCACAAAATAACATTTAAAAATGTAATCATGGTCAAGTAGCCAGAACGCATAAAGCTTTGAAGACATTGTTAATAATGGTAATATTAGCAAGTTCCTTATATTTAAACATTCGGTATTCTTTGATTGAACAGCCAATGATACTATCGGTTGAATGTTATAAAATCTTTCTTGAGAAACAATTTTTCAGAAAGACAAGTTTCTCAAGGATTCTAGCTAGTTCATTTCCCTTATCATCTATACTAAACTTCTTCTAATGGATCTATACAGCGACATATATATTTTTTATCATTTCACCCCAAGAAAAGCAACAATACCAGAAGGCAGAGGTTTATAGAGAACGAAAGTGAAAGAGAATGAAAAGGTTAAGAATTAACAAAAAAACAAAAAAGGAAGAGGGGTCAGGAAGACAGAAGATGGCGGTTGACATTGCATTTAATTTTTTGAAGATTGTAATTATCAGGGAAGTAAGAAATCGGAAGGGAGTTCCATACGTGGGAAGTGCAAGAGAAAAAAAAATGCTGGAGTAAAAGTGGCAGTTGCATTTAGCTATTTCAACAGTAAAACAGTGGGACCTAATTTTTCCTGTTTCTTAATACTTTGTTTAGCTTTTGGAAGGTATCTTTAACTATCCCAACGCAGCATTGGATTTTGGTTTTGCATTTTTCCTGCTGTTAAAATGCTTCCTAATTATTTAAATTTTTGTATTTGCTCGATTTTGACATCCCCAATTTGTGATTCACATGTTGAGTTGCCCCTTTTGCTGACAACCATTCCAACTAGAATTTTAAAATTATTTCAATTTATATATTTTTAATTAGAAACAACTATTTTTAACAAATGCCATACCCCTTCACTATTGGCTATTATGGCTCTCCACAACTTCTTATATCTGTGAACTGCCATGACATCTTGGGAAAAACAGTAATGCAGTTGCTTATTACTGTCTTTTCATTCATATTATCACTTCTCCTTTTTACCACCCAAAGCTAGAGAACCCACAATGCCCTGCTATTTAACAAATAATGAGGGGGGGGGGAGCAGAGAAATTCATGCTTCGCACAAGGGCCATGCCATGTACTTCTATATTCTCTTAAACTAGCTGTCACCCAAAACAAAATGATCTACATTCCTTAGCACAACTCTAACCCTCCCAGCTAAGACCCGCTCCATTATAGACATGAAGGTTAACTATCCTCATTCCCTTTGTATTCCTTTAGTAAGGAGGAAGTTCCACTCAAATAGCTTCTTGCCAAAAAAAATGTTACTTTGTGGGCTAGAATCCCAAGTGGATGCTTTCCAACCACTATAATCTTAACCAACTCTTCAAGTCTAGGGTTAACAGTCATTTATGAATTTCATTACTTGTTGTCCAGTTAGTGACACAGAATGCTGATGAAAGCAAGTCATTCTGCAACTCTTGATAAGTAACTATTGTTTAATTTGATACAGTAATTTCCTCAAAGAAGTCTTCCATGTAGCACCTGTTCTTTGGTTTTCAAAACTTTTGATTTTTTTTATACCTTGCAATGAATGAACTAATGTTAGTAAATGGAATATTCAGATTGTCTGAGATTTTCCTGTAAATTTACTTTCTTTCCAGTTCTTTTTGCAAATTTGTCAATTCTTTATCTTTTGCCATGATGATAACCTTCTTGTACAAATATCACTTATAGAATGTTTCGTTTCTATTTTGTAGGCTAAGCATAAGTGTTGATAACATTATTGGAACATTCTAGAGTTTTAAAACAATTTGAAAGTTTTAAAATCTGAAATTTGCCTTGTACAAACACCTTTTTCACCCATTAGAATCGATAAATAGGATTTATTTTTATTAAATCAAATTTTTTTGTTTTCTATGCATATTTAGTTATTATGCATCTGTGTACAGTTAATTACATGAAAAATGTGTTTATTCTTCGGAAATGCAATAAATTAAAAATTTGTATGTGTACAAATTTGTTTCCCCCCCCCACACACACACACTGTGCATATATATATATATATATATATATATATATATATATGCATGCATATAATAGGTTGGTGCAAAAATAATGTCGTTTTCTCACATATGTTACTGTGTGAGAAAACATTATTTTTGCACCAACCTATTATATATATATACATACACACACAAACACACAATACTTGAATGTTTTGCTGCATATAAATTGTAATATTCAACAACCGTTAGAATAATACGATAATCTGGAAATAAAAAGCATGAAACATTTATTTTTAATCCATTCACCCCAAGCAAGGCAATAATGCCACTAAGATACAAGAGGTTACTGGATGTGAGAGAGTTATGAGAAGAGAGGGGAAAAAAAAACATCAGTAACAAGGAAAGGGAATAATAAATTAACAGGGATGAAGACAAAAGATAATGACTGACATTCCATTTAATTTTTGAAGATTAAAGTTGATTGGAAAGCAAGAATCTGGAAGAGAGTTCCATAAGTGAAGGAAAAAAAGACTTAGCATAAAACCCTATGGTTACATCTTAGCTGTTTTCAGTTGTAAAAATGAAGAGATTTTACAACCAATCTAATACTGCACTTAAATTCATAAAGTGTTGGTACCATAGAGCAAAGTTCATCAGAACAATTATGAAAATATTTATAGAAAAGGCAGTAGGAAGCTACATTACAGTGGTGGGAAAAGTGACTGAAACTGAGATGCCAGGTCAGGCCCAGTAACATTGCAGATTCTTCTTTGTATTTTATCAAGAATCTCCCAATATATAGCAAAAGCAACAGACTATACATAATTAGTCAAGCCTCCTGTTCATCCACATGCCCCGAGGATAGTGTTTAAGCAGGAAACAGACCGTTGCCATTCAGTATTGATACCTATGTCCACAGTGCCTGCTTTTTCTTCTTCTCGCCATCCTCAATTAGTAGAATCACGACTATCTTGATATTTAGCCTATAGACAGCCGAGGGACACCTCTAAATTGGACAAAATGATTTTAATAAGGGTCACAATAATGCAAGTGCAAAGTCCCATGGAAGGTACTTTCAAGTGGGCTAACATGCAATTACCCTTGACAGGTTAATTTTGTTTTTGTTTTTTTTTTGTTGATATTAAATAGCTGGATATTTTACGGACAGGCCTTGTTAAAACGAATAGAACTATATTATTACAGTGAGGTTGTAAGTAAAATTATACAGTAGAGATAAAGATAAAATGTGAAAAGACAACTGTTTGGAAGGTAAAAGATGCAGCATTGGGCAGTCGAATGGTGAGTATAACACCAAGTATCATGATGGATGTTTCCGACACTCAGGAAATTGAAATTTTAGCTGAGAAGATATATTGGTTTGTTTTTCGGTAGACAGAAGAAAAAGAAAAAAAAAAAAAGGTTTCGGATTTGGGAGTAATTACCATTTTGGTTCCGATTTTTATTTTTATCAATGTTTTTGTCTCCATGTTATTACTGATGGTGGTGGGGGGGGGGAGGAATACTCCAAAGGTGGAGCAAATATGTCAGAGAACATTTTCACAATGCCAGAGAGAAGCCTACACTGTTTGAAAATACGGAGGAGACAGAAATATTCAGATCTTAAGGTCACAGCACCGGATTAAGATGAACAAGAACATAGCAGCAGAGCCAGATTAGATCTTAATAAAAATGCTGTCAGCATTCGTTGATTTCGGCTCGCGACAAGATCACAGAAATAATGACATATAGAACAGTGGCAACATATCAAAGGAACTCACTAAATCCATCTTCATAACATTAAGAAACAAGGTGCAAATGAATGCAAGTCCAATCGGAAAATCAGTTTAACGAGCCATATAACCAAATTAATGAGGCAAAACCTGATGCACGGAGCGAAAAAGCAAAATTAGACCAGAAAGAGGATAAGAACAGTATGACATCATCAAGGACACTGAAAGAAAAAAAAAAAAAATGATATATTTATGATAAAAATGATATCAGAGAGAAAGCAATACAAATGCAGAAGGATGTGCACTTAGATCTTACAGATTATGCAAAAGAACTTAGCAAGGAATGATACAATGATTGATTGGAAAGGGTGTTTGAATAATCCAGAATGTACAGAGGAAGCAAACTGCCTGCATATGGATAGGAAATGAGGTGGCTGCACATAAATAGAAAGAGACTTAAGACAAGGATGCGTCTTCTTGCCAGACCTATTCAACCTCTAGAGAGAGGCTATCCTAAGGGAGATGGAAACCCTGACAGGATTTATTATCAGTGTGCATAATCTTAGCAGTAAAAGACATCCAGGTGCTGATAGCTGACTTGGAAAGAAAACAACTGAAACCCATCGACAGGAAAGAAAAATAAAAGGACAAAGCATCAACTGCAAAAAGACAGAAATCATGGTCATCAGCAGGAGGAAAAAAGCCCAAGATGTACATTGGAGATGTTAGCATCAAGTATAGAAGTTTATATATCTAAGAAATGTTTTAACAATGGATGGAAAATATGACATCAAAATTTGTACATGTATTGAAATAGAGAAAGATGCATCCGAAAAGCTAAGTAAAATGTTTCACTAGAAACAATGAAAAGAGTGCTAGATCGTTATGTGATATCCATCTTATTATATGACAGTGAATGCTGAATGTAGGAAGCACGGTGGAGTAATGTATAGCAGCTCAGATTGAGGAATCAGAGAGCCAAGGTTGAATTCCAGTAAAATTCATTACATTCACTTACATGCTAATACCCTTGGGAAAGGGGTGAATCCGCTTCTTCTTAAAGCTATAGGTAAATAGCAGGACAGATTGAGTTTTATAGCCTTGGATGGCAACTGGTCTACCACAGAAAGAAACGGCAAACTGCTGCAGGAAAAAATCTGCCTCATTAGTCATGTATCAAACGATACATGATTGCCTAAGCGTGTATCATGCATGGTACATAACTGACTGAATGCTGAATAATCTCTCCACAAATAAAGAGAAAACTAGAGTCAATAAAAATATGATTCTACAGAAGGATGCTGAGAATTCCATTAACAGAGTAAATAAGCAACGATGAAGTCTTAATGGAAAAAAAAAAACAAAAAACAAACATACTCAGAACCATGAGACAGCTGAAATTCCTAGAACACAATAAGGAAGGAGGGCTTGGAAAACTTAAACCTCACAGGGTATATTGAGTTCAAGAGAGATAGGGGAAGGCATCAAGCAACCTATCTGATGAGTTTGTGGCAATGGATGATAGAATGTGGGTGGGACTTAGCAAACGAAGCTTTGCAAGAGCCATAATCACTGATGTCCCATAGAAGTAGATCTTGTTGCTACCATTTATGAAAATTCTGAATACACGGCAGTTGAATAAATGAAGAAAGATAAAAAGGCATTGAAACAATTTTACTCCCATTATAGAGTCATTTCCTGTCAAATCAACAAGAATCTGACCATCACAGATTTCTTTTCAAATTTGGTACACTTATAGCGCAAAGTCCAACATCAAGATCTGAAGGCATATTGGAATAATGAAAGAAGATTTGAAAAGTTAAGCAAAGTATTAAGAAACAGGAAAATTTTGTAAGAAACAAAAGAAAATAATACTGGAGTTTTATTTAATATTAGTCATCATCGAAGAATCATTAACCTCAAATTTTATGCCTGTGTTTAAAAAAACCATAAGGTTTATAAAAAAAAAAAAAAAAAAAAAGTGGTGGTGGTTAAAATATTCATAAAATTAAAAAAAAAATATGCAGATACCAAAGATATTACCACACTTTCAAATTTGTAAATAACTACTAGGTCCAATAACTCTAGCAAAGTCATGGATTAATTTTACACTATTAATATTATAAAAAGGACCCTCCTTCTGAAATCATCAAAAACTTTATATTTTTTATTCTCACAATTGTCGCACTCTAAAGAATGCTAATGTACAAGAATTATTTCCAAAAATATTTTTCCTCAATTTTATAAGTGGACCAGTTGATTTAAGTAGTGCTCAGAAAACTTTCCAACCTGATGATTCTGAAATAAATTCAGAGGTTTATTTTCTTAGATTTTGGGAAGTGGCAGAAGCTGAGAAATTTTCAGCACCCTCCTGATAGAGTATGATCCATAATAGAGTAACATCAAAATAACACTCATAACAAAAGCAACACACATTAAAAGATAATCTTTTAATCACAACAACAAAACTAACAAAGACAGAAAAGCCAGTTCCACCCAGAATCAATAACCATTCTCCAATGCAAAGAACTTCACTCAAACAAGACATCACACACCACTACCCCAAAAAGGCTATGCAATTAAGAAAGTCATTTTTCTTTTCTATAAGGCCACGACTCCGAGCACAGCTTAACCCAACATCTCGGGGCAGGTGCAGGGGTGGGGATGAGGGTGGGTCAGTTGAGTTCAACCATGAGGGGAAAGGTGGTTGCAAAAAGTTATCAGTCGTGCTTCGTCCAATAACAGAAGGACGCAATGGTGTGCAAGGGTCAATTATTGTTTTTTTCCTCCAAAGAGAAAGAGAGTTAGAAGCAATACTGTCATTACCATAGCACTAAGAAAATTAGTCAACAGCAATTTCAGGTTCACAAACTACTCAGGCATTATGGAGGAGGCTGAAAAGTTCTCAACTCAACCCAATTTCCAAAATATAACCAAATGATCAAACATCAAAATTTGGCAGAGAATCCCTTCTTGGTTGATCTGAAAACTTTTCAGCACTCTCTCATAAATTCCTCTAAGTTGCAATGTTTTTAAGCAGTAAATGGGGGGTTGGGGGTCAAAGTTTATTTGCCATCGTTAAATGTTGTTAGATGAAGCCTTTTAATCATTATGCGTTATTTTTCTCTAGGTTGATTTTTTTTCTGCGTAATTCCTCTATATTCCAACAATCAGAGACAAACAAGCTACAAAAGAGAAAATAAGAAAGGTGTGCATAAGCTAATTTAGTAACCAAGATGAGAATGCTAGTCCGAATTGCAAAGCATATAATAACAACAATTCATCTCATCTCAAATATTCTAACAAAAAACAAACAGAAATGCAAAGAAGGCTGGAGAGTACAACTGCTGAAACATTATGAATATAACAACCAAGATGAGGATGCTCATCAGAATAGCAAGGAATATAATGATAACTTCTCGCCTTAAAAATTTCGGCAAAGAAATAACCAACACCTGAAGAAATTTCAAAAACACAAGGACAGTGACATTGTGACTATAGCAACAAAGATGAATATATTAGGTTGGTGCAAAAATAATTTCGTTTTCTAACATATGTTACTATGTGAGAAAACGAAATTATTTTTGCACCAACCTAATACTTATCCGGATAGCAAAGCATGTAATAATGATAATTCCTCATCTCTAAAATTTCAACAAAAATTATTCTAATTCTATTTTAGGTTTACAAATGACAGTTTATATACATGGTCTTTCCACTGATCCAGCTATCTCTAACATAACCCCCTAGGAGAAAAAAAAAAGAAGAAAGGATTTTTTTTTATTTTTAGAAAATAAGTAAAGGATGACTGGAAAAGGCTTGGATACGATCTAAGTAAAAAATATTTACTTTTAGATACCCTGGGAACATATTGATGTTATTGACCTCATAGATAAAGAGCTTAAAGATCAGAAAAGTAAAGCTTGTCCCAGTTTTCTCAATTTTTCTTTTTTTAACTTATACAGCAAACTAAAAATATAACATTTTTCTATATCCTATTTTCTTAAAGTATATACATATGTCAGTGTAGTTTTGACTTTGTGTCTGGGTGAGCGGAAAGACTTGGAAAAGAGAAGGAATCATAAATTCAAACAGCAACCAATATCACATTGATTTCTTCATAACTTTGTTTTCTCCAACTCTAAACCCTCACAAAATGACGGAATGCGTACAGCAGTAAGCAGTTTAAACAAACCAGAAAATGACATGTAAACAGATGGACACCCAACTCCTTAATTCAAGGTCATGAAAAAAAAAAAAAAAAAAAAAAAAAAAATTTATATACAGGGTAATGAAAAAGTAACTCCTATGTTAAATTTATTTACTAACTCTAATTTTTACAAGAAATAGATACGAGAGGAAAGCATTTAGCAAGAGGTTTTATTTCAAATTTGATATGGGTACCAGATTTCACTACCAGCTTATCGAGCCTCCCAGGAATCGCATCTACTGATTTCACCAGGAACTCTTGTGGTATGGAAGACATTATTCCTTGTATTCGCCCTCTCAAGGTTCTTCCAAAGTAGACTTTAACTCTCCCTAAAGAAAAACGTTAAAGAGGGTTAAGTCAGGACTCCTGACTGGCCACGCATATATAAAATAGCAGTTACTTGTCAATCCCCATATATATATATATATATATATATATATGTGTGTGTATGTGTATATATATATATATATATATATATATATATATATATATATATATATAGAGAGAGAGAGAGAGAGACTGATAGATACTTAAAACTTGGCAATGTTGGTTGGCACGAGTGCAAAATATTATATCTCATGTGATTGGGCCAACTTGAAAAATGAGCTAAAATAGAAGAAAAGGTTTTCAAAATAGGTAAAAGGAGAACTACTATCATATACAGCTTCCTATATTAACCAAATTGTAACTATCTATATAATAGCTGGTCGCTCATGTCCAAGTAGGCCTGTCTACTAAGGAAGCTTACCAATCCCTGTTGCAGACACCACCTCAAGCACAGAGCTCACCTGTAGTTTATACTGAACAAACCTTAGTTACAGTTTCTGGGAGAGAGAACATTATCTGGTATGATAAACAACCAGAATAATACACTTAAACCCTTAGTCACAATGACTTGGGTCAACTCAAGGTATGGTTTTCAAGCACTTCCTAAATGTGCCACACACCTCTCCAGGCCAATAATACCAAGTCATGCTCCTGACAAACCATGATGAGATTCAAACACAGGTTTTCTTAGCCAAGAGCCAGTGTATATATATATATATATATATATATATATATAAAAAACCTCCACCCTCCGCTGACCCCTGTCTTATGCCTTTTGTCTGACAGAAACAATGAAATGGATAAATTCTGTATTAGTATTACAGCTTTTTTTTGTTTTATCTTTTACACTTAAATTTCTATTTCTGGCATGAATTCAATCCACACCTGGGCTATTCCCCATATGAGGTGATTTCGGATTTCATCGTTTATTTATATATATATATATATATATATATATATATACACACACACATACATACATACATACATTTTTAAGGTATGCTATATTTAAGGGTAAAAGTGCTTAATATCAGGGATAGAGCATATGTAAATACAAATGTGATACAGAGTGGCAAAATTCTGTTTCATGCCTGAATACAATCTTCAGGCCATGTGCTTTGTGTGGTGGCTGAACTATATATACTGGCTAATGGGGTATTATGGATAGCAAAGGAAGGTTTTTCCAGTTTATTGTATAATCCTAATCGTCATTGAGTAGGCAGTAACAGGTTTATTTTAAATTCTTCTCAATGCTATAAAAGGTAGAAATAATTGTCAGCCAGGAAGCGATTATCATAGGCTATAGTGTTGGGGGTTGAGTTTGTATCTATTCATTATTTGTTGATGTTTTTTATTATTTAATTTAATTGAACATTAGTATTTCAACTATGAGATGAGTTAGAATCTCATTACAGTCAAGAGACCGGTAGAACAGACTACTCACAAGACACCACTGAACCCTAAGTATAAAGAGTTGAAAAAAAAAAAAAAAAAAAAAAAAAATTTACATACATACAGATAATATTTGTGGTCTCTATATTATATATATATATATATATATATATATATATAGATATATATAGATATATATTATACCAAGAGGATAGAATCCAGGTAGAACTCAATGTCCAGAACAGAGTAAGAATATAATATAAAAAGGCACTAACACTAATATTCCATGGTTATAATTTATTACATTGGAATCGTAATCACAATCCAATTCATCAGACCTATTTCTTTTTGAATTTGTATGTCTGATGATTTGGATTGTGATTACGATTCCAATGTAATAAATTATAACCATGGAATATTAGCGTTTGAGCCTTTTATTTATACACACACGCACACACATTATATTATATATATATATATATATATATATATATATGCCGGTTGTGTGGTGCATATGGAAACCTGTGCCACATACTGTCATCCTGCCTGAAGGCACTACAGAATGGCTGGTACACCTTCAAACAACTTGGTTCTGGAGGACATGGCAGCAGTGCATGAAGTGCTAGTATACCCTTGACAGACCTGCAAAGGATTGCCTTCCTGAAGCAAGGTGTGACTGACATGAGGCAGAAGACCAGGTTGGAGGACTCAAGGAAGTGGACAGTGTTGGTTGATGCTACACTGCCAGTGGGAGGTTGTTTTGTCTGCACTGAGGCCAGAGCTTGTGTTAATTGATAGCAAGAAGCAACATCTGTTGCTTGGTGAGCTGACAGTGGCATGGAAAGAAGGAATTGAAGAGGCTCATGAAAGAAAGCTGCTTCGGTATGAGAAACTGGTGGCTGAAGTTTGTGACAGAGGATACAGCTGCACTCTAGTGCCTTTGGCTGTAGAGTATTTCCTGCCGATTCCTTAAAGTGATTCCTCAAATATGTGGTATCCAGAAGTCGAATAAAGTGATAAAGACTTGTGGTGAAAAAGCGGTGGAAGGCAGTGCATGGATTACCCAGAAATTCATATAGAGTCGCCTCCAACTAACAACATAGACCCCAGTTGCAATGTAACATCATCCAGCTCTTGCAGGCCCACCGTATGGAGAGGTACTGTGCTTAATGAGCCGAAACTTTGCTGAAGCATGGCACTCAGCTGAAGATTGCACCTGCTCTGGAGCACTTGATGAGTACAGGTGTTTATTTTTTTATATATATATATATAAATAAATAACCAACAAACGTAGTTGTTATCTGTGCCATGTATCCTTGTGAGTCATCTAATGCCAAAGCAAGTAAAGTTAGGATTTTATATTTCTCTATTATTATTTCATAGTGAAATTGAGCTTGTTTTTTAACAGTCATGTCAAGAGTTGTGGTTAGTATTTGTATTTATAAACTTTACTTAGGTTAAAAGGTTTTAGCACGTTTGTTTTGTTTTACAGCATATCAACCTCAATGGGTTATTTAATGCCAACAAAATTTTTATTGCTGGTAATATTTGTTTTTCCTTCAAAAAAAAAAAAAAAAAAAAAAAAAAAAAATATCTATTTCTGGTAACATTTTATCTTCAAAAATTTATTGCTGGTAATAATTTTTTTTTTTTTTTTTTTTTTTTTTTTTTACAAGGTATTTCTGGTATTAAAACCAATTTTTACATTTTCATAGTGTTTTGACCCCAGTTTGGGGGTTGACTATTTTCCCTTAGCTGGGACCCTAATAAGTGCTACTACCCCGGATCAGGGTGGACCTGGGAACATCAGCAATTAAGAGGTGGTTCCATGCTCCTCAAAACTTCCTGATCAGAGGCCTTGCTATTGGACGTAGTTTATCATCTTACCCAGAATGGTTTTAGCACATGTAACTCTAAAAGAAAATAATGGCACAATTGAGATGTCGGTATTCTACACTACTTCAAACAAAAAGGAGGAAGGAAGCTCCCACCCACCTCATCAATTCTGGAAAGAACAAAAGTCACTTAAAATTGCTTAAGATTTTACAAATTTCAAATCAATAGTGACACTGGAAAATCGATCAATGAATACTGAATGTTTCCTTATAAGGAAACAGCTATAGCTATTTATCACCATATAAACTGGAAACACTAACTGTAGGCGCTTATATAAACACACAGCTTTTTGACGTTTAATGTGTGAATTGTGAAAATAGGTTGTCTGAGCTTCTATCAATATAAAAAGACAAAAAAAAAAATTGAAATTTATTATTTATATCTGGCATTGGAGGAGCAAGTAATGCAAGTGTTAGCACCTCGTAATGAGAAACATGAGTGGAGTCCAAATTTCCATTCGATTTCATTATAAATAAATACCCATAGGAAAGGAATACCCCGCACCTTATGAGTCAAATGGTAGGACTGACTGAGCCCTCTAGTCATTGCTGGCAACCCATCCAAGAGAAGTACACTTCTGAATTCAAAACCCTACCACCTGAAGCAGTACAAAGATGACCAGATATGGGGTTGCAGATACTGTCTGTAAAACAAAAAACAGGACAGATGTCAACAGCTGGAGAGTAATACTGGTGGCGCTAACGGGCAATGGGCCCAAAAAAGGATAATGACTGTTACTGAAATGCAAATTTACAGGTTTTTTTTTTTGTGGCTCCCACAGTTCATTGCTTTGACAGTAAACTACATCTGAAAGCAAGGCCTCCAATCAGAAGATTGGGTGTTTTGAGAAGTGTTGAACCACCTCTAATTGCTGTTGTTCTCAGGTCCATCCTGACCTGGGGTGGTAGCACTTGTTAGGA
>OZ010590.1:102669547-102847047 GCA_963932145.1 Acanthosepion lycidas | reverse complement strand
TTTTAGGCAAACCATTTTTTTTTCTTTTTTAAATATCATTTTAGTTTAACCTTTTTTTTTCAGATTTCTTTTTTTTTTTTTTTATTTCTCTGACTAAATTTTTTAATTTGGTTTAATCCTTCCATTTTAGAACCTTTCCGTGAATATTTTTTTTTCTCATGTAATTTTTTGCTTGGAGGCACAGTAGAGTAAGGAATAGTGGCTTAGATTGAGGAATCAGAGAGCCAAGCTCGAATTCCAGTCAAATCCATTACATTCACTTATGTGCTAATACCCATGGGAAAGGTATGAATCCTCTTCTCTCCCCAGCTATGTGTAAATAGCAGGACAGACCGGGTTCTATAGCCTCGGATGTCAAGTGGACTACTGCAGAAAGAAATGTCAACCTACTGCACAAAAAAAAAAAAAAAAAAACTGCCTTGTCAGTCATGTATTGAAAGATACATGATCGCCTAAGCATGTATCACGCATGGCTTAAAAAAAAAAAAAAAAAATTAAGTCATACTTGTTTCCTTCACTGGTATAACTAGTTTCTGCTTTACTGTATTATATAATTGTATTTTTAATTTTTTTTGTGTTTGTTCATTTGGAGGTGGGTGTATTTTGGAACTCATTTCATTTCTCCTGTCTGTAAAAGAGTTTATTTTTTTTGTATTTTAAGATGTATTAAATTACCCATGGGCCCAGTGGGTGACTAAACAGTCCAGATTATAAAACAATGTAGCTAATTTCAACATCCCATTGAAATGAAAGTTAAGTTTATGATTCATTTAAATATTTCAATTCATTTGTGTCATCATTAGTCTGGTTTACAAGCTCATGTTTCATCTTTTACTGATTGATACAGCTTTTAATAAGAATAGAACTTCCAGTATGAACTTTCAATCAAATTCACTTGAAAATATTTTTTAAATATTTAAAATATTGTTTGTTTAAAGAAAGCTGAAATACAAATAACTCCACAAACAAATGGATGAAACAGCAAAGTGGGATCTCTTTGTGGCCATTAAACATAAAAAATATTAGAAAAAGCTATATTAGAAATATATTAAATGTTAAAAGTATTTTAATTAAAAAAATTGCCTGTTTGAAGAAAGTTAAAATAAAAATATTTACTGTATAAACAACTCGTATTTTTTAAATCTTATTCACTTAAATCATTATGTGATGGACAGACACACCACACAAGCACGCATGCAATCACAGACATTTGTTATACTAAAGAGTTTTGTTGCCCAAATCCCCTTCCCCACCAAGGAAAATTTTCTTGTCTGGTAGAGATAAATACTATTTTTCATAGAGGAATTTAAAAAAAAAAAAAAAAAAAAAAAAAAAAAAAAAATCAATATGGCCAACTATGGTCAGTCAATTAAAAAAGATCTTTTCAGGTCTACTTTTGAGGGAGATCTACCTGATAAAGCAAAATCAAATATGTCAGTGACTTGTGCTGACTCAACTCCCAAAACTCAACATACAAAGACACAGGAAAACAAAGACAAATCAATGATGGCCCCCCCAAAAAAAAAAAAAAAAAAAAAAAAAAAAATCTTACAGTAGCAGAGAACGAGCAAAACAAAAATGATTCAAAATGTATGGAGACACCTAAAAGCAATAATGACAACAGCCAGGGAATCACTCAATTACGGAAGTCACCCTCAAAATGTATTATCAATCTCAGAGTTCCTGGGGTAATCCATAGTCTATGCGCATATAGTAAAACTAGTTGAACTTTCTGTAGACCTCCAGAAGTTAGAAAAGAACTGCGTCTGTGGCGGACAAACATATGTGCAAAATTTGTCACTCCATGAAAGACAAATCACTAGTGACCCTGGAAGGATTAACATCGAACAAATCATGAAGGGCATTGGCTTCTTCATGTAAGACATTTTTATCCACACCAAAATAATGCATGACAATAGTCAACCATGAGCAAACTACTAGACACAATTATCAGACCTGAATATATAAGAAGGTGAAGGACCAGCACAGCAGTTGCTATGTGAAGAGAGGGTGCGCTGGCGGTTAGCCGTTTACTTTTCTCAGTGCTACTTCTGACCACATAAACAGAGGATCGAGTTTTTTGAAATCATGTTGGATCACTAGACCTTCGTCTCTGTACTTGTCTAGATGTCCGCAGCTGTAAATTACCGGTTTGTGTAACCTCCCGAAAACCAAATTGCTGGAAGTGTGGTGAGACAGGTCACCTGGCCTCTTCCTGCCCAGAGAAGAAAACCTCTCAAATTCCAGCCCCCAGTTAACCAAAATCCTCCTCTGTCTGAGACTAGATCCTCACTGCCTGTAATTGGTATGTCAGCAGCTATGACAAGAGTGGTAAAATCCCCGGTTGGCTCCAACATTCCCCAACACACCATAGCCTGTTGAAAGTACAAACATGGAGAAGGAAAATGATGAATGGCTGGTCATTGGTAGGGGCAAAGGAAAGCCATAGTCACCCCGATTCCCCTAAGGACATGGTCAGCTCTACCAGTTTGAAAAACAAGGCCTTGGCTTCATATGCTTCAAGAAAAAAAGATATGCAAATGAAATACAACCCAGAATATGAGAAAAATGAAAAACTCAAACAATTCAAAGAAGAGTTACAAATCAAACATGGATATGTTTTGTTTTACGGCATATCATTCTCAATGGGTTATTTAATGCCGATAAAAATTTTCATTGTTGGTAATATTTTTTTTTCCCCAAAAATCTATTTCTGGTAAGAATTTTCCTTGGTTGGTAATATTTTTCTTCAAAATATGTATTGCTGGTAATAAATTTTTTTTTTTTTTACAATGTATTTCTGGTACTAAAACCTATTTTTACACTTGAATAGTGTTTTGACCTCAGTTTGAGTGTTAACTATTTGCCCATAGCTGGGACCCTAACAGGTGCTACCACCCCAGGTCAGGGTGGACCTGGGAACACCAGCAACTAAGAGGTGGTTCCATAGTTCTCAAAGCTTTCTGATCAGAGGCCTTGCTGTTGGATGTAGTTTATCGTCTCACCCAGGATGCGTCAAACAAGGAAAAGCAATCTAAGCCAATGGAGCCGAGAGTTAATTTTCGTTCATAAGCTTCAATAAAAACAGCAGCCAATTACATTCAACTGAAGTTCCACCAGCTTGTTAAATGTTCTTCCATCTATTAACACAAACTCATTAGGTAGGTTGTCCTGAAAGTGTTAAATTCGCCAAACCCCCTTTCCTCGTAATGCATTACAAAAATTTCAAATGCTTCTCTTCTGATTTTAAGTGCAAGTGTGTTTTGTTTCTGTTTTCCTTAAAACTTCGTGACTTCCATGGTATTCTCAACATTCTTCTAAAGAACCACATCTGTTGCCGCCAAAAAAAAAAAAAAAAAAAAAAAAAAAAAATCACCTCTTCATCCGTTATTGTTCAGCATTCAATGCCATATAGGAGAATTAGGCTTTCTCTTCCTCTTTTATCGAACTCTCTGTCCTCTGGGTGGAGAGCAACCCAGACGATGAAGTAGACAAACCCGACACGGGACTTAAGGGAAATTTTTGCCCGAGTACACGGGCTTGGAACGCCCCACCTTAAAAACTAGCCTTCTGCTACATCTTGCCTTATAGGGAGGTTAGTAAATAGAGAGGATTAGCACTCTTTTCTTTGTTTCTACCGACATTTTCCTGTTGCCTAATATTTTTTTGTTTAACTTCTGATAAATGCACTATTTACAATTTACATTATTCGGACTATTGTCGTCGTCTTTGTCGCCATATTTATTAGTAATAAAGGAGATTTACTTGACCCCCCCACTGAGTCAGGTTGTGACACAAGGTCAGTTTTTAACGTGGGGACACGAATGATTTCACTCGGGCCGCTGGCCTTCTTGTCCAAGATGGTCAGAGACGGTCCAAGCTAGTCATAGCCGTGATACCACCAGCACGGGGACGGAGCCCTGGGACAGACAGGTAGTTGACAATAGTCCGAATAAAATTCGGTACATAACACCTCATTTCAGAAATATAGACAGATTTTGGTAAAAATGCGTTAGGATTACGGGGTTATTTGTTTAAAAAGCGTTTTGTACTTGAATAGGAATATTAAAATATCTCAAGAAAATAATTACACTGATTACAATCATAAAAATAAAAATTTAATCACTAAAAAAAATGTTAATGATTATCTCTAAGTCAACTGCTGCTAAGTGTCAAGTTTTTCCAACACACGTGTCATGAAACAAAACATCGGTGCAGTTAATAAAGTACACTGCCTAAAATAAGTAGTAATTTATTTTTCTTCTCACGCGAAATAAGTAATCCGTCCATAAACACCCCCCAAAATATAATATAATGATCTGTCGTGTTAATAAATGAACAGTAAAATAGATAAACAAAAAAGAAATTGTGTATTATCACAAGAAAATCAGTAAATGAATGATACACACTTTAACATAAAAACTGGAATAAATATTGTTACCTTTGAGGATTTGGGGAATGCAGTTTCTTTGGATGGGAGTGGGTTTTAAAATTCCGATAGCTTTGCATTGATCAACAAGCCATGTGCTTAAACCGAGACTTCTAAAATCTACACAAGAATCATCCACGTGCATTTCGTCCGCCATCTTAGATGTATGCCCACCAAACCTCGTTCTGAATACACTCCTGCTACTTCCTGTTTTTAGTGAATGAAGTTGCTGGTAGTGAACTACAGCGGCCATTTTACTTTATGTAGAGAACTACATTAACAGATTAGTGGGGCTTCAGTCGAATGTAAACAAGTGGCTGTTTTTATTCAAGTTTATTAGACAGCGAAAATTAATTATTAAGTCAAAATAAATTTTAGGAAAATTCATAAATCTTGCGCGTGTAGATTTATTCGTTTTTTCGTATTTTTTAAATTTATCTTTACATTAATAAATTTATTATTTTGTCTGAATTAGCAAAAGTAAAAAATAGTGAAAATGTTTTGCTTTACTTTTCAATAGATAAGAAACAAATTATAGATTTTATGTATGTAAGATATGTAATTGTTGACCTAGACTTGAAGACATTAAAATTATAGTAATTGTGGAAGTATCCTCGTTGGAGTTTGGTCCACAAAATAGCCCTTGAAGTTGAGAGGATGTTGTGTACTGATGAACAAAAATTACTTGAAGAAGTTAAATAAACAAAAGAATAAACAAAATGAGATAGAAATGTTTATTCTCTTGGGAACTTTTAATACAGGGAATATCCAAGGATAGTTCCTTAAAGAGTAAGTAAAGTTAGGAATGTCTTTATGGTAGTCCCTACTGGAAAATAAGTGGTTAGACTTACTTTGTTGTTGAGTCAAAGAGCATAGGAAAGAAACTATAGTGCCTTAATAAACAGAGAATCAGCAGCAACCCTGAGTGTATAAAAACAATGTAAACCCTTAAATAGCCCTCTCTTTCAGGTTTTCCTGCTTTTGAAGTGGGTGCCATGAACTTTTCACACTGAAGCACAAAGGGCTGCGAATGCTTCAAACACAAACACACCTACACAAACAAGTCTCACTCAAATACATTCATTAACAATTTTCGTTTTGTATATAATTGTTGTAGTAAACAAAAGAAAAAAAAAACTGTAAACTTATCGTAGCAATAAACACCTGCAATAGGTTTCTTCTGTCTTTCATTCACAACACTTGAAGCCAAATCACAATTCAAACCAATGTCTGTTGTAGCAGTCCAACAGGCAATGTAGAAATAACAAAATGGGGTCACAAATCCAACTTTCACTTCTCACCAGCAAAAACGCATGTTCATTCACCAAGCTCAGAAAAAATCCTGCTCTGGCTTTTATTTACTAAGCGATTTTTCTGATTGGCCATGCCATTCAGGGGTGGAAAGAACATTAGCATAGATTCTGATATTTAAAGTAGCAGATTTTTGCTTAACTACTTTTTCTTTAATCCTCCTTCAGCAGATCGTACACAAAACATGAACTCTTTTTCAAGGTAGCTATTTTTTTCAGTACAGTAATTTACTTCTAGAAAAAGAAATGTACCAAAAAGCTTAAAACTTTTTTTTCTTTCCTTACAAACAATGTGTTCAAATAATTGATATGGAAGCCCAATTCTACAACAAAATCAACATCTTGCAAGTCCAAACTCAAAGATCCAGGAACAGAAAGAAATGTCAAAATACCGTATCACAGGTTCAATTTCACAAATCACACATAAACAGTAAAAAATCTGGCACTCAAACCAACAGACAAAGTTAGAGAATTAAGACAACTTCAATTCAAGAACACCAACCGTGTTTATCGACAAAACAAATTTTCCATTGGTTGACAGGTAGAAGAGGACACACAATATTAGCATATCCGAGATGCATTTATAGCAACACTTGCCACTGACTTGTTTCTGTTTTGGTTATTTTGTCTTTGCCATATTGTACAGAACACCTCATGCCCTTTTTCTTGGTAAGTGAATTTCTCTTTCTCCACAGGAAACTCTTAAACTTTCCTTTTGTTATTTTTATTAAATAAATGTTATCTTGCATTGCATATCAATCTGTCTATTAATTTTCGCCACCATTATCTCATGTATTGTAAAATATTCTCATGAGAAACCTTACATCAATTATAGAAGTAGCCAACCCACTAAAAACCCTATTCCCAAAACAGTTACATAATTACATACATTCCATATTAAAACATGACCAAACTTTATTTTCTACTCAATAACAGATAATATTACAAAAATACCAAAAAGATTGCACAATACAACACACACTGTTTAAATCAAAATGTCTGTTGTAGATTTGAATCAACCCACAACAAAGAAAAGGGCAAGAAAGGTTTTTTTTTTTTACAACTAAATTTTTCTTAGTGTGTATGACGATTAAAATTCTCATGCTGAAGTTCCTTGTTTATAGTTGTTTCTTAAGATGAAAAGAAATGGAATTTTTTCATGTGCATGTGTGAGAAAAAAATAAGCAAGGGAGAGACTGAGGAGGAAAGTGTAAATGTCATATAACTCAGTGAGGATGAGTGTAAGTTTCACGTAGCTTGGTGAGGATGAGTGTAAATGTCATGTAGCTTGGTGAATGAATAAGGGAATTGCTTTGAAGTCGTTGTCATGAACTGATGTCACATGTATCGAACTCTAACTCCTTACAGCATCTTTTTTCTAATGCATGCATGCAAAGAAATCACATTTCTTTTTGATCTAATGGAATAATCTGTCACCCCTCCCCCATGAGTGACTACACTATGGGTAGTAACTACCTATAAGTATCTGTAAGTCAACGGACTACAGAGACTAGCTGGGATCTGTTCCAGCTAAACAGTCAAACTCTCTGCTTTCGGGCAGAGAGGAACCCGGGCGAGGCTCTGCCGAAGGGCAGTCTCGTTCGGGGAGGTAGACTGCCCCTGAACCTGTTTATATGGGTTCAAAAGGGAATATTTTTGGCCAAGCCTACAGGCTCGAAGAACCCACGTAAAATTGGCCTTGTACCACATGAAACCCTCGTGGGGTGTGGGGGGGACTAAATATTCTAGCTGGGACCTGTTATTTAGCTCTTACCTGTTGTCGAACTTTCTGCTTTCGGGCAGAGAGGAACCAAAGGGCAGAGTCTTGTACAAGGAGGTAGATAGACCCGACCCTGTTTTTGTGGGGTTTATGGGGAATTTTTGGCCAAGCCTATAGGCTCAGATCACTCCCCTTTAAATTCAGCCCTGTGCCACATCCTACCCCATGAGGAGGTTGCTAAATATTACTAGCTGGGATCTGTTGAGTACGACTCAGACTTATGTGAGAACTACTGACCTTCCAATAGTAGCAATCACTACTGGATTGACTCGCGACAACCTTGTACATAACTGTTACCTTTATTCTTATTGTACTGGTTTTATTTTACAATAAACCTTTACTTATTCTATCCACCTTGTTTTCCTATTGGCATGGAATATAACACTTTTCATCTTAAAAAACAACTACAAACAAGAAACTTTAACACTCATACATGCTAAGAAAAATTTAGTTGTAAAAGCACATTCAGGTGTTCTCAAATATGAGGTAAACTTTCACATGTTTAGAAAAGATATTTGTGTAATCTAAACTCATATACTTAGAAAAGACATTTGAATGAGATAAATATTTCAGGTTTAGGAAAAAAAATTCTTCATAAAGAGAATTCTCACAGGTTTTAAGAGTCCTTTCTTCTTATTCTTTTTCTTCAGCAATAGCAGCAACAGTCTTTATACAGCAGCCATCTTTATCATCTAAATTTAAAATTTTCCCTTTATATAGCAAACAAGTAGTTCCAATTGGATCCTATCTAACTCCTTAGGAGGTATAAACTTTTTATCCCTTTTGGTTAAAAACTTGAGAATCACTATCCAATCAAACCACACCTACTTACAACATCCAAGTTGTTCTACATTGTGTAAATCTTTGTCACTAAAATAACATTTAAAATGTCTGGTGTCATTTTGGTGGAGGTTTTTTATGACATAAATTTAGAGTTTTATTTTTGCACACCAATTTTTTTTCATGCATATTTTTTATAAACTGCCTGGTTTCCTTTTGGCAGTTCCTTTTTCAACCAAAATGTATTTGTAACATTTTAACTTTCTTAATTAGTTTTTCTCACAATTTAATATTATCAGTTTTAATAACTTTTATATTTTTTATAATTTTTATATTAATTTTTAAACATTCTAACATTTTCTTAGTTTTAATATTATCTTTTTTTTTATTAAAAATAATTTTTATAACTTTAGTAACTTCCACTAGCTTTACTTTTCGGGGTTGGAGAGAAGGCATTCCTATACTTTATGAAGTTGTTCACCTTTTAAAATAAAAGAATTTTCATTTACATTTTTCTGACTTCCCCAATCTGTTTTTATCTTAAATATTTGGGTAAATAGCTGTACTTATGTCATATATATATGCATGTACTTATATGGATATTTTTCTATTTCTTAATATATTAAGGTCACCTGTACATATTTGATATAGCAAACAAATGAGACAAGTTTTTGTTGAATTTCAAGTTTGTGGGTTGCATAAATGATTTGCAGCATCCTTTTGAATATTAAAAATAAACGCAAAATTTTATTCATGCTGACTAAAAATCACGCGCAGTCATTTGTCTGCAAGTTCATTAAATAAGTTACAGTTGCACTCAAAAACCTGCTCTTCACTTTTGAGTGTAAAAGTGAGTTAAGTTTCAAGGTGTCGCTATTTGCTGAACATTTTATATTCATTACACAAACACACACACACACACACTCTAGTTAAACATTCAACAACAAACAAAAGAGACATAATTTACATCAGTCATGTGCATCCATAGCTTTGATCTTTGTATATCTGACTGTGTTTTGAACAAAAACTTTTATTCGTCTTACTAAGGGACATTACTGAAATGGTAATCACTCTTTCCATATTTGTCTTTTCAGAATAAAGTTCAAGATCAAGGCTTTCCACAACTTCCTCTCTTTTGTGGCTCTAAGCGTCTTTTTATCTTTGCCAACTTTCTTTGCCTTTGTTCTGTTATCCATTCACACAAACTTCTTAATTAGGTTTTTTTAGAGCAAGGTTCACCCTGTACAAGGCCCGGGGGCAACTCAAGGTAGAGGGTTATATTAATGAGCAGTTTATATGGATAGGATGGGGAAGATAATGGTTAAATCTATATGTCAACAGGTTAAGCTTGTAGTGATTGGGAAACATCCTCTTGGGAGCCAAGAAGAAGCTGTTTGATTGGAACTTATTTCTCACTGATGGAATACAGAGGGAATGTGGGTGGGAGTTTGCTACAAGTGGCATACCATTTGTCACCTTCCTTAAATAAATAATTAGGAAACAGTGACATTGTATAAAACATGGTAAACAAATGCACTAAGCTGATACATCTATCAAAAGACAGGGAACTCTTCTTCAATGGAAGTCTTTCAAGATAAGATTTCAAGATAGGTTTTCACAAATACTGTGTATATGAATAATGGTGATGGTAATTTGAACTTTAGCCATTTCCTTATGTGGAAATGATTGCCATTCATTGGCTGAACAGTCAGTGTTAGTTTTGCTTGATCCTTATAAAAATCTTTCTTTTAAAAACAATTTTTCAGGAAAATACATTTCTCAAGTCCACTAGCTTTTATCACTTTCCTTCTTAAGCTTTTCTTTGAAGTAGTGTGGAACATCATCATCTTATGTCATTATTTTTTCTTTGGTTTACACATGCTATGCATTTTAGCTATTGCTGTTGTTATATACTGTCTATAGTAGCACAAGAACAAATGAAACAACAATGAACATCTAGTGATGCAGAAAGAAAAGAAGTCAAGATATGTTAAAATAAAATTCTTTGCCTTTGCTGATATCATGGTTGAAAGTCTCTTTATGGGTGGGGGAAGCGACTTCAAGGATGGGAGAGTCAGTAGGGCCTGGCAGTGATGCTTGTGCCAGGTTGGTTGACCAAGGCCCCATGGTGGTGTTGGTGACAGCCTGCCTACCTGTCTGCAACGGTGTTGAGTGTCATGAATGTATCCTTTTAATCAGTCTTGGGGGATACATGACTCAGAATTTTTTGTCACACTTTTGCTTTAGCAGAAGCATTCATGAATGGCTCCTTTTAAATTGTATTTTCTATTTTTTATAGTGATTTGTTTTATGAGCTGGATGTGATGCTCAGAGCCCCTGTGCAGAGAGTGACTTTTTTTATTTTTAATTTTACATTCATAGTGTTCTCATCCAGTCAACAGATTTTGATGTGGAATGAATCAGAATGAAAGTAATTTGAAGTAGAGTATAACAATGCTGTTGAAATTCTCAAGAAATGTGGTCTGTGTTATTTGGTACAGTTCTTCGTGATTTTGTAGTGCCAGTCCATGAGGTTTTAAATTTCTAGTGAAACCTTAAAACAAAAGGAATACAAATTCATACAAAAGTATTACTATAAATACAAACCTAAAAGTTCATGTGGTGCATATGTCTAACTTTTATAATAAAAAAATGGCAATCTCAGACCTTTGTGTTCACAAAAAACAGAATGTCAAAAGTATGGTTTTTCCTTTGACACTGCTATTATTTTTAACTGCCGTCACTCTTTAACCATGTTTATTGTTTTAAAATGTGATTATTAGAGTTGTAGTAAAACCTAAATATACGATGAAAGTGAATTTATATATTTTTTTGTTCTTGAGAATTTTTGACAAAAATATTAAATATTATTTATTTATTTGATTATTTACAAGAATAATTTTATATCTACAACATTCTAAAAACTAAATACAATTTATTCAAAAAATAATATAATCGTATCAAAACTAATGCAATGTAATATTTATCATTTACCAGTTTATTAAGAAACAAATGAAAATAATTTTTTATTTCATAAATTTATAAACATTTACTAAACTTTTAAAATATGTGACCCAATTATAAGTAATTCCTTATTATTTACGATCTGATAAAGTTCAGATCGATTGGCAATTAGTCAATGTTTTGCCAACAATTCTAATAAACAATCTAATAAATAAACAGTTTTTATTGATTCATTCATTTTTTATGATTTATCAACCCTTTACAGGTTATTCAAATTCATAAAATATTTTGGACTGTAAGAATTTTTTTGAGATAATAATTGTTTAGTGGCTGATTGTACTAATTAACCCATAGTTGAGTAGAGAAGAGATGGATTCATACTTTTCCTAAGGGTATTTGCATGTAAGTGAATATAACAAACCCAACTGGAATTGGAACTGAGCTCTCTAATTAACAATTCCAAGCCATTATCTATTAAACCAATTGCACATCCAAGCTTACAGCACCTGGTATTCCCAAGTGGCCAACCATCTAGGTACTGACCAGGCTTGACATTGCTTAACTTCAGTGATCGTACGGGTACTGGTGTTTCAAGATGATGTGACCATAAGCAAATAAATAGTGTAAATAAACAATCTGATAAATAAATAGTGTTTAATATTTTTGTCATAAATTCTCAAAAACTAAAAATTGATAAATTCACTTTCATCATATGTTTAGATCTACTCACTGTTTTTTAAAACAAAAAACATTGCTGAGGAGTGAAGGTAGTTAAAATAATAGCAGTGTTAAGGGAAAAACCAACATTTTGACACTCCAGGTTTTTGTAGGTCTAAGATTGGCTAAAAATCATGGTTTATATTTACTGATGTATTTTATTCCATATATAATACAACTGCTAATATTTTTGCTTAAAAACAAAAAATATCAGTTCATGTGCCAGTGTACATTGTAAATTCATTTGTCTTTTTACAGTCAAGTGTAGCTGTTATTGTAGCAAAGATCATGAACAGGAATTAGTGAAGAAATGGTAACAAAAAATACTTAATGTTCCAAACAATGGAATTAGGCAGTTTGGAATCACTTCAATTTTCTATAAATCAATATAAATGCTTGCTACAGACATCACTGTATTCACTCGTCTGGTCTGGACAAGGTATTTGGTTAAAACATAACAAAAGAATTTATTGAAAACGTAATGCAAGGTGATACACAAAAGTCTGAGGAGTTAAACCATGGAAAAAAGTTAACCTAATGACTAGTTTCCACCATCTCCTTTGAAGCAGTTCCCTTGTATAATCATATGAAAATTAGGTTAGCTGATTTAATAACATGACATCCTTTGCCGAATGATTTAATGTCGGAGTTTGTAAAGAGCACCTACTGAGGATTTAACTCACTAATCTGTAGTAATGGACTATCAGACTAGGCTTGTTAACCATTACCCATGTTGAATTAAATTGGTTGATTTTATGACATGTCAATGTTTGCTAGGCTATTTAATGTCAAATTTTGTCTGAGACACCTAGTGAGGATCAAACTACATTTAATAGTAATGCTCAACCAGATTAAACTTACAAACCATTACCCCTTGCTTAGCTAAATTAGTTGATTCTAAGGCCTGTTTTTTGGGTTATTTAATGTGGAAGTTTGTAAAAGGCACCCAGTGAGGATCAAATTCACTGTTCAGTAGTAATGGTCAACCATATTAGATTTACAAACCATTACTCCATGCTTAGCTAGATTAGTTGAATTTAAGACATGTCAAGATTTTTTTTTTTTGGGGGGGGGGTTAAAATTGATGTTTGTAAAGGGCACCCAGTGAGGATCAAACTCACTATTCAGTAGTAATGAACAATCTGACATGCTTCACTAACCAATTAGGTTGGTTGATTTTACAACATGTCAAATCTTGTTGGGTTATTTAATGCTAAATTTTGGTATGGGGGCCCCCTGTGAGAATTATACTCACTAACTATTACACCTTTCTGTTAGGTTGGTTGATTTTAAGATATGTCAAGCCTTGTTGGTTTATTTAATGCTGAATTTTGTGTGGTGGCTACAATGAGGATTGAAGTCACTACTTGATAACAATAGTCACATTACTCGCATTGCTTGCTGTTACTCTACAACAGTAGTTCTCAAACTTTTTGAAGTCGGGGCGCACTTGAAATCCTACCAATAACTGTAGGCACACGATATACAAATTTCAGAAAAATATGTTATAACGAAGTCAAATATTTCAGAAAAGAAATAATGCAATAAAAATATAAAATGAAACGTGCCTTAATTTTATTCATTCTTGTGTTTATGAGAAACATGAGCCTGATGAGTCTTAGCGATTTCTTCAATGTTTGGGTTTATATTTGATAGGCAAACTCTCATTTGGGTTTATATTTAATAGGCAAATTCTCATTTGGGTTTATATTTGATAGGCAAATTCTCATTTGGGTTTATATTTGATAGGCAAACTCTCATTTGGGTTTATATTTGATAGGCAAATTCTCATTTGGGTTTATATTTAATAGGCAAATTCTCATTTGGGTTTATATTTGATAGGCAAATTCTCATTTGGGTTTATATTTGATAGGCAAACTCTCATTTGGGTTTATATTTCATAGGCAAACTCTCATTTGGGTATATATTTAATAGGCAAACTCTCATTTGGGTTTATATTTGATAGGCAAATTCTCATTTGGGTTTATATTTGATAGGCAAACTCTCATTTGGGTTTATATTTGATAGGCAAATTCTCATTTGGGTTTATATTTGATAGGCAAACTCTCATTTGGGTTTATATTTGATAGGCAAATTCTCATTTGGGTTTATATTTGATAGGCAAACTCTCATTTGGGTTTATATTTGATAGGCAAATTCTCATTTGGGTTTATATTTGATAGGCAAATTCTCATTTGGGTTTACATTTGATAGGCAAACTCTCATTTGGGTTTATATTTCATAGGCAAACTCTCATTTGGGTATATATTTAATAGGCAAACTCTCATTTGGGTTTATATTTGATAGGCAAATTCTCATTTGGGTTTATATTTGATAGGCAAACTCTCATTTGGGTTTATATTTGATAGGCAAATTCTCATTTGGGTTTATATTTGATAGGCAAACTCTCATTTGGGTTTATATTTGATAGGCAAATTCTCATTTGGGTTTATATTTAATAGGCAAATTCTCATTTGGGTATATATTTAATAGGCAAATTCTCATTTGGGTTTATATTTAATAGGCAAATTCTCATTTGGGTTTATATTTGATAGGCAAACTCTCATTTGGGTTTATATTTGATAGGCAAATTCTCATTTGGGTATATATTTAATAGGCAAACTCTCATTTGGGTTTATATTTGATAGGCAAATTCTCATTTGGGTTTATATTTAATAGGCAAATTCTCATTTGGGTTTATATTTGATAGGCAAATTCTCATTTGGGTTTATATTTGATAGGCAAACTCTCATTTGGGTTTATATTTAATAGGCAAATTCTCATTTGGGTTTATATTTGATAGGCAAATTCTCATTTGGGTTTATATTTGATAGGCAAACTCTCATTTGGGTTTATATTTAATAGGCAAATTCTCATTTGGGTTTATATTTGATAGGCAAATTCTCATTTGGGTTTATATTTGATAGGCAAATTCTCATTTGGGTTTATATTTGATAGGCAAACTCTCATTTGGGTTTATATTTCATAGGCAAACTCTCATTTGGGTATATATTTAATAGGCAAACTCTCATTTGGGTTTATATTTGATAGGCAAATTCTCATTTGGGTTTATATTTGATAGGCAAACTCTCATTTGGGTTTATATTTGATAGGCAAATTCTCATTTGGGTTTATATTTGATAGGCAAACTCTCATTTGGGTTTATATTTGATAGGCAAATTCTCATTTGGGTTTATATTTGATAGGCAAACTCTCATTTGGGTTTATATTTAATAGGCAAATTCTCATTTGGGTTTATATTTGATAGGCAAATTCTCATTTGGGTTTATATTTGATAGGCAAATTCTCATTTGGGTTTATATTTGATAGGCAAACTCTCATTTGGGTTTATATTTGATAGGCAAATTCTCATTTGGGTTTATATTTGATAGGCAAACTCTCATTTGGGTTTATATTTAATAGGCAAATTCTCATTTGGGTTTATATTTGATAGGCAAATTCTCATTTGGGTTTATATTTGATAGGCAAATTCTCATTTGGGTTTATATTTGATAGGCAAATTCTCATTTGGGTTTATATTTGATAGGCAAATTCTCATTTGGGTTTATATTTGATAGGCAAATTCTCATTTGGGTTTATATTTGATAGGCAAATTCTCATTTGGGTTTATATTTGATAGGCAAACTCTCATTTGGGTTTATATTTGATAGGCAAACTCTCATTTGGGTATATATTTAATAGGCAAACTCTCATTTGGGTTTATATTTGATAGGCAAATTCTCATTTGGGTTTATATTTGATAGGCAAACTCACATTTGGGTTTATATTTGATAGGCAAATTCTCATTTGGGTTTATATTTGATAGGCAAACTCTCATTTGGGTTTATATTTGATAGGCAAATTCTCATTTGGGTTTATATTTGATAGGCAAATTCTCATTTGGGTTTATATTTGATAGGCAAACTCTCATTTGGGCATATATTTAATAGGCAAATTCTCATTTGGGTTTATATTTGATAGGCAAATTCTCATTTGGGTTTATATTTGATAGGCAAACTCTCATTTGGGTTTATATTTGATAGGCAAATTCTCATTTGGGTTTATATTTGATAGGCAAATTCTCATTTGGGTTTATATTTGATAGGCAAATTCTCATTTGGGTTTATATTTGATAGGCAAATTCTCATTTGGGTTTATATTTGATAGGCAAACTCTCATTTGGGTTTATATTTCATAGGCAAACTCTCATTTGGGCATATATTTAATAGGCAAATTCTCATTTGGGTTTATATTTGATAGGCAAATTCTCATTTGGGTTTATATTTGATAGGCAAACTCTCATTTGGGTTTATATTTGATAGGCAAATTCTCATTTGGGTTTATATTTGATAGGCAAACTCTCATTTGGGTTTATATTTGATAGGCAAACTCTCATTTGGGTATATATTTAATAGGCAAACTCTCATTTGGGTTTATATTTGATAGGCAAACTCTCATTTGGGTTTATATTTGATAGGCAAACTCTCATTTGGGTTTATATTTCATAGGCAAACTCTCATTTGGGCATATATTTAATAGGCAAATTCTCATTTGGGTTTATATTTGATAGGCAAATTCTCATTTGGGTTTATATTTGATAGGCAAACTCTCATTTGGGTTTATATTTGATAGGCAAATTCTCATTTGGGTTTATATTTGATAGGCAAATTCTCATTTGGGTTTATATTTGATAGGCAAACTCTCATTTGGGCATATATTTAATAGGCAAATTCTCATTTGGGTTTATATTTGATAGGCAAATTCTCATTTGGGTTTATATTTGATAGGCAAACTCTCATTTGGGTTTATATTTGATAGGCAAATTCTCATTTGGGTTTATATTTGATAGGCAAATTCTCATTTGGGTTTATATTTGATAGGCAAATTCTCATTTGGGTTTATATTTGATAGGCAAATTCTCATTTGGGTTTATATTTGATAGGCAAATTCTCATTTGGGTTTATATTTGATAGGCAAATTCTCATTTGGGTTTATATTTGATAGGCAAATTCTCATTTGGGTTTATATTTGATAGGCAAATTCTCATTTGGGTTTATATTTGATAGGCAAACTCTCATTTGGGTTTATATTTGATAGGCAAACTCTCATTTGGGTATATATTTAATAGGCAAACTCTCATTTGGGTTTATATTTGATAGGCAAACTCTCATTTGGGTTTATATTTGATAGGCAAACTCTCATTTGGGTTTATATTTCATAGGCAAACTCTCATTTGGGCATATATTTAATAGGCAAATTCTCATTTGGGTTTATATTTGATAGGCAAATTCTCATTTGGGTTTATATTTGATAGGCAAACTCTCATTTGGGTTTATATTTGATAGGCAAATTCTCATTTGGGTTTATATTTGATAGGCAAACTCTCATTTGGGTTTATATTTGATAGGCAAACTCTCATTTGGGTATATATTTAATAGGCAAACTCTCATTTGGGTTTATATTTGATAGGCAAATTCTCATTTGGGTTTATATTTGATAGGCAAACTCTCATTTGGGTTTATATTTCATAGGCAAACTCTCATTTGGGCATATATTTAATAGGCAAATTCTCATTTGGGTTTATATTTGATAGGCAAATTCTCATTTGGGTTTATATTTGATAGGCAAACTCTCATTTGGGTTTATATTTGATAGGCAAACTCTCATTTGGGTTTATATTTGATAGGCAAATTCTCATTTGGGTTTATATTTCATAGGCAAACTCTCATTTGGGCATATATTTAATAGGCAAATTCTCATTTGGGTTTATATTTGATAGGCAAATTCTCATTTGGGTTTATATTTGATAGGCAAATTCTCATTTGGGTTTATATTTGATAGGAAAACTCTCATTTGGGTATATATTTAATAGGCAAACTCTCATTTGGGTTTATATTTGATAGGCAAACTCTCATTTGGGTTTATATTTGATAGGCAAACTCTCATTTGGGTATATATTTGATAGGCAAACTCTTATTTCCTCATCAATACATTGAAGAGTTCCTCTCTTTTTGCACTTAATTCTGATGAGAGCAGAAAAGTCTAATTCACATAAATATGAATGAGACGGGTAACACAATATAATAAATATATTTATTTCTTATATATGGGCACATATTTCTCTGTAATGCTAAGGTGCATGTAGACATCTTCCAGGGCATACCATTGCACCCAGGTGCACCTTTTGACAACCACTGCTCTGCACCAAGGAGTCCAGAAAGAAAAGATAAGGAAACAGAGAGAAAATAAGAAAGAAATGAAGGAAGTTGATGAAAGTTTAAAAAAAAAAATTAAAAAAAAGAGAGATACTGATTTAAAGAAAAAAAGAAACTGAAAGAAACGAGGAAATAAGAAAAAAAGGAAGAAGAAAAATGGAAAGAGGTAGAAAGGAAAGGCGTAAAGAAAAAGTAAGAAATTAAATTTACAAAAGAGGCATGAAATATCTGAAAAAAGATTAATAAAAAAAGATTCTGCTTCTGTCCCATAATAGCTGATACACTTAGTGTATAAAATGTGTGAGCAAATGTAACAATTATTATGGGACAAAGGCAATATAATATTTTTCTAAATGAAATCAACAAACTGGGTGAAATTATGCATTAAAAATCTGGAAAAAGATTTTTTCAAAATCATTTTAAGCCAAGCAATGCAATAAAGCCAGAAGGCAGAAGATAACAATTGACATTATATTTAAATTTTTTAAGGTCAAAGTTGACAGGGAAGCAAGGATCTGGAAGAGAGATCCACAAGTGAGAAATATGATAGAAGGAACTGTTAGCATAGAACTTACGGTTATATCTAGCCATTTCAACTGTAAAATGATGAGACCTTGCCACCACTCTAGTACTGGACTTAAATTCATAAAGTCTATGTACCATAGTGAAAAGAAGAATTTTCATGAAATTATTTAAAGGAAAGGCAAAGGAAAGCTACATTATGGTGGTAGGAAAGTGACTGAAGCTGAGATGCCAATAAGTGAAACTTATGCGAGAGAAGAAACTGTTAGCATAGAACTTATGGTTACATCAAGCCATTTCAACTGTAAAATGATGAAACATTGCCACCAATCTAGGACTGCACTTAAATTCATAAAGTCTATGTACCATAGTGAAAAGAAGAATTAGTGTGAAATTATTTAAAGGAAAGGCAAAGGAAAGCTACATTATGGTGGTAGGAAAGTGATTGAAGCCGAGATGCCAATAAGTGAATCTTATGCGAGAGAAGAAACTATTATCATAGAACTTACGGATACATCTCGCCATTTCAACTGTAAAATGATGAGAGCTTGCACTTAAATTCATAAAGTCTTTGTACCATAGAGGAATGTTCTTTAGAACAATTTCCATGAAAATATTCATAGAAATGGCACAAGGAAGTTAGATTATTGAGGTGGGAAAATGAATGAAACCAAGATGCCAGGTCAGAACCAATAACTTTGCAGATTCTTTGAATCTTATCAAGGATCTGTAAATATATAGGAGGAGCTATATTGGAATCTGACAGAATGATAAAATAAAGTGACACATATATAACGTATATCAATCTAACATATTTCACTTATATTAAAGCCTCATCAAATATTGAAAAAACAGTTATAAGAACTGCTATTTTTGTTTATGTCTGGGTCACTTCTCATTGGTCAGACACATATCATGTGCATTAAAAACTGTAGATAATTCTATGTATATGTAGATTTTTAAAGATTCTTGTCTGTCTAAGTGGGCATCAGATGGTAATTTGTATTTGTAATTATGTATGTGTGTTTGTCTCGTGGAGTTTTATCTTCACCTTTGTGTGGTGAACTCATGCAGCAGGGTGAGGGTCATAAAGTTTTTATTTATGGCTGGCCTCTTTAAGAATTTATTCTTTGTATTAGATATAAGTTAGATTCTTTAAGAATAGATTCAAAGAAAGATAGCAATGTAATGTAATGTTTTAGGTGCGTATTTATAGTTGGTAATATTGTTATTATTAAGTTTTCAGTGTATTTTGTCCTTAAAGAATTAGGTTCTTTTTAATTAGGGTAGCATTAGTGAAATTAAAAATATACAATATATATATATATATATATATATATATATATATATATATATATATATATATTAAGTTGTTAAATATATTCATCTTTTTATGTTATACAGATGATCACAAAGAATAATTTTTTACAGCATTTTTTGCTATTTAGTAACTCCGGTCATCTTGTGAAACCATTGTTTAATGTTAGTGAAATTTTATTTAAGATTTTTTCCTTTTCAAACAATGTCTATCCTCTTTCAAATGGAATGTCAAAGAGACAAGAATAAGCATATTCAGCATCTCCTCTAAGCTTTTAATCAAGTTTACAAAGTTGCTCGAGACATTCGTGCTGTGTACGGAGATGCATTCATTATTGTCAGAATGCCACAGAAATGGTGCTCGTGTTTCTGTTTCAAAGAGGGGGAAATTTGAACTCACAGATTCTTTGTGTTCAAAATTACCAATTATTTACTAGTTTATTGTGAATTGCTGAGTTAATTATACATTTATTTTATTTAATTATTTTACATTATTGAATCGGAGAAACCATCAAGCCAGTTTTATGCTAAAATCATGACTGTATTTAATTATCCTGGTATAAAAGTATTTATATAGAAGATACAAACTCAGTAAATATCAGTATTAATGATATAATTATTGTAATATAAAGTGATTGATTTATTAATGATATAATTATTGTAATATAAAGTGATTGATTTATTAATGATATAATTATTGTAATATAAAGTGATTGATTTATTGATTTTATTTATTATTTATTGATTATATTTTATTTTAATTTGAATTATTTAATTTTTATTGTAATTATATGTTTTATTTTTATATTTACTTTGCTTTATTCTATATTTTGTTTTAAAGCAGTAAAATCAACCTTGCTAATTGAACATTCCTCCATGTCTCAATCAGTTAGGGCACATCAGGATATACGACAATCCCGTATAGGATACAGGTTCGATTCCTGTTGGGGGACAAATATTATGAACATTTCTCGGACATTCAGGCCAGTAAATGTTATAAATACTGTTTATTATAAAACAGAGCATTTACTTAAATATTTGTGTCTATAAAAAGAATGTATAAACATAAAAATGTCTTAAAATAATTGTTGGACTTTGTCCATTTCATAAAATATATATATATATATATATATTTCTATATATATAATTTACTCTATTTTTGAACATAAATATATATATATATTTCTAAAGGATTATTGGATTTATTTTTAATCTGACATTTTTACCACTTAAAATGTTGTTGAAACATTATTTTTAGTGAATATCCATCTTTGTTTAAAATAGCCACCCTATTTTTTTTTATTTTAAGTAGCAGTTTTTGAATGTCTCCCACTTTGTTCTTCACTAAAAATAACATTTGAAATAATAATAATAATAATGCATACATACATATATACATATATACTTGCATATGATAAGTGATATAATTATAATATAATATAATAATTATATAATATAATTATGATGTGCACAAAAAAGAAAAAATCAAGAAATATAAGCAGTCAATTGGTGATATCCCCTGAAGAGTGGACAGATGGGTCCATCTACAAAACTCTGGAGTTTGGATGCTGAAGGTAACAACAATCAGCTAAGTAACAAACTTTTACTTATAATAATTATATATATATCTATATATATCTATCTATCTATATATATATATATATATATATATATATATATATATTACTGATCAAAATTTTGGGCTCACCCAGAATTGTTTCTCTAAGATCATAAAAAATTCATAAAAATTCCTTCTGGCTGCCACATTAATATATATTTTGTTTTGCAACAAGATAAACATCCAAAACAAGTTCAAGACCGTGTCAGTCAGTTCTGTACCATACGTGATACACGCTTAAGTGATCATGGATCTTTTGATACATGACTGACGCGGCAGATTTTTTTTTCCCGCAGTAGGTTGCGATTTATTTCTGTGGTAGACCAGTTGCCATCCAAGGATATAGAACCTGGTCTGTCCTGATACCTTTCCCAAGGGTATTAGCAGATAAGTCTATGTAATGGATTCAAACTGGAATTTGAATTCAGCTTTCTGATTCCTCAATCCGAGCTGCTATCCATTACTCCACTGAGTACAAATTCTTTAAAATCAAAGGAAGATAAGGGAACTTTGAAAGTCATGACTTGGTCCCTCAGTCTGCAGATCTTTCACCAATGGAACTAGTCCCAGGACAAAAATGATTGTAAAGTTCAAAGTGAACAGCCTAAGAATAAGCAAGAGTTGTTTACGCATTCAAACAATGCACGGGTATCACTTCCACCAATAGTTAATAGAAAGGATGCCACGAATTTACCCTGCAGTAATAAATGCTTGTGGTGGATTCTTTGATGAAAAGAAAATATAAATTTGCTTTAATTGAAATTATAATTATTTTATATTCATTTTGATTTAGATTATTGCATAATTGCATGCAAACATAGAAAAAATAGATTTATTTCCTTAAAGACATGAAACTTGATTCATCCTTTAAGTTTAGAGGAAAAAATAAATGTAGTCAAAACCTTTTGGTTGGTGGTGCAGATATATATATATATATATATATATATATATATATATATATATATATATATAAAATATTTTTTTCGGAAAAGATAATAATAACATGTCTTACTAATTAATCCATAGATGGGGGAGAAGAGGTGTATTCATACTTTTCCTGTGTGTTATTGAACATAACAAACCTAACAGGAATTGAGATTCAGCTTTCCAGTTAACAATTTCTAGCTATTATCCATTACACAACCTATATATCCAAGCTTACAGAACCTGGTATTCTCAAACAGTCACCCAAGTACTGACCAGGTTTGAAATTGCTTAACTTTGGTGATTGTTGTAACCTAGGAAAGGTTACTGAATGAGGAATAACCAAAGTGGAATTTGGAAATGAAATGGTAATCTTTATAACATCAACAAAATACAATACTCGCCAGCGTCGTGAAGTAGGTAAACCACTTCTAGTGGTGGACTACTTAGACAGCATATTACTCCCACTTAGAATAGTGGCCAACATATTTATGAGGATTGGGGCATAACTATTAGTGTTCATAGGTATGGTATATAACAGTGATCATATAGGAACCATGAGATTTGGCTGTAAGCCACACATAAATATATACCTACACACATGTAAACACACATGTATATACATTCTTATGCACAAAGACATATGCTTATGCATAAATGCTTACACACAAATATATAATTCATTCTAACACAATTGTACTCAAGTCAGCATCTCCTTGATCAAATCATTAATTTTTTATTATTTTACACATTTGAGTCGCACACATTTTCAAAGGTTAATTTCATTGTTATCTCTTTCTTTTGTATCTTTGATGTTTTCCGCCACTTTGAACATTTCAATAATCTGTGTGTACCTTTCTTTTACATATATATATATATATATATATATATATATATATATATATAATTGCTTTCTTGGTTCTCTTTGACAATGTTTTTGTCTTCTAATTTTATTCAAGAAAATACTTATTCAAGAAAAGAAAAACTTCTCTTCAAAAGTAGGAATAAGAGGTAAGTTTTCTGCACGTTCTTTCAATTTATTTTTCCTATTCAAAGCCTTTTACTCTTACATCCATATTCCTTGCCAAAGATCATTCTTCTTTGAACTTTGTGGACTGGCGCTACAGAATCACAAACAAAGAACTGTACCAAATAACAGATACCACATCACTTGAGGACTACCAACAACAACAGCAACGAAAATGGATGTCACTTTTAACTAGAAGTGTAAATACCAATATAATCAAGAAGTTAACTTTCCACACTGCCAAAAACAAAAGGTTTGGAAAGAAACTTCAGCATTCATCAATAAACATGCCTGCAATAACACGTAGTGTCAAAAGGATGGTTTTTCTCATGACACTGCTTACTTAAATCTTTGGCAATGTTTGTTATTTGGTTTTTAAAAGCAATGATTAGGATTGGGATAAAACCTAAACAGATGAAGAAAGTTAATTTATACATATTTTTTTGTTCTTGAGAATTTACAACAAAAATATTAAACACTATTAGATTGTTTATCTGCAAGAATAATTTTATATTTACAACATTCTAAAAACTAATACAATTAAAACTAATGTAATACAATATTTACTATTTACCAATTTATAAAGAAATAAATATGGAAGTTTTTTTCATAAATCTATGAACATTTACCAATTTATTAAAATATGTGAACCAACCATAAGGAAATTCTTATTATTTACCATTTTATAAGGTTCAGATCAGTTGGCAATTAACCGATGTTTTGTCAACCATTGCAATAAATAAATATATTAAATGAATAGATTGATTCATTTTTTATGGCTTATCAACCCTTTGCGGGTTATTTAAAATCAAAAAAAGTTTTTAGAGTGCAAGAATTTTTATGTTTGTGATAATAAGGGTTCATTGATACAAGTCTTACTAATTTTGGAATTTCAATGTACCTTTAGATATCTGTGGCACTATTTCTATTGTCTGTTAATATACTACCCAGATAGTTCAATTTCTGTTATATATATATATATATATATATATATATATATATGTGTGTGTGTGTGCGTGTGTGTCTTTTTCTTTTTAGATTTATGCAATCATGGCTCTCCACAACTTCCTTCTCCTAGTTGCTCCTTGCAATGTTTGACTTTACCATTTATCTCTGTGTTTGTTCTGCTCTCCAGTCACCTAAACTTATCAGCTAGGTTACTCACTATTTTAGTCTGTCTTTCTTTCCATCCTTCTTTCCTTCCATCCAGTGAAAATCCTTAAGCTGTCTTTTATCTTTATTTATCCCAGAAACTGCATCTCTTTTGATTTTAAGCATCAGTCATGGCTCTCCACAACTTCCTTCTCCTCGTTGCCACAACTTAACAATATAAGTGCAGATGACACAGTGCTGATAGCAGACATGGAAAGGAAATGACAATACCCCCGAGAGAAGGTAACAAAGGAGAGCAAGAAGATGGGACTAGTCATAAGCTACAAGAAAACATAATGCATGGTCATCAGTAAAAAGATGAGTCCGAAATGCGATTTACAGGTCGGAGACACTAAAATCAAGCAATGCGGGAATTTAAATATATGGGAAGTGTTCTAACAGAGGACGGAAAGGGCGATAATGAGATCCGAAGACACATATTTAGATGGCCAAAGACCCATTCCAAATGATAAGAAGAGTACTAATAAACAGGAGAGTTTCGTTGGAAACAAAGAAAAGAGTAATGAACTGTTACGTGATATCTGGCCTCCTGTATGGCAGCGAATGCTGGTCAATTAAATATCTGGGAAGTGTTCTAACAGAGGACGGAAATGGCGATAATAATATCCGAAGACACATATTTGGATAGCCGAAGACGCATTCCAAAAGCTAAGAAGAGTACTTATAAACAGGAGAGTTTCGTTGGAAACAAATAAAAGAGTCATGAATTGTTACGTGTTATCTGTCGTCCTGTATGGCAGCAAATGCCGAACAATTAAATTTCTGGGAAGTGTTCTAACAGAGGACGGAAAGGGCGATAATAATATCCGAAGACACATATTTGGATAGCCAAAGACGCATTCCAAATGCTAAGAAGAGTACTAATAGACAGGAGAGTTTCGTTGGAAATAAAAAAAAGAGTAATGAACTGTTACGTGATATCTGACCTCCTGTATGTCAGCGAATGCTGGACAATTTCCTCATAGATGAAGAAGAGACTCAAATCAACACAAATGTGGTTCTACAGAACGATGCTAAGGATACCATGGGCCGAACATGTAACCAATGACGAGGTTTTAGAGAGAATGGAAACAGAAAAAACTCATACTTAACATCAGGAAGAGGGAGTTGAAATTTCTCAGACATGAGGAAGGTGGGCTTGGAAAATCTGATACTCACATCAATCAAGTCTCTCCACAACTTCCTTCCCCCGTTGCCACAATCTTAACAATATAAGATATGCAGATGACACAGTGCTGATAGCAGACATGGAAAGGAAATGACAATACCCCCTACAGACGGTAACAAAGGAGAGCAAGAAGATGGGACTAATCATAAGCTACAAGAAGACAGAATGCAGGGTCATCAGTAAAAAGATGAGCCCGAAATGCGATTTGCAGGTCGGAGACACTAAAATCAAGCAATGCGGAAATTTAAATATCTGGGAAGCGTTCTAACAGAGGACGGAAAGGGCGATAATGAGATACGAAGACACATATTTGGATAGCCAAGGACCCTTTCCAAAAGCTAAGAAGAGTACTAATAGACAGGAGAGTTTCCTTGGAAACAAAGAAAAGAGTAATGGACTGTTGCGTGATATCAGTCCTCCTGTATGGCAGCGAATGCTGGACAATGAAATATCTGGGAAGTGTTCTAACAGAGGACGGAAAGGGCAATAATGAGACCCGAAGACATATTTGGATAGCCAAAGTCGCATTCCAAAAGCTAATAAGAGTACTAATAGACAGGAGAGTTTCCTTGGAAACAAAGAAAAGTGTAATGATCTGTTACGTGATATCTGTCCTTCTGTATGGCAGCTAATGCTGGACAATTAAATATCTGGGAAGCGTTCTAACAGAGGGGACAGTAATTGAAATCCGAAAAAAGTCCAAAGACGCATACCAAAAGCTAGACAGAGTATTAAGAGACAACACGATTTTGTTGGTAACAAAGAAAAGATTACTGAGCTTTTACATGACATCTGTCTCACTTTACGGCAGTGAATGTTGGACCGTCTCCTCAAAGATAAATAAGAAATTCGAGGCAACGTAGGTATGGTTCTATAGAAGGATGCTAAGGATGCCATAGACCGAACATGTAAGAAATTATCAGATTTTGGAGAGGATGCAAAAAAGAAGAAAGTTTATACTTAACATCAGGGAGAGGCAGCTGAAATTTCTGGGACACCTAATGAGAAAGGGGGGCTTGGAGAATTTGATACTCACAGGGCGGATAGAGGGAAAGAGAGACAAGGGAAAGCAACGGGAGGCATACATAGTGGGTTTAAGCAAGTGGATGACATAACAGGGTTTGGGAAAAGTAGCAAAACATATTGAGAGCTACAAAGAATTGGGAGAAGTGAAGAGCCATGGTCGCCTACGTCCTGCACATGCTTTATATATATATATATATATATATATATATATATATATATATATAATTTCCCGCTTTATCTCAAGTGAAATCATACGTTTCGGTTTTTCACCACTGTTCTTTACACCTACTTTCTTTGGACCCATGGTGTCACTAAAGGAATTTTGCAAAATAAAGGCAAAAGAGACCCAACACAACAGAGATCCTTCCAGGACGATGTGAACACGTGTACTGCGAGTGGAAATACTCTCGAACCATCTAGATGATGTTTCACTGAAATTCGATCGTATTTCAAAATCAGCCCGTATCTCAAAATCAGCCCGTATCTCAAGGCAAAAATCTTGCCTAAATACAGCTCGTATCTAAAAAAAAACTCGTACGTTAGTACACTCGTTTCTAAAGGCATTACTGCACACACACATATATATATATATATATGAAAAAATATAGTCTTAAGGTGTGCTATATTTATGGGATAAAGTGCTCAGTATCAGAGATAGAGCGTGTGTAAATATAAAAGTGAATATATTAGGTTGGTGTAAAAATAATGTCGTTTTCTCACATAGTAGCATATGTGAGAAAACGACATTTTGCACCAGCCTTATAGAAGTCAACACTTAGAGGCCTCTAAGTGTTGACTTCTATGTTTACTTTTATATATATATATATATATATATATATATATATATATATATATATATATATATATATATGTATATATATATATATATATATTTATATATATATATATATATATTTATATATATATATATATATATATATATATATATATATATATATATATATATAGTAACGCCTTGAGATATGAGTGTACTAACATACGAGTTTTATATATATATATATATATATATATATATAGATAGATAGATAGATAGATAGATAGATAGATAGATAGATAGATAGGGTGACCCAAAAAAAAACAGGAATTTTTGAAGTGCATATTGCCAGACATGCGCAAGTGGCAGCACTGCGAGACAGTGACCTTGAGCAAGTAAACATTTCCCCATTTAGAATTCAAGATGATATTCACAGTATCCAAGCTGAGATGTTGCAGCAGTCAATGAGGAATCTCAACAGCAGATTTCAATAATGCATTCGTACAGGAGGACGCCATCTACAGGACGTAATTAAAAAAAAAAATTCCATCATTGTTTCTTAAATGGCAGGTTTTAAGGTTTCAATTACTATAAATAAAATATTTTTCTTCCATCACTCTTGGTATTGTTAAAAAGTTCCCTTTTTTGGGTGTGGGGGTCACGCTGTATATATATCAGAATGTAATAGTCAGATCAAACGAAGAATGTAGTCTTGCTGTCATATATGGGCTTATGCTGCCAAATCCTCACTATCCAGCATCGACAGAGTAAAGTTAGGACTTTATATATCTAAGCTACACCAGCTCAAACCCCTCATGCCATGTTCACGGTGGCAAAATTTCCCATTCCCTTGGTGTTTCTTTGATAAAAAGCAAGTTCCACACAGTCAGCTTCTTCCTAATAACTCTTACCTTGTGGAACAAACTCTCAAGAGTTTTCGCTTTTATTTTTGGTTTTCATTGCAGAAGTTTTTCTACGGCTGTGCTTTTTTGAGACATTTTAGATGAGATATGCATAATGTCTTAAAGCCAACCTATATCATGTAGGCCCCCCTTTTTTTTTTTTAATAAAATGAATATCAACTAAAGTACATTTCTGGGACGATCATTTCAGCCTGAGGATATCATATCTTTAGTGTACAGTAAGCTATTTAGCGGAGTCTCATACATAACTTGTGTGTGTGTATAGATCTGATTTAATGTATATTTTAATTTTAAAAATATTACTTCAGGAGGTACCTATTTATTTCTTCCGCCTTTTTACGAATATCCCGTTATTTAAATAACCTGAATGCCCACAAGTTATGTTCAGTATTGTTGCATTCAGCTATAACTTCTTCGCCTTCAAATATTCGGGACAGGACATCTTTCTCGTCGGTTTTCACGTACCTTTTAGTCATTCGAGGACTCTGCAGAAAAATGCTTTTGTAGTAGCAGGCGAAGTTGAACAAATAAAATAAAATATAAATGATTTCTTAAACCGACTGAAAATGATCACCTACTCGTACTTATCCTCTTTGAAACAGTTCTTAGGGGCAGGTAAATCATGTAACTTCGTTTCTGAAACCAGATACCCTGATAAATAAATCAAAAGCTCAAAAACCCTATACCAAAACAAAGGACAATCCTACACACACTCACCACACTCGTCACTTACCGTTCCCAATATAAAGCCAGGAAAATAGGATTTCGAGGTGTAACGAGTGAGTGTTATGTTAGAAAGATTTATTGAAGCATTTACGTTTTCCCTTATGGCCAGTTGCCATGAAAGTATTTATAGAAAAGGCATAGAGAGACAAATTTATAACGATGGGAAAGTGACTGAAGCCGAGACGCCAGATCAGGACCAATAATATTGCTGATTCTTCTTTGTATTTATCAAGGATCTCTAAATATATGGAGGGAGCAACAGGCCATGTATGGCAGAAATATTCTATGGGCGAATGGTGGACTTTTAAATATGCAAGATAGATTCAAGGGAGAAAAAGGGTCTATCTCGACACAGTGAACCAACTTTCTTAGCAGCTGACCTAGCAATAGATTCAGTCTTTCCACTTCATGTCAGCCGAGAACGTTAGCCTGAGAAGACTCAACGAGTCACTCTCCTGGAGGTTAGCTTCAGCCATGCTGATGGAAGGTAGAAAGAGGTATCTCAGATAATTATTAGAGAGAGGTTTAGTTTTGGAGGCGAATTAACAAGACCCAGTTAACAAAAAAAAAAGAAAAAAGAAAATATGAATGTCGTTTTTGGCATCAATCGCCTATTTGGCGTTATCAGACCCATTAGACTTAGTATCAAGACAGGAGTAAATGATTGTGCCATCAAACATCGATACCAGTTTGAGCGCTTATGCCAACGGGAAGGTCGTTAATGAAAATCAAAAGCAAAGTAAAACTAAGGATAGAACTCTGCGAGGAACCCGCAAAATGATCTCGAAGCGTGGCCGTTCAGGATAGCGTTCATTTCACGATCTGATAAGAAATACTGGAACAGATCGAAAATTTGTGTGGAAACACCGTAACTTTGAAATTTGGGAAGAAAACCTGCATTCCAAATCCTGTCAAAGGCTTTCGAGATTTCCAAAGCAAGTGTCCGAGCATTTTTATCTAGATTTTTATAGACAATTGGCGTGAGTACATCAGCAGTTGAACTAGAGAAACGAATGCCGTATTGCTTGTCTGAAAGAAGGCCCTACGATGCGAGATGCTTAACTAATCCAGCATTGAGTAAGTAAAAAAGAGGTAGAACGCTAAAAAGGTCGATAGTTGGAAGGAGCGGACGGTTCACCTGAATTCTTCAAAAACTGGAAGGACAGATGAGGATTACCAGCAGGCAGAAAAGCAAGAGGTAGCAAAGCATTTATTATACATTAGAGAGAATGGGAGCTAGTTCGAGAGCACACTTCTTAAGTACTATTACAGGGATACCATCAGGTCCACGTGCTTTGTGGGAATCCAGATTGGTGATGATAGCAGAAACCATGGAAAGGGTTATATGCATATTACTCAACAGAGACTCAGTTCTAAGTGGAAAGATGGGCAGGGCTTTAAAATCTAAAAATAACTTTATCAATAAAAAAATTGATGTTTAATTTTTAATAAAAAACATCATTATACAAATATTTGTATGATTAAACCTGAGGTATTCGGGTACTGAGGTATTTCCTATTGTATTTTTAAATTTTAGGTTTAAGTCTTTTTATTGAATATTTTTTTATTTATTAAAGACATTTTTATATTTAACGTTCTTTTTATAGATACAAGTATTTAAGTAAATGCTCTGTTTATAATAAACAGTATTAAATAACATTTACCGGCCTGAATGTCCGAGAAATTTTCATAGAATTTTCGTCCTATATATGAAAATTTCTCGGACATTCAGGTCGGTAAATGTTATTTAATACTGTTTATTATAAACAGAGCATTTACTTAAATACTTGTATCTATAAAAAGAACGTTAAACATAAAAATGTCTTTAATAAATAAATTGTCGGACTTTGTCCATTTCGTAATATATGAATATTTTTTATTATAATTTTTCTTAACTTTGATGCAACAAATGCAAAATAAATATCGTATAAAATTTCTGTGAAAATTTAGTTTTTTATTAAGTATTTATTGATTTTAAGAATTGAATCCTAGTAAGTGGTGGTGGAGGGCAAGATGCATCTGGATGAACAGAGTTCAGATTGCAGCTTGTGGAAGCTGGTTTGTAAATAGCATTTAATGAGTCCATTGATTGGTCAATAGCCCTGCCTCGTTTCCACCTTAATAGACAATTTAGAAACTCTCACTTTATTGACGACTGACCCTGGAGCAGTTTTTATTTTTTATTTTTTTCAACAACAACGTGGAAACGTCAAGGGACATGTATGTATCATTTGAATAAATATAAAATATATCGATATATATTTGATGTTATTTTAATTTCTTTTGTTGCGGCCCGTCATTATTAGAAGTGGACCCGCATTTTGTATAAATGTAAATAGTATCTATAGACGAGGTATTTGTTCGGGCAATCATTGCCATATTTATCACAGCGTATTACATATTTATCATATTATCCCGCCTTCTTCAGGTGGTTGGAAAGTCGAACTGAACCCTTTTCTTGTCCCATGTCTAATGGTTGTCGGTTATCACCTGTTAATTCCCTTCTCCAAGGTCTCCACCGCCTTAACCAGGTATTGAACTCACGCTCTATGGGTTCTGTCACTGTCTAACTAACGCCTTTATCCACTCTACCATATCCGTAAGGATATCTGTGTATGAATTTCTGGGTATTATAAACCTAGTGTCTTCGGTAACTATTTTTTTTTTTTACCAGTGCTCATATTGCAATTTTTGCTGTTATCATTGCATATCTTTTTACCAGAGCTCATATTGCAATTTTCGTTGTTATTATTGCTTTTCTTTTTCGTTGTTATCATTGCTTTTCTCCGGCACTTCTTATTACTGGTTCCCATATTGTATTTATTTCTATGTTTGGTCGGCTCAGGAGATTTTTGTGGCCTAGCATATGTGCTGATTCCTTAAGTTTACGAATATTCCAATGATGTTCTTTGTCTATGATTTCAACCTGATCCCACAGAGGGCGGTGATCTCCCTTTTCTCTCCATATGTGGTCAGCCACGCCTGATTTTTCCACTTTTCCTCGTGAAATAAAGGGTTCAGTTCGACATTCCAACCACCTGAAGAAAACCGGAGCGTACAACGGCCGAAACGTTGTGATAAATATGGCAACAAAGATGAGGATGATAGTCCGAGCAATGTAATTGTAACGGTGTCTACAACAAAATGGTGACCAAGACATGATGTGATATTATTTACTTCTACTAACTAATGAACTCAACGCAAATTGAACATGCAAGGAAATATTAAAAATGGTGATCAGCGAAAATTGCGTTTTCGTTGTTAAAATGCATTCCAGCGACTGTTTCCACGTGAAAACAGTCGCCGAAATACATTTTAACAACGAAAACACAATTTTCGCTGGTCACGTTTTTTTTTCTCCACTAGACGGAAAACGTCCTGGATTTGACGATAAACTGCATCCGGCAGCAAGGCCTCTGATCGGGAGATTTGGAGAAACGTTGGACTACCTCTTAATTGTTGTTGTTTCTTAATTGCTGTTGGAAAAACTGAGGTTAAAACACTATGAAAGCGTAAAGATAGATTTTTATAGTAAAAATACCAGCAGTACATTTTTGGAAAAAAATATTACCAGCAATAGATTTGGATCTCGTCGAAAACCCTCTTTACAAAAATCCGTCAATGAAACCAGATTTAGAAACTGACTTCTTACAAAGAATACATATTCTATTCATCTGAAACTGTCCTAATTTTTTTTTCGGCAATAAATAAACCCAACGAGGTTAATATACCATATAACAAAATAAACCAAACCAAAAATACGTCAATGAAACCTAATCTACAAACTGATTTCTTACAAACAAAATATATTCTATTCATACGAACCTATCTTGTCGGCATTAAATAACCCAATGAGGTTGATATACCGTAAAACAAGATAAACAAAACCAAACTAGACGAAAAATAATACACTGAAATTCTTCTAATTAGTTGGAAAATTAACAAAATCAATACTACTTTTACAAGCACTGAAACTACAGTTCACCTTTGTCAATACATATTTTTATATATGTAATATATTGCACATAGTGTACTAGGGTTAATAAAATAGTGCTCGATGTAATATTTCATAGGTATTATATATATATATATATATATATATATATATATATTATCCCCCACCGGTTGCATGACTCGGAGTTTCATCCACATCGCAATCTTCGGGTCATGAGTATAAACTGATCGTTACGTAATTTAATAATCAGTTTATACTCAGCACCTGAATAATATGTGTGTATATATATATATATATATATATATATATTAAAAATTTCTTCGAGTGAACCTGTAGAAACAAACGTACACAACTGTATCAAGAAATCAAAAGAAAATAGTTGAATCCGTCAACACAACAACAAAAACAATATTTCCACACGTGACAGTACTTGATGTAATTTTCTGTTGACAATATGAATATAATAGCGTTTTCTAAATTCTTCCAGTTGCTAAAGACATTTTGTTTTGTTGTTAATAGTTACTTTGTTTTTAATAAATTCATTTCGTTTTTGCCTTGAAAAGCCCTCATTGGACGAAACGCGTCGGCTAATAATACAGTTTTCCTACTGTCTTTTACTTATATATATATATATATATATATATATATAATTTCAAGATTAGATGATCAGCCGACCACGCTACCTTAGTTTCAACCTTTCGGTATCTTTCAGGCGATCCGGGCTAAATAATTTCCTAACGTTTTATTATTTCAAAATAAATAAACACACAACACGAAGCGTAATAGAAGGGGGTGAGAAAATCTAGGCTATTGAAATTGTATCGGAGTTGGGTATATGAAATGCGCATACTTTCATCTTGTTTCATTTGCTTTTCTGCTGCCCTTCTATTACATAAAAAGCCCTGGAAGTCATGGAAACGGAAGTAAATCGGTGGTTTTCCATACTTGAAGCTCAGTTCCACTTACGGAATGTGCCGGTATCAGTAAAAACACTTTTCATGGTGATAGCATTTCTATCCGCCGAGGCACAGTAGCGAAAATAACGCCATCAATATTGGAGGTACAAAATGACGAGGGATTCAAATCTAACAAGAAAGAACGAAACTGAAGATCGTAGACAAATTGATGTCGACGACAGTAATTACAGGACGGCCCTCAGCAACACTTACAAGAACTGCTGTCCATAGCTAAACAACTTGCGGTCGGAGATGAAATGATCCTACACAAATTTCTGCAGGCATCACCATCAACAATAGCACCGATCATCGCTTCACAGAAGGATCTCACTCCCACCTGACTAGACAAATTGGTAGATGTATAGCGGACCGTGGGGTGATGAATATGTATTGTAGAAGAACACACGTGAGTTAAAATTTCCTGCTAGCCGGTCCAACTACATGAGAAAGTTGGACTTTAATTAAGTCCAAAGAAAACAAACAAGACCGATAAATATATGTAAACAAATATATATATTAACAACAAGTTACAGGTTACAAGCACATGGACAGTTACGTGGACAGAGTGCGTGTGGTGAATATTATGTGTGTGTGTGTGTGTTGTGGTGAGTGTTCGTACGTACATGTATTGTTTTTATCGTGTTCCCAGAATTTGGGAAACGCTGTGTTTGTGAAAGCTAAAATGGTTAGCTGAAATGAGAGAAGAATTACCACCTCACCTTCAAACGAGGTCTGAGGGAAAAGAGAATATTTATTCATACAAAAATGTATAACATGTGGCACAAGGCCTAAAAGGGGGTTGGGGAATGACGGTCTTCTTCTGTCTTACATCTAAAACTTAGCTAGTCTCAGACATGGACCCAAACACACCAACAATGTCCCAATCACCTAAACAACACATTCACTCCTACCTTTCTTACTACGTTCACCATAATACCTCAAATTCTCTATGAAGTCCTAACTAGTCCCCTTATGTACAAATATTGTTCGTGGGGGGAGGGTCATAAAATAACAATTTTTTAAAATGAACCCCAAATGATCATGTACAATATGACTTAAAAAATATTTACAATAAAACTAAGCAAAACTGTGTTAGTAATAACCCCCCCCCCCCCACAAACCATAAATGTGGCAGCAACATCAGTTAACTAGACGAAATCAATGCGGGACTAAGAAAAATAAGAAAAAACATTCATTCCTCCAAGCATTCACACAGACACACACACAATCATACACGACAACAAATACGAAAATCACACACACGAAACGAAAGGCGCCCCGTATCAACCAGAGAACTGACGTCACTGACCACCTAACGAGGGAGAGGATGGGGAATTAAACAAAAGAAAAATAGGGACAGAAATAAAAGGGACCAATGCGCATGCATACCCTAGCTAAGTTTACTAGAAAAAAGGGAAAACTAAAGATTCAAAATAGAAAACCTAGTCTAACCTAAAATTTGGGTGGGTTGCCTAAGTTCAACCCTGTTAGGACAAAATCCTGTACCTAACCGACATCCAAGTGCCACTCCAGGTCAGCCCCTTTCACTCTACACATTCGCGCAAGATTCACCCACCTTTTGCCAAATTCCGATGAGGTGAGCCGCCGCCTTTCCGTCCTAATCTTGACTTTAAGCTGATGCTTAAAGAACAAGATCAGTTGGGAAGAGGTGAACTTCTCGCCCTCATGGAATCCCTTCTGACGCGTCGTCCAAATCACGACTCTCATAATCCCTAGTAAGCAACCGAACACATAGTGTTCAGCCTTCGTCAATTGCGGCACCACATTGCTACAAACAGAACTGGCTTCCAGGACAAAGAACTTTCCTTGCAGCATGCGAACCATGAGACCTTCAACAAACTTGCACAACGGCACTACCGTCTTGCACTGAAAAAAGGCGTGACCAATAGTCTCGACTTCCCCAGTACAGCGACGACAGTTTGGATATTTCTCCAAACCTGCTGAACAAAGTCTCTTGCCGACCCAGAGGGCCCCACGAATCATCAGCCAGGTGAGTGATGCCTCATCATTATTGAGACATTTCAACCCAGGCGCCCAAGGCCATATCGAGCGAGCCTCCTGCTTCGTAAGACCGAGCTCGTCGATCAGATCATCTTGAACGGACCCCCCTAACTAACACTTGATACAATGCCTTACGAGACAACGCCTGGGCATCGGAGAGGCCATCCGTCGTCCGTAAGAGGAGCTTCAAAGCACTACGACATTCGCGGTAGAAGGAGCACTCGGCACGAGGTCTACGGCCGGCCTCCTCCTCGCACGAGCGCACACTTCTCAGGGATGGGAAATGTTTTCGGACATCTTCTTTCCAAAAGGTGCCCACCTCATCCAATCCGCGACACATTCGGTCTAGAAAGGTAATGCGAAGCATATATTGACGAATCTCAATGCTAGGCATACCCAGACCGCCCTTAGAGGGATGAAGGCAACAGATCTCGCGACATACCAAAGGGGCCTTGTCTCTCCACGAGAAAGAGAACAAGGTCCGGACTAATGACATTAGTCTGGCATACGGGAGTGGAAGCACAGAGAGTCGGTAAAGGAGGATCGGATATATGTGTGAAACACATACCTCCGCCCTTCCCTTCAGGGAAAGTCTCCTCCGAGACCACAGATTAACCGCGATCTCGGCCTTCCCTTGCACCTCCGACCAATTCATTTCCAACTGGAGATCAGGACCGAACCAGACGCCGAGTATCTTGATCGGCCCATCCGTCCAGAGGAAAGGTCCGGGAAGAGAAACTCCCTTCCACGCACCCAACCACAAGCCCACAGACTTATCGCGGTTGATCTTGGCCCCTGTCACCATCTCATACCCACTGATCTCTTTGCTGACTTCGTCAATCTCGGCTCTGCTCGACACAAGAACCGAAACGTCGTCAGCATAGGCAGAATAGCTGGCTGAGGTGGAAGCCCCAGACAGGGAAATTCCGCGCAGGACCGGATTCGCCTTTAACTTGCGAAGGAATGGTTCCAACGCAAGAACGTAAAGCAGAGGCGAGAGCGGACAACCTTGACGAATGGAGCGAGACAATACGAAAGGCTTCGATCTTACCCCATTCACTTCCACCAGCGCACCGGGGGTCGCATACAAAAGTCGGATCCAGGAGCGAAAGTCGGCTCTGAAACCGGCCGCCGAAAGGACAGCCTCCAGAAATCGATGATCAACCCTATCGAAGGCCTTGGACTGATCTAAATTGATCAGCGCGGCTTCACTGTCGACTTGTTCTAAGATCAAGCGTACCACATGAAGGTTATCCTGAATAGTCCTCCCCTTCACAGCACAAGTCTGTTCAGGGCCAATCAGACTAGACAGGACAAGCTGCAAACGGCTAGCTAAGATCTTCGCCTGAGGGAAAAGAGAGATCGAGGCGAAGGGAGCTGAGGAGGAGATAACTCCGACAGATGAATTAATACCCGTTAATACATAATGCTACAGGATTTGTCATATAAGGAAATAAGTCACAGCACCCAAAGGCCCACTGAGACAATGAAAAAAGATGTAGCCACGATGCTTCTACTCCAGTGGTTTCTGAAACTGTATAGAAGCGACCAACAGCACAGAATGTGCAGGGCATATATTTATTTTGCCGGTAAGGTGATAACATGTAAACGCTGGTGCAAATGCCCAAGATACATGGTTTACAATTATTACCAGTCCCCGACCATCAATTGCTACTGGAAGTGACTCGGAAAACTAGTAAAGAGAATGACTTCAGTCCCGTAAAGTTCTTCGCTGCTATGAATTACCGTATGATTAGGGTCTATTAAAATTAAATCTATTATTGATATAAGTACAAGAGTCTCTATAATCCCTATATCAATAATAAATGTGATTACATTAGACACGGCGCCCGTATCACTCCCCACCCCCGAAAAAAAAAAACAACTTTAATTTAACCACCTTTTCTGCCTGCCATCAACATGGCTGACTCTAGATTCCAGGAGAGAAACTGCGCCTTCTTGGCCTTACGTTTTCAATTGATTTGAAGTGGAGCGACTATATCGAATCTGTAGATGCATCTACTGCAAGGAAATTTGGGTCTCGTGAGAATCCACCTTGTACATTTATAAATCTAGCATTCGTACGTGCATTGAATATTGTTACCATATCTAGTCTGGTGCTCCTACTATGCATCTAGAGATTCTTGACAAAATCCAAAGAATGATCTGTAATGTAGTCGATCATGACCAGTCATCTCGCCTTCAGTCATTTTCTCACCGATGTCACGTGGCTTCCCTTTCTCTATTCTATAAATATTTTCATGGCAACTGCTCTGGTGAAGTTTTTTTCCCTTAGGCCCCGAGTAGGGCAAGGAATGGCTTATAAATTTTAATGCCTCCGAAAGAAAACTGCTATGCTTTAACCACCATAGAAAACCTTTTCTGTCTGATATAAGCATGGCTGATACTAGACTCCAGGAAATCAGCATACTACACCTTCTTAGCCTCACGTTTTCTACTGACATGAAGTGAAGAAACTACATCAAATCAATAGCTGTGTCTACTGCAAGGAAAGTCGGGTCACTGTATCATCCCAGAAATTTTTCTTGTCAGAATCCATCTTGCACATTTACAAATCTAGCATATTCCGTGCATTTGAATACTGTTGCCATATCTAGTCTAGTGCTCTTACTCCGTATCTAGAGATTCTTGATAAAATCCAAAGAAGGATCTGTAATGTAGTCGATCCTGACCAGTCATCTCGATTTCAGTCATTTTCTCACCGACGTCACGTGGCTTCCCTTTCTCTTTTCTAAAAATATTTTTATGGCAATTACTCTGACAAGCTTTCCTTTTTTTTTAAAATTTATATATTCATTTCCCAAATACACGAATTTAAGAGTGCTACTAGATTGGCATCTAGGCTACACACGTTTACTGTTAAAATAGCTAGATTCAACCGCCACTTCTACTTATTCTCTTTATCAGCAGGGTAGAAGGAGGATTTTATTTCCTCTAACTTATTACTAGCAGATTTAATATCCTCTGAACTAATGTGAAAGCCTAAGAAATTTAGGGAAGTCTGATTAAAAACAGATTTTGAAATAGAAATGTTTAAATCATTATCAACCGCCATTTCTTCTCAACGGTTTATTTTATCGCACTTACCGCCTGTGGAACTCCCTCCCGTTAACTTGCTTCCATGATAAATACAATCTTCAAATATCTAAATGCAACATCAATCACCATCTTCTACCTTCCTTAATCCGGTTCATATTTTGTCCTTTCCTCAATCTTCTTAGTTTTTTCTTTCACTTCCACTCCCTTTAACCCCCCCTGCATGCTAATAGCATTCCCGTCTTGCTTGGTGAGAAATGATTTAAAAATTCTTACAATCTAAAAATAGTCTCAAGCTTCAAATAACGCTGGAAAGGGTTGATAAGCAGTAAAAAATCTACCAATCAATCAATAGAACATTGGCGTAGTGGATATGACACTTGCCACTTTTTCGAAGGAGGACAAGATCTATTTTTTATTTTTATATTTCTGCATGACAGGAGTTACGCCCAGGGAAAGTCAGAAAGAATGTCGCGCTTGTCGAATTATTTTCCTTGGAATTAGAACTGTAAAAGTCGCTAAAGGGTGTGACATTGGCTGACTGTAGAGTCACCGCAATTCACGTAGTTCGGTCAGTTGTTATTAATTGCAGCTGGAGAGCATGCGAATAACGACGAGCAAGCAGCTGGGATAGATAGATAGATAGATAGATAGATAGATAGATATGAACAGACCGAGATAGATAGAGAGATAGACAGATAGATAGAACTGTACTTAGATAGATAAATAGATATGAACAGACTGAGATAGATAGATAGATAGATAGATATGAACAGAGACATATAGATATGAATAGAGATAGATAGAAACAGAATTATATATATATATATATATATATATATATATATATATATATATATATAGATAGATAGATAGATAGATATGAACAGACTGAGATAGATAGAGAGAGAGAGAGAGAGAGAGAAAGAAAGAAAGAAAGAGAGAGAGAGAGAGAAAGAGAGACGGTGTGAGAATTAACACTGATGTTTTTGTTCTTGTAGTTTACCTCCCAGCAAAACAATATTGTCAACTAGTTTTTCAAAATCGAATGAAAGAGAACGGGGAGTGACGAAAAGAAGATCCTGACCGATTGTGCAAAATCTATTTCCTCCCCACCCTAACCAAAAGGTTCGACAAGCCTTTGCTGGTAACTCTTTCTTCCTATCTACATTTAAGTGTGTAAATGTTGACCTTATTAAAAGAACCGCTCAGGAATTAAAGGAATTTGCTCTCACCTCTAACTGTATCTGGGTTTAAACAGCCCAACAGCGTTCCTGTAAATATATTTATCGTATTTTCTCCTTTGTCTACATCTTTCTTTGTGGTTTTCGGCAAGATCAATGATATCGATTTTAATCATGTTCGTACTTCGTGACTTGACACTACTGTCCATTGGCCGTACTTGGGTCAAATCTCCATAATATATATATATATATACATATATATATGAATGATGTCTTGGTATGACGCTAAACTACATCCGGCAGCAAGTCTTCTCATCGGGAGATTAGAGGAATTTAGGGTCCCAGCTATGGGCAAATAGTGTCTACCAGGGCTGACCAAGCTCTTTACTGTTATAGAACACGATTGGTCTAGGAGACGGAAAACTCTTACACGAAAAGCCTGATGTATAATATCTGCTTCGTCTGTGGCATTTATTTGCACCGACTGTGTCTGTCATAAGTTCCGAAAAGTGTGGATGGTTCTGCACAAGCCATCACCACTTTAATCAAATCACTTGGGTGGGTTTTCTGATGGTTTACTTTGATAGTTCTTATTACTTGTCAGCTGTCAATATACCCACATAACACCCTTGAGTGCTTAGCCTTGAAGCGGGTAGAATGGAGATCAACGTGTTTTAGTGGACTCGGCAGTTTTCAATCTACTTGTCTGAATCATCTTCAAGAAGCGAGAGCAAGATCTAAAAGGTCAGCCAATCTAACAGTGATCTCATCTCACAATCCTTATTCTTGCTCCATATGTGGCCTCCTTTGTAAATCACTAGCGGGTCTTAAGTGGCACTTAAGATTATCGCATAAAATTTCATAACTGAATCAACTAAGCTGTCAGGTCCTCATACGTCGAAACCGACGGGAGAGTCCATTATATATAAAGAGAGAGAAAACTACAAAAATTACCTCATATGGGTATAGTTTATTTCAGCCTGCGCAATCTTGCGCCATTCTTCTTCAACCCTGGACTGGACTCGTCTCAGAATCAGGGATTTAGAATTCAGTTTAGATAGCAGTCGGGGAAATGATACCGAACATACCCAAAATGACGTCTCAGCCAGATAGAAAGCCCGTGTTTGTGGTAAGGGGAGGTCTGGGGGTATCTCTCAAAAAAGGGGTAAGGGGCCCGCTGGAATCAACCCCGATATTAACCTTATGATACTAAGTTGTGGCTATATGAAGAGTGAGGTAATCTGGGATTTTTTGCTGTGTAATATATATGCTCTGTTATAATAAATACATTGAGCTCTCTTTGTTGATCAGTTTTAATATTTGATATTACTAGGACCCATCTGTACTGTATTCCAACGGATTTATTAACTTTACTCTCTCTCTCTTTCTCTCTCTCTCTCTATTTTTATATATAGAATCAATAGCTGCATCTACTGCCAGGAAAGTTAGGTCTTGTGAGAATCCGCCTTGCACATTTATAAATCTACCATTCGTCCGTGCATTGAATACTGTTGTCATATATGGTCAAGGCCTCCAGCTATTCATCTCGAGGTTCTTGACAAAATCCAAAGAAGGATCTGTAATATAGTGTATCCTGACATGGCATCTCAAATTCAGTCACTTTCTCACCGACGTCACGTGGCTTCCTTTGTGCCCCGACTACATGAATTTAAGGGTGCTACTAGATTGATATCTAGGACCTACTCTTTTACGGCTGAAATAGCTAAACGCAATCGCCTCTTCTATTCCAACAGTTTCTTTTCCCACACTTCTCACCTGTGGAACTCACTTTCATTTCCTTGCTTTCCTGATAACTAAAATCAATAGCTGTATCTACTGCAAGGAAATCTAGGTCACTGTATCATCCCAGAATTTTTCTCGTCATAGTTCATCAGGCACATTTACAAATCTAGCATTCGTCCTTGCATTGAATGTTGTTGACATATCTGGTCTGATGTTCCTTCTGCACATCTAGAGATTCTTGACAATCAATAGCTGCATCTACTGCAAGGAAAGTTGGGTCACTGTATCATCCTAGGAATTCTCGTCAGAATCCATTTTGCATACTTAAAAATCTAGCATTCGCTAGATTTTTAAGTGTGCAAAATGGATTCTGACGAGAAGAATTCCTAGGATGATGTCGCAGTACCACATTGGCGACAAGTTCAGTAAGTTCTTTGCTAACAGTGTCTTTTCTCGTACTTCTCGGTTGCGGAATTCTTTTCCGGCTTGTTGCTTTCCAGCTAACTTTAATCTTCAAAAATTTAAATGGAATGTCAATCGTTATCTACTGTCTTCTTGAGTTCTCTTCTTTTATTGTTCTCTCTGCTTAATAAAGTTTTTCTTTTTCTTATTCTTTCACACACAGTAACCTTTTGTATCTTAGTGGCTTTATTGCTTTGCTTCGGGTGAAATGATTTAAAAATACTTCGTCTTGTTACGTTTTGAATTAACACTTCATATCCTTTCAAGCACAAAGCATAAAACTTTCTTTTTTTCCGGTATTGTCCTGGTTTTGAGATGACTCTACCCAGCAAAGGTTCTGTAGCAATTCCACCCTTCATTGACGGCCAGAGAGAAACTATTTATTGAAGCTGAGAAGGTTTCAGATGACGAGGGGCCTATTGACCAATTTCAGACTCTTTTCGAGCTCATGAAGGTGTTCTATGATTGAAGTGTAATATGTATTGAACTGTTTTGCTAATTCTTGTGCAGTTTACCTTGGATTTTCTTCAACCTGGGTTAGCAGAAACTCAATATTGGCAAAACTTAGTCTCCTCGATCGAGAGAAGTCTTCAAAAGAATATTTCCCCGCTCGAAACATGTCAAACCGATGTTGGCATTTCACTCAAAACTTCATTTCAACAGACAGAACGAATATTTCGTACCACTTCCGTTTCTAAAAAGCCCTTTTTGAATTTATTTTACATTGTCTGATATTGGGTCGGAGTTTTAAACTTGTGTCCATAAAGAAATACATAAAAAAATAGTAATTATACTCTTACTGTGTAGTTTCCATAAAATAAATAAATAAAAATTAATTATAGAATCAAAAATAATTGTAACAAAACAATTATAATTTATCATTAATTGATTCTTTCTAAACTAATAAGAATCGACCCCACTTTTCATAGCTACACGTACAAACACGTAACATTCTCACTATCAGACACGCAGTCAGCACGGACAGGCCTTCAACACGTGCGTCAACGAACATTTCGTTTCCTTTTCCTTTTTTCAGGCGATAAGAGTAACTTTTATCTCTTAGCGCTCAACAGAAATTCGAAGTAAGAAAACCCCAGGCACTTCTTGTATTTTCCGACTAAACTATCTGGACACTTATACACATCTATCTATCTATCTATCTATCTATCTATCTATCTATCTATCTATATATATATATATATATATATATATATATATAAACTTGCAAGAAAGACTATATAGACTTTGTTTATTCGTTATCTTATCATTCTGTCGGATTCCGATCCATATTTTATCTACATTTAACACAATTTTACTCAATATTACTCTTTCTCTTTTCTCCAACATCGCATGATAACCAGATAATAAATAAAATACTAATATTGTCGTTTTCACATCTTGCTGTTTCTCATTTTAACGAGTATTTTTAGGTAAGAACCGACAGAGGGCTTAGTTACTTGTGGTCGGCTGCTGTGTTGACTTTTGGGTGATGAATTATATCCCACCCTGCAACCCTTTTCCATGGGCGAAACGTTGGTAGCCTCTCTCTACCCTATCGCTATTTTCATGGAAAATGTTCAAACGAGCTATATTCTTGAGTTTCACCGGTTCAGATCTTCAAAGCTATGTGCATTAGGTCGAATCATCCTCAATCCTTTCGTATTTCATTGGTAATGAAGAAGTTTCATTCAGACAGTTTCTTTCCCATAACTTTGTGGAAACGCTCCCAAGAGGTTTCTTCCTCGGTGACTTCGATATTAAGCTCTTCAAGTCTCTGATAAAACGTTACTTATCAGATATATCCTCATGATATGCAATTCTTTGACGCCCTTACAACAGACACTTATTCAGTAAAACATTTTACCTCCTCCTCCCGTGTTCAGAAGCAGCATGTATCTTAAGTGGCAACCGTTATCATAATAAATGACCTTTCTTCTATTTTAGCGAATCTTTTGTTATTATTTGAAATTATCATGTAAATGAAGAGAATTATAATCTAGGTCTCCAACATCATTTCGGTATGACAGATAAGTATCGGCAGTTCAATCAAGTTTCCAGATAAAAAAAAAAAAATTAAAAATATGACACGATTGTATCTGTCTATATTTCTGACAAGAGGTATTATGTACACTATTTACATTATTCGGACTATTGTCCTCATCTTTGTCGCTATATGTATTACAACATTTCGGCCCTTCAGTATCTGTCTACATTTCTGAGATGAGGTATTATGTACACTATTTATATTATTCGGACTATTGTCCTCATCTTTGTCGCCATATTTATCACAACGTTTCGGCCTTTCAGTATATATCTATATTTTCGAGATGAGGTATTATGTACACTATTTACATTATTCGGACTATTGTACTCATCTTTGTCGCCATATTTATCACATCGTTACGGCCTTCAGTATCTGTCTATATTTCTTAGATGAGGTATTATGTACACTATTTACATTATTCGGACTATTGTCCTCATCTTTGTCGGCATATTTATTCCAACGTTTCGGCCGTTGTACGCTCCGGCCTTCTCAGGCACATGGCACAATGGATAAAGGCGTTGGTTAGATCTAGTGACAAGACCCAAAGAGTGTGAGTTCAATACCCGGTTAAGAACTTGGAGAGGGGAATTAACAGTAGATAGCTGATAACTGACATGGCAAGTGGAACTAGAACAGTCTACCCCAGTGAGCGAAATAAAGGGTTCAGTTCGACATTCCAACCACCTGAAGAAGGCTGAAGCGTACAACGGCCGAAACGTTGTAATAAATATGGCGACAAAGATGAGGACAATAGTCCGAATAATGTAAATAATGATACGTTTGGGTGGGATGGATAAGTTCAACGTAGAACACGGTAATTTGACCGACTATCAAGTTTGCTTAAAGCAATATTGCAAATTACATCATTAACACAGACAAAAAACGTGCTATATTTTAAATAGTGACAGTGATTCAGATTATGGCACTATGGTGTAGATAGGGTACCATAACTTTGTATACAAGTAGCGCAACGATGACACGGCGATCACATGGCATGGCTGCGAGGAGGGCTTCCTAGGATTAAGTCAGTGGCCAAAGCGGAGGATTCTCCCGATAAAATCAACGGTTATGTGTCTGTGACCAAGGCGAGCCTTCAAGTTGGAAGATATCAAACTGTGGTCTGACCTGATAAGATATGGGCTTAGCCAGGTTTACTTTACCCAAGACACACTGCGTATGAACGAATCCCTATCTAGATATGCTCAGCTACACACCGATCTCACGACCACACCCAGTCATGGGACTGATGATGATGATGGAATCAACGGCTACTCGTCCATGTTTAAGATGAGCCTTCAAGGAAGATATCAGCTGTGGTCAGATTTGAAAAAGGATGGGCTCCGCAAGGTCTACCTTAACTAATGCACACTGCACATAAACGAATCCCTATCGAGATATGCTCAGTCATATACCAACTGTATAACTACATCCTATCATGGAACTGATGGTGATGATAATGCTGTCAAGTGGACCACATTTTACTTACTTGTATGTAAGCGATGCCTCTCTGCAAGTATTACTTGTTGCTGAATCAAAGCTGTAAACAACATCCCCGACGACTGTTTAGCAATAGTCGGTTACCATTCAAGATTTCAAGATTATTTATTCGATCAAACTAGATTCAACACTCATGAGTCTATCGCATCAGTCATTACGGTCCTGCATCAAGATTGGAAGATCACTAAGGAGGCATTCTATGTCATAACATAGCTGGTCAAGGTAGGTTTGTCCATGGCTAGGTGTCCAGGAAGGTAGATCACTTGTGAGTTCTTGTTTTGCTCACTGGCAGTGTCTTGCAAAGTGCATTCTGAGTTTGCATAAGATTGTAGAAATATTAGTGATGGGTCCATAGAGCTTTGAGTTAGATGGATATTGTCTTCAGGACATGTTAAGTATAGCTCTCAGCATCCGAGTGTAGGTTCCATCAACCTTAGACTCTAGGGTTTTAGTTAATGTCCTAGCAGTGGCACCATACATTAAAATAGCCTCTACAGTAATACGAAAGTATCTCCATTAGAGGTTTTCTGATAAATCAGATTTCCAGATTACATTCATTTTATTCAAGGTGGCCAGACATTAGCCATTCAAATTTTCATGTTCTTAACACACCAACTGTACAACCACATCCTATCATGGAACTGATGGTGATGATAATGCTGTCAAGTGGACAACATTTTATTAACTTGTATGTAAGCGATGCTTGTCTGCAAGTATTAGTTGTTGCTGAATCAAAGCTGTAAACTACGATCAACATCCACCGATGATTGTTTCGCAATAATCGGTTACCGTTTGGGAATTCAAGATTATTTATTCGTTCAACCTCGTTCGGACATTCACGAGTCTATCATGCCAACCATCACGGTCCTACATAAAGTAGGAAAGGTCATTAGGCAGGAATTCTGTGTCATAGCATAGCTAGTCAATGTAGGTGGTTGCTGGGCGATCAACCCGTCTTTCTCCATGTCTAGGTGTCCAGAGCAAGTAGATCACTCGCAATTTCTTGTTTTATCACTAGCAGTGTTCTGCAAAACTCATTCTGCGTTCGCATAAGATTGTAGAAATATCAGGGATGGGTTCGTAGAGCTGGAATTTTGTTGGACGTTGTCCCCAAGAGATGTTAATTATAGCTCTCCTCATTCGGGTGTAGGTTCCATCAAGCTTAAATTGTAGGATTGTAGTTAATTTCCAAGCAAAGGCACGATATATTAACACCGATTATACAGTGCCTGGAAAGAATGTCTGTTTGACGTTTTCTGGCAGATTAGATTTCCAAATTACATTCCATTTTATTCATGCTTTAGCGATGTGAATATTCACATCCTTTTCACTAGAATTTATTTCGCTTCCTAAGTATGTAAAAGATTCAACAAATTTTATTGGTTCAATTGCACAAACGATATTCTAACGAATAACAAAGTATTATACAAGATATTTGCAGCTCGCTGTTGACGTGGAGGACATCATTTTGACCGGTCAGAATAATGCGTAATATAGTAAATTATTGACGCTACCTCCGCCTGCGTCAGATTGCGCAGTTGACGGGACTTAAGAATTTCAGTCATTGCATTTCTTTTTTGTCAGGCCGAAACACACCGACGAATGCTCAGCCTGCTAAGAGGAATGGATGTTTTTGTCGAGTTACCATTATTCGATAGATAACCAACGAAAGCTTAAAGAACTTCTATCAGCAACATTAGCACAATCACCGATGTCTTCGTCCACCCAGTTTCAATCACAAGGCCTCGGTACTCCCGTGGTATAGTTTTCAGGAACTTTCCAACGGTATCTCACGATGGTGTCGCCCCCCCCCCAGGACGATACTAACAAGAAGTTACCTCCATGGCGAAATTCGAAACCCGGGTCTCATGACTAGAACTCTCGCTCTTCATCCAACCCCACCAATTTCATCAGTAAAATTTCAAACCGAACGCGAAAAGCTGAATTAAGTTTGAAATTGGATAATTGTATTAGACCGAGTCATAAATAATTCCCGTTTTTGTTTAACATTCATTTTTCAAAGATTAAAGTACAAATACATTTTACATGCCACAGTCTATGTTTTTTTTTATCATTTCACCGCAAGCAAGACAAAAAAAAATTGCACTAAGAGTTACTGAGAGTGTAAGAAACGGAGAGAAGATTAAAAAACAAAAACAAAACAGGATTCAATTGCGACAGAAGTTGACGATTGACATTGCATTTACATTTTTGAAGATTGTAGTTGACAGGAAAGCAGGAAACCGGAAGAGAGTTCCACAAGAGAAAAGGGGAGAAGAAGCTATTTGCATAGAACTTACGGTTACAAGTAATCCCAACAGTGAAATCATACTTATTATAAAACCCAGGTTGTGTGTGTGTGTATGTGTGTGTGCGCGCACGTGTGTACGTTTATATATTGGATCGGATTTCCTACATTTTTCAACCGATTTCAACAAAACTTCACAGGGCTACGTAAAATTACCTTGCGGTGGTTCTGACAAAAATTGGAAAAACACAATTTCAATTTGAAAACACGATTAAGAGGCATCGCGAGAATGAAAGGGGGACAACTCATATCGAGTTCTACTTATAAAACCCAGGTTGTGTGTGTGTGTGTGTTCGTTTATATATGGGATTGGATTTCCTACATTTTTCAACCGATTTCAACAAAACTTCACTTTTTTGTAGGTAGTGTTTCTTATTGTCTTGTACACTTTTTTCTCATAACGATTGAAAACAATGTTTTTGTTTGAGTTTGGGTTTGACCAATTCGTAAAAAAAAAAAAAAAAAAAAAAAACTAATTAAGACATGCATGTCCGTCAACCTTAAACAATAATCTTTGTCAATTTTATTTTTGAGTCTTTATGATGGTCGATACTTGATCTATCTCTTACTGTTACATCTCCGGGCAACGTCGGGCGCTACTGCTAGTCAGATATAAAGCGAAAGGCGAGAGATAAAAAGAAAGATATAAAGGGGGGGGGGAGAAAAGAAACAAGAAATAAAAGTAGTGGGTAGAGTTAAGAAAAGAAAGACGTCTGGCTGAGAAAATTTTAACGATATAAAAACGGAAGAAATAAAAGTAAAAGAAACAAGAGATTGTTTTAAAATCATTTCTTTCCGAGCAGACAATAAAGCCACTAAGACGCAAGGGATTACTGAGAGTGAAATAAACAGAGAAAACAATAAAAGTACACGATTCAAAGAGACAAAAAAATGACGATTGACATTACGTTTAATTTTTTAAGATCGTAGTTGACAGGACAACTTGGATGGCAGAAGAGAAGTGCGGAGAAGGGACGATTAGTTCAGAACTTACAGTTACAACAATTAATTTCAGCAATTAAAACAGAACTCAAATATTTGTAAGCAGGTTCATCCAAAATCTTGCTCACGTCTTGGAATCATAGAACTATTTACTTCGCAAAGACATGGCGTAGGAAGAATCTACCTTTCAAGAGAAAGCTTACCAGAAAACCAAATACATGCCACGCATCATCATACCAGGTGCCAATCTTCTTTTTATTTTTATTTTATTTATTCATTTCAATAGTACACATAGACCGTCCTGGGTATGACGATAAACTACGTCCGCGTCCTGGGTATGACGATAAACTACGTCCGCGTCCTGGGTATGACGATAAACTGTATCTGCGTCCTGGGTAAGACGATAAACTACGTCCAATAGCAAGGCCTCTGATCAGGAGGTTTTGGGGAGCGTGGAACCATGTCTTAATTGCTGGTGTTCCCAGTTATGGGCAAATAGTTAACCCCGAAATTGAGTTAAAAACCATTTTAAAAGTGTAAAAATAGGTTTTAATACCAGAAATATTTTGTAAAAAATTATTACCGGAAATAAACTTTTGAAGAAAAAAAAAACTATTACCAGCAATATATTTTTGAAAAAAAACAAAAAAAAAAAAAACATTACCAGTAATATATTTTTGAAAAAAATATTACCAGGAATACATGTTTTAAAATAATATTACCAGCTATACATTTTTGAGGAAGAAAATATTACCAGAATTAGATTTTTAACAAAACAAAATATTACCAGAAAAAAAAAAGTTGTCGGTATTAAATAACCCAATGAGGTTGATATGCCGTAAAACAACAAACCAAACCAGTACATAGATTCACCTATCGACCGGTTCACACTGTTTACCCGTCTTTTGAACAGAAATAGAGGTTTATTCCTTGTTTCCTGTTTAGGACTGGATTTCCAGTTCCTTCTAAAGTCTTTTCATTCTCTTTCACTCTCAGTATCCCCCCTTTCATGTTAAGGCGTTATCGCCTTGCTTGGTATGAAATGATTTAAAATAGTCTGTAGAACCAAATGCAATGTCAATTGTTATTTTCTGTCTTCTTGGTTCTTCTTCTTTTATTAGCCTCTCTCCTTAATAGTATATTTTTCTCATATTTTCTAATACTCAGTAACCCCTTGCGTCTTAGTGGCGTTACTGCCTGTGAAGAGATTGTCCAGTATTCACTACTATTTTCGCTAATTTTATTTTCTTTCAGAAAATAAAGCCTACTGCAACAGTATTTTCACTATTGCCCGAATTAATAACGAAAAAGAAAGAAAAAAAATGCATATCACATTCAATTACAAAGAAAAAATATTTATTCCTAACCAGCTAAATAAGGGTTCTTGCAAAAATTTGTCCCTTTTTGCTGAGAATAGGTCATAGGATGACCTATTCCCTGAGTAACACAATGTGAAAAACATAGCAGAAAAACAAAACTTAAAAATTGCACAAAAGAAAAAAAGAAAAAAAAAGAATATCGCCCCCACCCTGCTGTGTCAATAACAACAATAAAAAAAGCGGGGAAGAGCCTTAGCTCTAGTACACTTTCAGTCTTTTCAAAGATCAAAAGTTTTTAACTTTTTTCTTTTCTTGTATAGACAAAATTCTCTTCCTGGTGACCAAACACCCTTCATTCTTCACTTATTTTGCTCTCGTCCGCCGGGAAATTATGATTTTCTTTTACGGCCGCTAGAAGGTGAAAATTTACTTAAACACGTGCTAAAACACTTTTTGAAAACGCACGTGTTTGCTGCTGCTGCTTCTTCTTCGTCGTCTTCTTCTTCTTCTTCTTCTTCTTCTTCTTCTTCTTCTTCTTCTTCTTCTTCTTCTTCTTCTTCTTCTTCTTCTCTGCACTGCACCACGCCCACTCGTTTTTGTCCGTGTCGCTTCGTCATACAGCTGGGGAACCGTTTTCTCAACTTATGGATGGACACGAGCACCCGGTAGGTTTCGTGTCAAGAAGCCTAAATGCAACACAAAGAAGTTACTAAATTGACAACGAGGCGTTAGTCATTATGTCCGGTGTGACAAAATTCGACAAATAGCCGTCATTTTAGCCTACACAGTAACCGCTGATACCGTCCACAACCCCCTGTTGCGAGTTCGTCATAAATGGTATCTGCTGTGGTGGTCTTTGTTCCTGTCTGCCTCTGAATATGGCATCAATTATTAACAGGAAAGTGATAATACCAATGTATTTATATATGAATAATCTTAACTGAGATTTTTTTTAAATAAATAAATCGGAGATTTTTTTTAATCATCCCACCCCAAACAAAGCAGTAACGTCACTAAGACACAATGGGTCACCGAGTATTATAGAATATCATAAAATATACTATTAAGGAGGGAGGCTAATAAAAGACGAAGAATTAAGACAGAAGATAACAATTGACATTGCATTTAAATTTTTTGATCAGGAAACAAGAAACCGGAAGAGAGTGTCACAAAGCAAGAAAAGTGACAGAAGAAACTATTTGCATAGAACTTCCGGTTAATTTTGCCATTTCAACTGTAAAATGATGAGACCTAGCCACTAATATAATACTGCACTTAAATTCATAAAGTCTATGTACCATAATGAAAAGAAGAATTAGCATGAAATTATTTAACGGAAACGCAAAGGAAAGCTACATTATGTTGGTAGGAAAGTGACTGAAGTCAAGACGCCAATAAGTGAATCATATGCGAGAGAAGAAACTGTTAGCATAGAACTTACGGTTGTATCTACCCATTTCAACTGTAAAATGATGAGACCTTGCCACCAATCTAGTACTGCACTTAAATTCATAAAGTCTATGTACCATAGTGAAAAGAAGAATTAGCATGAAATTATTTAAAGGAAAGGCAAAGGAAAGCTACATTATGGTGGTAGGAAAGTGACTGAAGCCAAGACGCCAATAAGTGAATCATATGCGAGAGAAGAAACTGTTAGCATAGAACTTACGGTTGCATCTAGCCATTTCAACTGTAAAAGGATGAGACCTTGCCGCCAATCTAGTACTGCACTTAAATTCATAAAGTCTATGTACCATAGTGAAAATAAGAATTAGCATGAAATTATTTAAAGGAAAGGCAAAGGAAAGCTACATTATGGTGGTAGGAAAGTCACTGAAGCCGAGATGCCAATAAGTGAATCTTATGCGAGAGAAGAAACTGTTAGCATAGAACTTACAGTTACATCTTGCCATTTTAACTGAAAAATGATGAGACCTTATAGCCAATCTAGTAATGCGCTTAAATTCATAAAGTCTGGGTAGCATAGAAGAAAGTTAATTAGAACGAATACGGTGAAAATATAGAAACGGCACAAGGAAGCTACGTTACGACGATGGGTAATTGATTCAAGCCGACATACCAGGTCAAGACCAGTAACATTGCAGACTCTTCTTTTATCAAGAATCTCTAAATATAGATGTCATGATAAGCATATGGTAGCCGAACAAAGAAGAAACAACGGAAATTTAAAGAAATAAACAAGTGTATTAACATAAAATGATTAACAAATAACAAATAATACATCAGTCTAGATATTTCTCGTTGGAAGAAGAGATAAGTGGTTTTGTGAAAGGCGTCCGGTGAGGTGTACGGGAGAAAAGAGAGGGTGAATTGTGACTTACTGACTGAGGCGACGGTCTTTGGCAAATCTCTCTCTTGGAGATGGGTGGTCGCTTCCCGACGAAGTCTGTGAACACAGGTCAAGATGCCGTCCAACTAATGAAATGGCGTTTTGTTTGGCTTTTATGTCATTTCATATGCTCAAATCGGTTTATTTTGTACAAAGCGTTTATCAGCATGCCGTAAGCGCCGGTGTCGTCAATGGTAATGTTCCTGTGGGGTAATTTGGGTAAACCGATGTTGGGGTGTCGACCGGTGATAATGCCGTAAGATGCCAGTTGCACTGTTGGTGGTGGTGTTTATAGACGGCAAAACAGATTCGAGGACATCGGTCTATTTGCAGTTCCTGTCCTATCAGAAGAAAGTTCTTTAATGTACGATGTTGTTCGATGTTGCCAGAACTTTGTGGACGCGAAGGACAGTGAAGATGCTGCGTGACTGATGTCATATCGTAGAAGTTCTTCACGGGTGCCACAGTCAGAACATATGAGACAGGGTATCTGTCGGTGGCAGAGGAAGAATTTTGGGTGTTCGGTGCGTTCATAACCGGCCAGTGGTGGAAGAAGAAGATCTGGTTTTAGGAAGAATGTAACACACACACACACACACACACACACACACACACACACACATATATATATATATATAGGATGTATCAAAAATACATTTAAAAACTTGGGGGCGAGTTCCTCACACCAAAACAATGACAAGAGAGGTCATATAAAAATGTGTCCGCAAATCTTTCCTATTTAAGTTATTAAGCTAAAGAAATTTTACGGAAGATGGTGCTGCGTTACTATGTAGACTAGGTTACATTTGTCATTCGTGTACATTTGTGGCTAGTATGTCTTCAAAATTTAACATGTGTAGTAGTAAGTTAACTGAGACGTGTTCAGTTTAACAATGGCAGAATATTCATGTGATGAGGAGGTACATATGTTTTTTACATACGGCCATGCGAATGGTAATGGATACGAGGCTTGCACGGCTGGATCAGATTGCATTTTCCTTTTCTGCTGTTTCTCATCGCGTTGCTGAGACAGGATCCGTGGCACTACAAACTATGGATTGAGGAAGACCAAGATCCGTTCGCACGCCTGACCACGAAGGACATATTCTACAGGCTGCCGGAGACGATCCAGGTATCAGCACGCTTCAAGTGGCCTTAGAATGTCGTACACTCATAGTACCGCATGAAGAGTACTTCAGGATCAGCTCCCGTAACCGTATCATTTGCAACATGTTCAGGGTCTTTCGACCTCTGATCACTCATCACGGGAGAAACTGCTGATCCGTTGTTTGTCTCTTGAGTTTTGTTTACGGATGGACAATGTATTGGAATAACAAGTTTGCATAACCAACGTTTTTGAAAGGACCGGTATCACCATGGTGTGATACAGGCTAGACACCAGCATCTGTTTACGATTAATATGTGGGCTGAAATTGTGGGTGACTGTCTGGTAGGTCCATATGTTCTCCCTGCATGTCTTACAGGAGCTGTCTACAGGGACTTTATTTCGAACACACATCCAGACCTGCTAATATGAAGACGTATGTAGTTCATGCCTGATGGTCCTCCAGCACTTTTTAGTCACATTGTTTGTGATGCATGGCTGATATCTACCATGAAAATGGATAGACAGGGTAGGACCGGTTCCATCGACCTGCCCGTTCCTCCGACTTTGGATTTTTATCTGTGGGGTCACCTAAAGCAATCGGTCTCTACAACAGACAATGATGTAGAGACGCTTCATCGATTTGTCATGGGGACCTGTGAAACCATTCGTCATCGTGTGTGACTATTTGAAAGGGTCTTCCAGTCATTGGTCTGACGGGTGCATGCGTGTGTAGAAAGAAGCGAATGTTTGTTATGAGTTGTGTTGAGGTACAACGAATAGACGTTTTACTTTGTTTTAGATTTAGGGACCCATAGCCAAAGTTTGTAAAAGTCTTTTTGGTAATTTAACTTTGAATTGTACATTTGACAGCGTCTACCGCCAAGTTGCTTAAACTTAATAACCGAGAAATGAAGGATTTGCGGATGTATGTTTATATGTACTTTTGACTTTGTTTTTGTGTGAGGAACCTGTTTCCAAAGTTTGTAAAAGTATTTTTGATACACCCTTTATATATATATATATATATATATATATATATATATATGTGAAGAAAAATATGTTTTTAAAACAGCATTATTGCATATAAGGATTTTTGTTTGTTTTTTCCGTATATTTTTCTTCATACTGTCGGATCTATATCCATATATTTGCTTACATATATATATGTGTGTGTGTGTGTGAGCTTGTGTATTTCTGAATCCAGAACTTAATATTCGTGTCGTTTCAAGACATTAAAAAGTAGAATCCCCGTGATCAAAGTGTTATGCCGCTGACCAAGCCAAGTGCACTTTGATGAGGATCTAACATCCTATTAGGTTGGTGCAAAAATAATGACGTAATGATGTCGTTTTTTGACGTTAAAAAATACGTAAAAAAACGACATTAATACGTCATTATTTTTGCACCAACCTAATATCAACATAAGCACTTTGATGATAGCATGTTGTGGGGTAAATGTATAATAATAAAAGAAAGTTGTTATCCTTAGTTTAGATAAAAACCGACAAAAGGCTTATTTTATGTTGGTAGTGAATGTCAACTAAGCCTTCTATGGGCGATAATGGCTCTCATCGACTTCTTGTCTATTGTAGCCCTGAGTAACGTTTGTATTTTTATTCTTCTTCCTAGTCCCTGTTTTGTCAACCATTTACACAAGCTTTCCTCTGTCCGTCTTGCCTTCAATATGTCTCGTGGATTTTAATTTCACCGAGCCTTCTTTCCTAATGGTGTGCCTTGGAAATTTCAATCTTTTTTTTTATTCCATTTTCCTAAAAAGAAGAGTTTTATCCTTTGCTTCCTGTTTAGGATTGTCTTTCTGGTTTCTTTTAAAATCTTCTCATTCACTTTCACGCCCAGTAGCCCTTGCGTCTGTAGAACTATATTTCTGTTGCCTCAAGTTTTCTTTTTCATCTGTGAGGAGATCGTCCAGCACTCACTACTCTATAGAAGAGTTTATATTACATAGAGTTCAGCACTCTTTTCTTTGTTTTTAACGAAATTCTCCTTTTTCTTAATACTTAGCGTAGATTCTGGAAGGCATTTTTCCCTATTCAATGCACCTTTAGATTTCGTCGTCACATTTTCTATCCTCTGTTAAAACACTACCTAGATATTTAAATTATCGTATTTACTTGATTCTAATATCTCTAATTCGCTATTCGCATCTTTTCACTTTCACTGACAGCCATACATTGTCTTCTCACAACTGATAGTCTTTTCTTTTTGCTTTTTTATACTAAATTTTTTTTTTACTATTTTTCCTGTGTCTAATAAATAAGCTTTTATATTGTACTGAACTGAAATGGAGGTCATTACAATCGCTTAAAAAATAAAATAAATAATAAATAATAAAGTCATACAGTAAAACCTCGAAATAAAGAATTCATTGTAGAGGGAGAGTGTGTTTCTTAAATCAGATAAAGCAAGTTCTGTAGGTCACTGCATTTAATGAAAATGCTTTCCCCAAGTTCAAGACAGCCAGCATAAAAGTTTTTCTTTGTTTCTGTTCGAATTTCTGGGATATGGAATTAACATTATTTACACTATTTACATTCGGGCGATTGCCGACACCTTTATTGTTCTTATCGCCTGATTGCCTTCTGTCTGGATTTCTGGGATAAGGAATTATCATTATTTACACTATTTACATTCGGGCGATTGCCGACACCTTTATTGTTCTTATCGCCTGATTACCTTCTGTCTGGATTTCTGGGATAAGGAATTATCATTATTTACACTATTTACATTCGGGCGATTGCCGACACCTTTATTGTTCTTATCGCCTGATTACCTTCTGTCTGGATTTCTGGGATAAGGAATTATCATTATTTACACTATTTACATTCGGGCGATTGCCGACACCTTTATTGTTCTTATCACCTGATTACCTTCTGTCTGGATTTCTGGGATAAGGAATTATCATTATTTACACTATTTACATTCGGGCGATTGCCGACACCTTTATTGTTCTTATCGCCTGATTGCCTTCTGTCTGGATTTCTGGGATAAGGAATTATCATTATTTACACTATTTACATTCGGGCGATTGCCGACACCTTTATTGTTCTTATCGCCTGATTGCCTTCTGTCTGGATTTCTGGGATAAGGAATTATCATTATTTACACTATTTACATTCGGGCGATTGCCGACACCTTTATTGTTCTTATCACCTGATTACCTTCTGTCTGGATTTCTGGGATAAAGAATTATCATTATTTAAACTATTTACATTCGGGTGATTGCTGACACCTTTATTGTTCTTATCACCTGATTACCTTCTGTCTGGATTTCTGGGATAAGGAATTATCATTATTTACACTATTTACATTCGGGCGATTGCCGACACCTTTATTGTTCTTATCGCCTGATTGCCTTCTGTCTGGATTTCTGGGATAAGGAATTATCATTATTTACACTATTTACATTCGGGCGATTGCCGACACCTTTATTGTTCTTATCACCTGATTACCTTCTGTCTGGATTTCTGGGATAAAGAATTATCATTATTTAAACTATTTACATTCGGGTGATTGCTGACACCTTTATTGTTCTTATCACCTGATTACCTTCTGTCTGGATTTCTGGGATAAGGAATTATCATTATTTAAACTATTTACATTCGGGTGATTGCTGACACCTTTATTGTTCTTATCACCTGATTACCTTCTGTCTGGATTTCTGGGATAAAGAATTATCATTATTTAAACTATTTACATTCGGGTGATTGCTGACACCTTTATTGTTCTTATCACCTGATTACCTTCTGTCTGGATTTCTGGGATAAGGAATTATCATTATTTACACTATTTACATTCGGGTGATTGCCGACACCTTTATTGTTCTTATCACCTGATTACCTTCTGTCTGGATTTCTGGGATAAAGAATTATCATTATTTAAACTATTTACATTCGGGTGATTGCCGACACCTTTATTGTTCTTATCACCTGATTACCTTCTGTCTGGATTTCTGGGATAAAGAATTATCATTATTTAAACTATTTACATTCGGGCGATTGCTGACACCTTTATTGTTCTTATCACCTGATTACCTTCTGTCTGGATTTCTGGGATAAGGAATTATCATTATTTAAACTATTTACATTCGGGTGATTGCTGACACCTTTATTGTTCTTATCACCTGATTACCTTCTGTCTGGATTTCTGGGATAAAGAATTATCATTATTTAAACTATTTACATTCGGGTGATTGCCGACACCTTTATTGTTCTTATCACCTGATTACCTTCTGTCTGGATTTCTGGGATAAAGAATTATCATTATTTAAACTATTTACATTCGGGTGATTGCTGACACCTTTATTGTTCTTATCACCTGATTACCTTCTGTCTGGATTTCTGGGATAAGGAATTATCATTATTTAAACTATTTACATTCGGGTGATTGCTGACACCTTTATTGTTCTTATCACCTGATTACCTTCTGTCTGGATTTCTGGGATAAAGAATTATCATTATTTACACTATTTACATTCGGGCGATTGCCGACACCTTTATTGTTCTTATCGCCTGATTGCCTTCTGTCTGGATTTCTGGGATAAGGAATTATCATTATTTACACTATTTACATTCGGGTGATTGCCGACACCTTTATTGTTCTTATCACCTGATTACCTTCTGTCTGGATTTCTGGGATAAAGAATTATCATTATTTAAACTATTTACATTCGGGTGATTGCCGACACCTTTATTGTTCTTATCACCTGATTACCTTCTGTCTGGATTTCTGGGATAAAGAATTATCATTATTTAAACTATTTACATTCGGGTGATTGCTGACACCTTTATTGTTCTTATCACCTGATTACCTTCTGTCTGGATTTCTGGGATAAGGAATTATCATTATTTACACTATTTACATTCGGGTGATTGCCGACACCTTTATTGTTCTTATCACCTGATTACCTTCTGTCTGGATTTCTGGGATAAAGAATTATCATTATTTAAACTATTTACATTCGGGTGATTGCCGACACCTTTATTGTTCTTATCACCTGATTACCTTCTGTCTGGATTTCTGGGATAAAGAATTATCATTATTTAAACTATTTACATTCGGGCGATTGCTGACACCTTTATTGTTCTTATCACCTGATTACCTTCTGTCTGGATTTCTGGGATAAGGAATTATCATTATTTAAACTATTTACATTCGGGTGATTGCTGACACCTTTATTGTTCTTATCACCTGATTACCTTCTGTCTGGATTTCTGGGATAAAGAATTATCATTATTTAAACTATTTACATTCGGGTGATTGCCGACACCTTTATTGTTCTTATCACCTGATTACCTTCTGTCTGGATTTCTGGGATAAAGAATTATCATTATTTAAACTATTTACATTCGGGTGATTGCTGACACCTTTATTGTTCTTATCACCTGATTACCTTCTGTCTGGATTTCTGGGATAAGGAATTATCATTATTTAAACTATTTACATTCGGGTGATTGCTGACACCTTTATTGTTCTTATCACCTGATTACCTTCTGTCTGGATTTCTGGGATAAAGAATTATCATTATTTACACTATTTACATTCGGGCGATTGCCGACACCTTTATTGTTCTTATCGCCTGATTGCCTTCTGTCTGGATTTCTGGGATAAGGAATTATCATTATTTACACTATTTACATTCGGGTGATTGCCGACACCTTTATTGTTCTTATCACCTGATTACCTTCTGTCTGGATTTCTGGGATAAAGAATTATCATTATTTAAACTATTTACATTCGGGTGATTGCCGACACCTTTATTGTTCTTATCACCTGATTACCTTCTGTCTGGATTTCTGGGATAAAGAATTATCATTATTTAAACTATTTACATTCGGGCGATTGCTGACACCTTTATTGTTCTTATCACCTGATTACCTTCTGTCTGGATTTCTGGGATAAGGAATTATCATTATTTAAACTATTTACATTCGGGTGATTGCTGACACCTTTATTGTTCTTATCACCTGATTACCTTCTGTCTGGATTTCTGGGATAAAGAATTATCATTATTTAAACTATTTACATTCGGGTGATTGCCGACACCTTTATTGTTCTTATCACCTGATTACCTTCTGTCTGGATTTCTGGGATAAAGAATTATCATTATTTAAACTATTTACATTCGGGTGATTGCTGACACCTTTATTGTTCTTATCACCTGATTACCTTCTGTCTGGATTTCTGGGATAAGGAATTATCATTATTTACACTATTTACATTCGGGCGATTGCCGACACCTTTATTGTTCTTATCGCCTGATTGCCTTCTGTCTGGATTTCTGGGATAAGGAATTATCATTATTTACACTATTTACATTCGGGCGATTGCCGACACCTTTATTGTTCTTATCGCCTGATTGCCTTCTGTCTGGATTTCTGGGATAAGGAATTATCATTATTTACACTATTTACATTCGGGCGATTGCCGACACCTTTATTGTTCTTATCACCTGATTACCTTCTGTCTGGATTTCTGGGATAAAGAATTATCATTATTTAAACTATTTACATTCGGGTGATTGCTGACACCTTTATTGTTCTTATCACCTGATTACCTTCTGTCTGGATTTCTGGGATAAGGAATTATCATTATTTACACTATTTACATTCGGGCGATTGCCGAAACCTTTATTGTTCTTATCACCTGATTACCTTCTGTCTGGATTTCTGGGATAAGGAATTATCATTATTTGCACTATTTACATTCGGGCGATTGCCGACACCTTTATTGTTCTTATCACCTGATTACCTTCTGTCTGGATTTCTGGGATAAGGAATTATCATTATTTAAACTATTTACATTCGGGCGATTGCCGACACCTTTATTGTTCTCATCACCTGATTACCTTCTGTCTGGATTTCTGGGATAAGGAATTATCATTATTTACACTATTTATATTCGGACTATTCTCCTCATCTCTGTTTTCATTATCATCTAATTGTCATGTGTCTGGATTTCTGGGATAAGCAGTTATCATTATTTACATTACTTATATTCGGACTATTATCCTCATCTTTGTTGTTATTTTCACTTAATTGTCATGTGTCTGGATTTATGGGATAAGGAGTTATCATTATTTACATTATTTATATTCTGACTATTCTCCTCATCTTTGTTGTTATTATCACCTGATTGCCATGAGTCTGGATTTCTGGGATAAGGAGTTGCCATTTACTCTATTTATATTTGGACAATTGCCGCCATTTCTGTTGTTATTATCACCTAATTGCCATGTGTCTGGATTTCTGGGATAAGGAGTTATTATTTACGCAATTATTTTTTGGACTATTATACTCATCTTTGTTGCTTTTATCACAACTTTTCGGTCGGTGTATCTCTGGCCTTACTCAGGTGTATACCGATCTGGGTAACTTACAGAAAATTCTGAATGAAACCCTTTATTTAATCTACGGGGGTAGACTGTTCTCGTTCCACTTCTCATGTTTAAGGATTATCATTTAGTTCTTAATTTTAGTACTGCACAGTAATTGCTCACCTTGTTTACACTGAGTCCAAGTACACACTATTGCACTGCTCATGTCTAGGGATATCTCATCTAGTTCTTATTTTTAGTACAGCTCAGTTATTGCTCACCCTTTTCCACTGAGTCCAAGTAGACCAACGCAGGGATTGAACTCACAAGTAACGCTTTAATCCTCTTTCCCATTGTCCCTTAATATAATATCCTAGGCCCTTCTCTAAAAAAAATTAAAATAATTATACGCTAATATTATTTACTAATGATTATATATAATTTTTGATAATTTAATTTTAAAGAATAAAAATTATAAAATAAAATATATTTAAAAAAATTTGGCCCCACCCTAGTGTTATTTATCTTATAGACAAGTCAGATACTGCCTCAAAGAATAAATATAAAAACATTGCTAAGTCGCGTAGCTATAGAGAATTTTAGGACGATGCATATCATCTGTTCAAATAGAACTTGTTGAACTGCAAGATGGATCCGAGTCTTGTAAAAATTGCCCGTGCGTATACCAAATTTCTTTTGAAGTCTCTTCGTACATTCTTTTTCGCACTGATTAGCAATCGCAAGTATCGATTTTGCGAGCAGAGTACAACATTCTTTTTATAATCTTTACCGTTTTGTTTGTTACTTCAAATCAAGGCAGTTTGGCTCGATCTCAGAATTAAATTCTGTCTGCACTTGACTAAATCATAGCCGGTTAGGCTTTGCCCTAATATATGAAGACATCAACACTGGCCTTTAAAGTCATTGTTATTAACTGTTAACTCTAACAGAACTATTAAACATGTACAGTGTAACCCGGATATAAGAGACCCTGATATAAGAGAAACCCGGATATAAGAGATATTTTATCTGGTCCCAAATTAGAGCCATACTTACCTAAACAAAATAGACCAAACCCGGATATAAGAGAAACCCGGATATAAGAGAAACCCGGCTATAAGAGACTTCTTCTCCGGTCCCGACAACTCTCTTATATCTGGGTTACACTGTAGTTGCTACAATTCACTTTACTCGCAAGATGAATTACCAGCCGTCGGAAAATATACTTTAAAAACAAAATGAACTAAATCAGTAAAATTCGCCTGTATTATAAAAATATTACGTCTACAAATTCGATCTGTAGTCATAAAGAGCTATAAGATTTTTAGACCGATCTATATTTTTCGTTGAATTCCTAAGTAATGTCTGCTTCGTCACTAAAGTCACAGCATCCTGGGTATAACGATAAACCACATCCAGCAGCAAGGAGGTTTTGGAGGTTACGAGAAGCGTGAGGACATCTCTTAATCGCTGTTGTTCCACGGTCCACCCTAAAACGGGATTGTAGCACCTGTTAGTGTCCCAGAGATAGTCAACTGTGGCGGCCGCCCTTGGCCGCTCGCTAAAACGGAAGAGAATAGGGCTGTTTCGACCTTGACCTTTTGATTGTGTTCCCTACACGCTAGTAATATAGTTTTAGAATTGAGCTAATTACTTTTTAGTTCCGTTGGTGTTACGAAACTAGTCGTAATACACCTTAGCATTTTTAGACGTTTGTTTTTTGGTAGAGAATCTCAACTCATTTTTTGAGAGATTTTTTAAGCATTTTTGCGAGACCGTGTCTGTGTTTGGTCTTCCTTAATATAACACAGCGACTTCACGCCGAATTCAAGGGGTGGGTACCCAGTTGCCTGAACGGTCGCTACCTAGGCACCTGAATGGTCGGTACGTAGGCTCCTGGACTTTGTGGCCAGTACGCCGACCCGGGCTGCGTCTTAAGTTACGTTCCCATTTTTTTTTTGTCTGCCAACGGGACGCCAGTTGGATCTTTCTCTCTTTACTTCGCCTCTTTACTTCTGGCCCCTTGCCCATGTTCGAATCTCGGCATTCCGTCCCAAATGGCTGCCTGCATATCGTCCGTAACCTTTCCGGTACGCTACGTATATGATTACTACGGGAGGTTTCGATATCGGACTCGACCAGCAGACACGCAGCGCCAGCACTCGACCAAAACGAACGCACCTCAGCATCCCGTCGTCGACCTCAACGTCCAACCGTCGACACGACCGGTACGTCCATAATCTCGACTCCAGCCATCGACATGACCAGTCCAACCCTCGACGCGACCAGTTCGACTACCATTACCACAATTGCCAGACAAATATACCCTACGTTCTCTTCTTTATAAAATAAACTTAGCATTAATCATTCATATCCTCGTTTTGTTTTCCATTTTGTTTCGCCTTGTCAGATCTCACGTATTTAATACGAAAATTGTTAACGGGCCTCTCGTGACCATCATCATTTACGATACGGGGGCACTCGGGCCGTGGTTTCATATCGCGCCACAGGGGGTCCGCTACACAACCTCCGAACAAAAACAAAACGCTATTAAAATATAGGAAGATATTTTTGTAGAAAAAATAAAAGCAATAAACTTTTTATACCAAATGACTAACAATACATTTTTATAGCAAAATGACCAGCAATACATATTATCTGTAGTTGAAACCACATAATTTTGTTCAAAGCATTTAGATTTTGGCATTAAATAACCCATAGACGTTGATATGCAACTAAACAAAAATAACTAACCAACATGAAATAACTCTTCCAGGACATTAATCCATATAATATCCTACAATTTCTTAAATCAAACTGTATCCCAAAATATAATTTCAATAAAACGACAACATAAAACACATATCACCGCCATTAATACTCATGTCCGCACAAACATGTATATGTACAAAGGCAGAGTATCATCTACCATGTATTCAACTGTGAAAGCAGAATAACATACACTACAGTTCAAAGGCTAGAGGCCACCGCCAAAATTAGCCTGGGATGAACTTGACCGAAAACAAAAAAAAAGAAAAAAAGAAGAAAGATTTTAGAGTCATTGAAAAGAGAATAGAACCATTTATCAAACTTATGTATTGAGAAATTTTTGCAACAAATGACAAGCATTTGTGCTGCAGTGGTCAAGGCTAAAAGAGGATATTTTGACGAGAGCAAAATTTAATCGTAAAATCCTTTTTTTTTCTTTTTGTCCTAATAAAATTTCTAATAAAAAAGCAATTCTCACTTCTTTTGAAAAATCGTATAATAATTTTCACTTACAGAACAACTACTTTTGGGGGCAAATTTAAAATATTATCAGGGGCGGTCTCAAACTTATGAATTGTACTTTATATCATATATTTATTACTTCAAAACTCACAAGAAAATTGGATTTTGGCATTAAATGACCCATAAGGAGTTGAAATGCCGTTAAAGAAACAAATCAAAGCTACCAAGAGAATTAATTTTCATCATTAAAATATGCCGGAGGGCGCATATTTTTATCGAATATTCAGGCACGTAGGTGTAAATAAATAAATAAATATAATGTTTAATAAATATATAAAAACGGAGCATTTATCTAAATATGTGCATCCATTAAAAAATAACGTTTAAACAGATAAATTATCTCTCTCTCTCTCTCTCTCTCTATATATATATATATATATATATATATATATATATATATGGTGGACTCTCCTACTGTGAACGCTAAATTAGTTTCAGCATTGGATGGTGCCTTTCGTTTTACACTCCTGCATGCTAGCAGGGGCCATTGTTGAGAAAATCAGGTAAGGGAAAGACATATTTCATTTGTGCTATCTTAAGTGTGATTCTAGCCTTGCCTTGCAGTGGGCGACAAAGCCAGACTAACAGATGAAATTTGTTGAAACCGGATTTTGATAGTGTCTCTGCTTCGGAGTATGATGAAGCTGATCACGGTGCTTCAGTCTACTGTCTTAACTTAATGAAACATGTCTTACCCCCATTCCTTTCGGTTTGATGCTTCGACTTCCCAGGTTTTCAGATCAAAGTTGAGACATTTCAAGTTGGTTTTCAATTTTTCTGAACGCTTAGAGTTTGGTAGTTGTCCATACAGCACCTTCTTTGGAAGCCTGTGCTCAACCATTCTCACAACATGACCAGCCCACCTAAGTTTCGGCGTCTGTGATGTTGTTACATTTCTTCAGTATTGCACTATTCTTGACCCTGTCATCCGATTTTATATCGCATATGGCACAAAGACTGCATATGTGAATGCCGTCAAGTTGATTTATGTGCTTGCGTTACAGGCTCCAAATTTCAGCATCATAGAGAAGGATTGAGAGAACGACTGATCAGTATAGGTCGATCTTTACTCTGAAAAACACGTCTTTGGTGTTCCATAACCTATGTTTAAGATTACCGAATACTGTGCTGGCTTTGGCTATTCTGGATTGGATTTCTCTGTCCATTTTTCCATCAGAAGAGACTGTTGATCCAAGATATGTGAAAGCCTCAACAGTCTAATGCCGTACCATCAATGAATACAGAAGGATTTGTGAGAGATGGATTGCCTGGTACTGGCTGGTACATTAGCCTAGTCTTCTTTTTATTGACAATGAGTTGAAATGCTTTCGCTGTTTCAGAGAATTTATCAAGGATATATATATATATATATATAGTTTATGCAAACTTAGGTAATCCGTATGGGTAGACCCGAGGAGGATGATATCTGGAGAGCTCAATGTAAAATTCAGAGCAGATATGTTTGAATAAAAACAGACCACGTTAAAGTTCCATGTAATAAATTATTTCACCATAACCCCTTTAACAGGTATATATATATATATATATATATATATATATATATATATATATATATATATATATATATACATTTATATGTGGGTGTGTGCATGTATGTATGTGTGCGAGCGTGCGTGTGTGTGTGTTTGTGAGAGTGTAAAAATTACAGATAGAGTATATCTGTAAAAAGACAATATGACAAAGAGAAAAGGAAAAATTATCTTAGGAGTAGAGGAGGTTATATAATTTTTTCATGAATGTATATATAAGTAAATTAGTATTTAGAATATTTTGGATTGGAACTGATTTATGTGTTTTGTTTATTGAAACCTAAAAAAATACAAAAAATAACTGTTAAATCTATAACTTTATTTTATTTAAAACATATAACATATAAATCAATCTCAATGCAAAATAATTTAAATATTAATTTACGTATATGCATACATAAAAAATACCTACTACTCACTTTGTTCTGTATTACCTCACGTCCATTAACTTACCAGGCTTTTCCGCTAACTTGAACACTATTCATGAACCAAAAATTTAAAAAATCAATATCATTTTTGCTCTTGTACATAAATACTTGTCACAAAATAAAATCCTTACATTTGCCTTGAGAAATTACCTCAGAGGACGAAACGCATCGGCTAAGATTAATTTTCCTTTTGTCTTTTTTCATATATATATATATATATATATATATATATATATATATATATATATATATCAATGGCGACCCCGGAGTTGGGCTTGCAAGATTAACTCAAGCGAGTCAACATTCAACATATCTATTTCAAAGCAATAAATTTTTTTTCGTAGTACGTCATTTTCATTCCTGGCTTCAGCTGAATCCAAAATTGTTTTAACTCTGTGCCCCAAAATATTGACTGAAATACATTTCGTTGATGGTGTTCGTAATAAAGAAAAGAAAAGAAAGAAAAAATACAAAGAAAGTAAGTAAAAAAAGAATGAAATAAAATTAATGTGGCCAGTCGGGTTGTGTAAATCTTAGCCCTATCTGAGCTAGAGACATACTTAATAGGCAATGTATTTCTTGCTTTAATTTTTATAAATAATCTTTTAAAAATATCTTATGACTTTTATGCCCTGTTTTTCAAAGAACCCATTTTTATTTTAGCTTTTTTTTCCTTCAAATGTCCATTTTAAATAATTTATTCCTTACAGTATAAGGTTATTTAGCGGAATGTATCTTTTGAGAAAAAGGGCAAATTAAATTTAGCCGACCTAAAATTCCACCGTCGACTGGAGGGTTGTCGTGAGGAGTGTGACTGGGGTAAGTGTTGAGGAAATATGATATCAGACAGCAGTACATAAACACACAGAGATACATAAACACACTAACGCGTAGACATATATACAAGCAAATACTCGCGATAGATACACACGTTATTAAAAAAATTACCTGGCTTTATTTTCTGGTATGTCCCGAAAAGGGATATATTTGTTCGAAGTAGCAAAGTAGTTGTTGACTACTGTAACCGGGAAGGACAATCTAGCAGGTAACCGTAATGGACTGGTCCTCGTCGTGGTGGTAGGCAATACGCGTATGCAATAGGCGAAACTACTGGGCGTAGCCAATAGGCGTCCATGTACCTCCACATCAGTCTGTATTTATGGCTGACACCTGTGAGGAGGAACCCAGGTGTATGCATATTCATTACATCATCTTCACTCTTATTTCTTAAATGTCTGGGAATTTAAAAAAAAATGTTTATTTTTAAAGAATTATTACAATGCACAGAGATATTTTTTAAATAATATATTTTTGTTAAAGTAAAGGAACCATTTTAGTATCTAAATTACACCAATAGTACATTTTGTTAAATATTGTAATGAGTCCGACAAACATTGATGACTGAGAGTCGCCACAAAAGAAAAATATCATTTGGTTTCAATTTTCAATCACTTAGAGTTAAAATGTAAAATAGGGAAATTATTTTTCAAGTTACTTATTAAACACTTCCCCCCAGATTCAGAAGATATTCAATAAAAACACCGTCAAATTAAGCTACAGCTGCACTAGTAATTTAGAAACAATAATAAATAGACAAAACGCCAGAAATCTAAAAACTAACACGTGGCAAAATATAGTTAATAGTAGTAATTTATGCAACTGCAGAAATAAGAATATATGTCCATTAACTGGAGCTTGTAAAACAGAAACTATAATTTATAAAGCAGAAGTAACATATTAATGGCCAAAATAAAACGTCCATAGAATGAACGGAAGATACTTTCAAACGTAGATGGTGCAATCTTAGGTCGTCATTTAAGCTAGTAAATCTTGGGTACTCTACCAAACTAGTTAAGCATATGTGGAATTTAAAAGAAAAACAACAGGGATTCTATTGTAAGGTGGACATTTTTTAAAAAAGGGAAAGCCTTACAACAATCACAATAATATTTACAACCTCTGTGAACAAGAAAAATTCAAAAGAATCTTTAAAAAAAAAAGAATCTTTTAAACGATAAATCCGAAGTTTTAAGTCCTTGCGTACATATTAAAATTTTTTGCTTAAGCACATATGAGACTGTATAAAAAAAAAGTAATGAACATTTTAATTAACCTCAATCCCCACCGATAGATTTACAATACACTTGCTTTTCTTCTTCTTCTTCTTCTTCTTCTTCTTCTTCTTCTTCTTCTTATTATTATTATTATTATTATTATTATTATTAGGTTGGTGCAAAAATAATGACGTAATAATGTCGTTTTTTGACGTTACGTCTAAAAACGACATTATTACGTCATTATTTTTGCACCAACTTATTATTATTATTATTATTATTATTATTATTCACATCCTCTTTCTTCCTTTCTGTTACACCCAACGTCGTGCGTTTGTTTATTTATTTTTAAATATAATAATGTAGCGTTCATTAGTTCGAAAAACAAAAATAAAGCGTTAAGAGGTCATTTGATAAAAATCGCCTGATACCGTAAGGTTGAAACCAAGGAAGCGGACTCAACTGACCTCCTGATTTTAAAAGTTATATATATATATATATATATATATATATATATATATATATATATATATATATATATATATACAGAGTGTTCATAAAATTCGTGTGCACTCTAAAAAATTTTTAAACTTTATTTGTATTTGCGATAGAAATAATTTGTAAGAATTATTAGAAAGAAGTAGATCTATATTTTTAAAGGTTTTATTGAAATTTTATTTAAGTTTCCACATGTCCTTCATCATTAGCAATACAAAGGGTAATACGATTTTGCAGTTCACGGAAAACATTTGCCAACTGATTTACAGTAATGCCTGAAATCACATTAGTTATTTTAGCTATACTTAAAACTAAGTACATTAAACTTTATAACATTTTTTACAGATTATTTCTATCGCAAATATAAATAAAGTTATAAATTTTTAAAAATGCACACGAACTTTATGGACACCCTGTAAATATATATATATATTAGGTTGGTGCAAAAATAATTTCGTTTTCTCACATAGTAACATATGTTAGAAAACGAAATTATTTTTGCACCAACCTAATATATATATATATATATATATATATATAAAGTAAGACACTACACACACGCACACACACACACATATATATATATATATAGTGTCATAATTTTGGTTTTATTGATAAAAATGCGATTATGGCGTTTGTTATTTCCTCGAAACGGTATCTTGGCATGATACAATCTTCACTTTATGAATAATAAGAAAAAAGAAATATCATCAGTTTTACCAGATAAGCCATGACACCGCTTCATTTCTCATAATTACATGTTACTGTATTTGAGTGACTTCGTGTATGACGCATACATAAAAAAAAAACTTTCACATGAATTAAATATGATATATTTAACTGGACACCAAAAAAGGACACTATTACTTCATTGGAATGGGGGTCAGTAAACAGACAAACGTATCAAAGACTTTGTCCTGACTCTTTTTTTCTTACATGTTCGGAAAATTTAAAAAAAAAAATGTTTATTTTTATAGAATTATTACAATTAATATTAAAATAACAAAATCTGTTGTTTTTTTTTTAATTTCATGTACAGAGATTTTTTAAAAATGATATATTTTAGTTCGAGTAAAGGAATTATTTTTAACATCTAAATTATACCAATACTTTATTTTGTTAAAGATTGCAATGAACCCGACAAACACTGATGACCTAGAGTCACCGCTGATATATATATATATATATATATATATATAGATAGATAGATAGATAGATAGATAGATAGATAGATAGATAGATAGATAGATAGATCGATCGGTCGGTGGATAGATAGGCAGAGAGAGAGAGAGAGAGATTGAGCGAGATTGAGGGGTTGGCTGTTTTGTAAACTACGCCTCTATGAATGGACGCTCATGGTCTTGCAGACGCTGATATAATACTTTGATTTACAAAGATGTTCATCTGATTATTCTTTTCTTCTCAATGTCCGTACATAGTGGGCCGCACTACCATTCCATCTGAAAAGTTTGGTATTTCCGTAGGGGGGTGAGGAGGATATGGGTGCTGACGATCCTTGGATTATTTGATATTAAGTTACGCATGAGACCACAAAACTAATCAAAACTTCATCCTACGTTTACCGCAATGCCAGCACCAAACGGCTCGACAGTAAGTCACCCGATGATATCAGAACGACTATCGATTCATATATGAATTCCGTAATTACTGATACACGTGTGGATACTGGTTAGAATATACGCCTCTTCCTGATTCACATGTTCGGAAGAGGTAAAAAAAAAATGAAGGTGACTGGACCTTGAGTGAATATGGAAGTATTTCAAGTGTCTGAACGCCTGCTCCAGTTCCAAGTCACCCTTGGGGAAGATGAAGTATTCCTGAATCTATCTTTATCTATATTAATTGAAAAAATTGTATTTGGCTTTGCTTAAATATCAGTGTGTGCGGGGAGTGTAGCGGTTAGTGGCTTCGAAAGAGAAAACCGGCGAGTCGAGTTCGAATTCCTGTCGATTCACGTCAATATCCTTAGGAATGGTATGAATTCAGCTCTTTTCCCCTGCAAAATAGCAATGCTTCCTTGCCTTGGCAATCAGTCCAGGAGAAGAAGAGGCCTGAATTTGAATTCAGATTCTTTTCTGCATCCATATCAGCAGTGGTGTATCTTGGGCAAAATATTGCCCAAGACACACCACTGCTGCTATGGATGCTGCACATGTATTGCCCCTACGAACCTAACGAGTATCGGGATTCATGATATCACGTTGGGTACCTATCACTTCACTGATGGCAAGATGATCAAATTTCAAATCTAAATTGTATGTCCATTTTAAATACGACATTGATTAGAAAATATATCCCATCTCGATACACGAAAAAAATCATAAAAATGACTTCAGAGAGCCGCAGATTTTGTAGGAGGTTTTTTCGATCCCTTTTGCCTTCAATCTGTCCTGCGAATATAAAATTTTCCAAGCTTTCTTTCCTTTTTATGTTCCCCAGAAATTTCAACTGTTAAGTATGTTTTCTTTCTGTTTCCATCTTTGTCATTGCTCACATCTCTTCCATCCTTGATATTCTCACCATCCTTCTGTAGAACCACATGTTTTCAAATCTTTTCTTCATCTGTGAGGAGATTGTCTAGCATTAACTACCATAAAGGAGGACTGATATTACGTAACAGTTCAGTACTCTTTTCTTTGTTTCAAACGAAATTTTTCTCTTTCTTTAAATTTTGCTTAATTTTTGAAAGGCATGTTTTTTCTATCCCAACGCGTCTTCGGATTTCAGTGTCACACTTTCCGTCCGCTGTTAAAAAACACTTACTATATATTTAAGTTTTTGTACTTGTTTGGTATCTCCAATTTGTAATTTTCAATTTCGGCTCATGCCTTTGCTAACGATCAGAAAGTCTATCTTCCTTGAAGTTTATGTTTAGTCCTTTCTTCTCGCTTTCCTTTACTGCCTTCTTTAAGAGCTTTTCTAGTTTCCTTTCTGCATCTGCTATCAACACTGTGTCGTCTGCATATCTTATGTTGTTAAGATTGTGACCACCAATAATAAAACCTGGTAGGACTTTTAATTCTCTCAGAATTACCTCGCTGTATTATGAGGTTAGTTTGGTTAATTACAAATCAACACTTGTTGGGTTATTTAATCTCAGATATTAGATAAAAATCACCGTGAATTATCAGATTGCTACCTTCTTTCCTTGAACGATGGTCAAACACGCTCACGCCCTTAGACACAATTTCAGCGAATTCCTTTACAAGTTTCTACTTGACATTAAATGATTATTTAATATCAATAGAAACTAATGAAAATACTTAACAGACATTACTTGTCTGTTCTGTTCAATAAAATACATTAAACTAGTCCGTAAATTTTGGACACATAGGCAAAAATGCATATTTTCAAGAAATGAAATTTTCAGCAACATTTATTGAATTGGAATATTAATAAATGACATCTTCAATATAATTCCCATCATTTGTGATGCAAAGGTTGATGCACTTTGCAAGATTCACGTGAACTCAATGCAATAACTCCACATTGCCGTCAATTTTAGCACATTCACTCTTTATACGTTTAATCAAGTGCGTTGCATTTTTGATTTTCATTGGTTAAATCTTCTCCTTTTGCATACCCAGAAAAAGAAGTCAATTCTTTCTTCTTTAGACAAAACCCTGTTTAATCTGTGGAGGTAAAAAATATAGTTAATAAGATTTCCTATATGTCCAGACTTCAGGAACACCCTGTATTTTGTAAAACTTAGTGAAGAGTGTGATTGATGAAAATACAAAGGAAATAAAAGGCAGTGTTTAAAAATATTCCGACGGCGTGTCTGTTTTCTTTAAGTTATGCTTAAAAATTGCAGACAAGTATAAAAACATTAAAAAAATATATCTTTGTACAAAGCTCGCTTGTCTTGTGAACAACGGTTGTAGTGATAATCAATGCGACAGAATGAATGAAACTCAATCAGCGTGAATGGAAAGCAACTAAAGCATGAGTAACATGACAGTGATCGTGTTCATCATGAAATTTTTATTTTTATGTTTCTTGTATGCAATTTTTAAACATAACTTGAAAAAGACAAACATACTGTCGAAATTTAAAATTTTTTTTTTTAATAGGTATCTCCTCAAGCAAGGTAGTAATGCCACTAAAACTCAAGGGGTTACAGAGTGTAGAGGACAGAGAACAGAAACATTAATGATGAGCAGAAAGAGAAAAGAGTAATCAGGAGGACAGTAGATAGCGATTAACATTGCATTTAAATTTTTGCAGATTAAAGATAGCTGGAAAGCATGGAGACAGAAGGGAGTTCCACAAGCGAGAAGTGCGAGAAAAGAAACTGTCAGCATAGATGTTATGGCGACATCTATCCAACTCAACTGTAAATTGATGAGATCTCCCCTCCAGTCTAGTATTGCGCTTAAATTCATAAAGTCTTGGTACCATAGCGAAGAGCTCATCCAAACAATTACCCTGAAAGTGTTTATAAAAGAGGCATAGAGAAGCAACCTTACGGTAGTGGGTAAGTGACTGAAGCCGAGATGCCAGATCAGGACCGATAATATTGCTGATTCTTCTTTGTGTGTTATATAGGGATCGATTTTAAATGTGAATTAAGTTTAAGCGTCTAATGATTTTTTTTTTCTTTTTCTTTCAGATTTACCAACTTCAGTCTTTCAGGCATGGAAAGATTAACAATCAAACAGCGTGTTAAAGTTTTCGAAGCCTACTACGAAAATAGACGTTCAAATTTATAAATATACGACCCGATGATTCAGCTAGCAAAAAATGCACAACAAACTGACCTTTTGTGGATGCAGTGGCTTTTCAACAATCTTCCTTGGATTTTCATCAACCCAAATGCTACAATTCTGCTTATTAGCGAATCCATCAAGATGAAAATGAGCTTCATCACTAAAGAGGATTTTTTTGCGAAAAATCTTCATCCGATTGTCATAACTCGTGCACCCAATTGATGAATGTACGGCGCTCCAAATGGTAAGCAGGTTTCAGTTCCTGTGTCAATTGAATTTAAGTGTGTAGAGACAAATCTTTTATCAAAATTTTATATAACGTTGTTGTGGAGAGGTTCAATTCCAGCGCGTGATGACGAATAGAGGGGTCTGGATTTTCGGCCACATTCTTGTGCACTGCAGCAATGTTTTCAGTTGAACGGCGTAAACGAGGACGCAGTGGTGTTTTCGCATCTGACATCAACCCGGTTTGTTTGAATTTACGAATAATCTTTTCCAATTGAACTCTCAGATGGTCGATTATGTTGAATAAAAATATCGCGAAATGCATTTTTGTTTGAACGTCCATTTTCGTAATAGGCTTCGATAACTTTAACACGTTGTTTGATTGTTAATCTTTCATTGGTTGAAATTGCCAAAGACATAAGTTGTTAAATCTGAAAGAAAAAGAAAAAAATCATTAGACGCTTAAGTTTAATTCACATTTAAAATTGGTCCAAATTATTGGAACACTCTTTATATTATTAAACATTGGTAAACACTGTCATTTCTTTTTATTTATTAAATCGCACTCTTCCTTTAGTATTATTATTGTTATTGTTGTTGAGTGATACACAACTAAGTAATGCTAAGTCAAGCTTGTTTCAAAATATTTTAAATAAACATTATAATTCTTGATTTTCTTAAAATAATTTTTGAAAAAATTATAATTGATTTTTAAAAGAATTTCAAACTGAGAGTTTCATTTTTTTTTAAATGGAAAAAAAATAGCTGACATGATTGATTATCTGTCAATTTTGCTGACTAAAACAAGATTTTGAACGAAAATTTTGGACGTGCTGGGAACGATTAAAAAATGTAAAAAATATCCCCAAAATACTTTGATCTTTCCTCTTAATAACTTAAACATTTACACGGTAAAGTTTTGTTTTCGTCAAGTTTGGCGTCTTTTTCGTCATATTATACTTCTTTTAGCGATCTCATGAAGGTACCCAAGTTAGAATTACCTTCAGGTGTGGTCACCCAGTCCTTCGAGAGTGTCTCCGAATCAGGGTGTTCTCAAGTATCTAGATGTAACTCCCAAGTCGCTTTAGCCGTCTCGTCCCCCAGACTTAAAAAGTAACAACATTCTCCACATACGGCCATAATGCTCCCTCACCAATCTCGCTCATGAACAGATATGTAAATTGAGCAAGACTCTAGGAGACATGTTTAACTGGCTAATATCAGGCAACTAACAAGCCAATAAGTATTACTGAACAGGTATTTACTGTAGTTTATCTTAATTCGCCAAGACCAAACGTGTAACATCCCCAAGCTATATAATGGCCGCCTACTCACGTTTTTTGAGCAAACTCGTCTCGAAACGAGGCCATCGCAGTCGCCTGCTCAGGCGCATTTTTGTTTGTTCAACATCAAGGTGTTGAAAAAGTTGATTAATAAGAGAGTAGGGAGGCAAATAAGAACTCTCGAAAAACGGAGGCTAATAAATGCTACAAGATGTTACGATAACCAACGAACAAGAGACGATGTTTTGATTAAAAAGTAAAAAGGAAAACGTAAAGAAAATGTAGCGAATGAACTGATTATCCTCAGTTTAAAAAGAACTGATTACACCTCTATTAAATGGGCTGTTCCATTAGAAATATAAGCATCTATGGCATTGGTATCAGGGTGTTTGTCTTTCAGCTTCAGACGAATTTGTCAATATCTACTTGCATTGTTCTTGCGTAAAATAAATCTGTATATTTTGTAAGTTGCTATTCTCGTTATTATTTAAATAACCACCTCGGACAACGTTACGAAGCAAAAAAAAAAAAAAAAAAGAAGATGCATAATGGTTAAGCCAACGATAAATCAATCTATTCAGCCAGATAGTCTTGCAGATTGGAAATTACAGGTGAGAATAAAATAAACATATGATGCAAAATGCAAAGTCGTAGTGTAGCTGTCTGACGACAAATCCGACCATCTTAAATAACGACAACGATAATGAATTATACACTCAATCAAAATTCACTGGACAGACAACTTTCTAAATCTTAATCATTATTAACATGTAATGAACAAAACAAGATCTAGATTTAAAATTCAAATGCTAAGCACTGACTCATTGAGTTTGTTAGAAATTAAAATGACTCGAATTTACAAACTTTACTTAACACACACGCAAAAGCAAATCCAAAACAAAACTCGTGAAATTTCACACCTTGATACGAAATGTTTTTCGGCCAATAGAAAACTAGGAAATATTTAAAGACAAAATTCAAATAATCTTCAGTTCTCAGAAACAAATTCCTTTACGGACCTTTTCACGAGCCGATGCGAAGTTTGTTCTTCGTCCAATGGAAAGGCCCAAATCATATCAGGGAGCGAATTCCCAAATGACCTTTTCAAGCCCCACAAACAAAATAAAAGACGGGCAAGTTCGCCTGTCACCAGAAAGAAGGAGACGAGCGTATTAACACGTCCCTTGACAAACGTCAACCGATCGTTATTATTATCTCTACCTTTCTCCCTCACCCCGTTTATACTTGATAAACGAACGGAACATTTTAAGAATGAGCGATTACTTCAAAGACATTCCTACCCTATTATAACGCTCATACATACATATATCCACATATACGTTCCTGCCTAAGTACACATAAATTCATTCTTGTAAGGAAGACTACGAATATTTTGACGACCTTGTATCAACCAGAATACATTAATTTTATTTGTAAAGTCCTTAATTGATTTATATGTATATAAATGTGTTGTTTCACTTTACAATTTGATTTTCTTGTTTTATACCCCTCTTATGGTGGGCTATCTAACTAACAAGGCCAAATCTAACTAATCTGTTTCAACACTCATACACTTCACTATAACTGATACCCCTCTATAAATGAACTGATTACACCTCTATTAAATGGGCTGTTCCATTAGAAATATAAACATATACGGCATTGGTATCAGGGTGTTAGTTTTTCAGCTTCAGACGAATTTGTCAATATGTACTTGCATTGTTCTTGTTTAAAATAAATCCGTATATTTTGTAAGTTGCCATTCTCGTTATTATTTCAATAACCACCCGGACAACGTTACGAAAGAAAAAAGAAGATGCATAATGGTTAAGCCAATGATAAATCAATCTATTCAGTCAGATAGTTTTGCAGATTGGAAATTACAGGTGAGAATAAAATAAACATATGATGCAAAATGCAAAGTCGTAGTGTAGCTGTCTGACGACAAATCCGACCATCTTAAATAACGACAACGATAATGAATTATACACTCAAAAAAAATCCACTGAACAGCCAACTTTCTAAATCTTAATCATGGTTAACAACAGTGTCCGTCTTCACTTCCGTTAAGCATATTCGATCAATTAACATTTCAGATAACCTGGGTGAGATTGAGAAAGTAGCTTTAATAAATTGATCGCTAGAAATGATAGCATGGAAAGGCATAAGTGGTAGGTGTAGTAGATATTTAAACAAAAATCCTGGTTAAGATACGGACTGATTGATAAGTAAGATCTTTAATCTTATAAAAAGAACTTAAGATACAAAAAAAGAAATTGGTATAAGAATGAAGTAAGTTATTTCTTTTGAAACTTACGATGGATGATTAATAAATATAAAGGAACCAAAATTATAAAGCAAGTTTTACGCGAGATAAAATAAAATGAAACTAGTATCAAAATGAAGGAAATTTATTTCTTTTCAAAATTACGAGGTTTGATTGAAAAGTAAAGTCTCCAAACCTACATAAAGTAAGTTTTAGAACTGATTGAATAATAAATCTGGTATCAAAATGAAGGAAATTTATTTCTTTTCAAAATTACGAGGGTTGATTGAAAAGTAATGTCTCCAAACCTACATAAAGGAAAGTTTTAGAACTGATTGAATAATAAATCTGGTATCAAAATGAAGGAAATTTATTTCTTTTCAAAATTAAGAGGGTTGATTGAAAAGTAATGCCTCCAAACCTACATAAAGGAAGTTTTAGAACTGATTGAATAATAAATCTGGTATCAAAATGAAGGAAATTTATTTATTTTCAAAATTAAGAGGGTTGATTGAAAAGTAAAGTCTCCAAACCTACATAAAGGAAGTTTTAGAACTGATTGAAAAATAAATCTGGTATCAAAATGAAGGAAATTTATTTCTTTTCAAAATTAAGAGGGTTGATTGAAAAGTAATGTCTCCAAACCTACATAAAGGAAGTTTTAGAACTGATTGAATAATAAATCTGGTATCAAAATGAAGGAAATTTAGTTCTTTTCTAAATTACGAGGGTTGATTGAAAAGTAATGTCTCCAAACCTGCATAAAGGAAGTTTTAGAACTGATTGAATAATAAATCTGGTATCAAAATGAAGGAAATTTAATTCTTTTCAAAATTAAGAGGGTTGATTGAAAAGTAAAGTCTCCAAACCTACATAAAGGAAGTTTTAGAACTGATTGAATAATAAATCTGGTATCAAAATGAAGGAAATTTATTTCTTTTCAAAATTAAGAGGGTTGATTGAAAAGTAAAGTCTCCAAACCTACATAAAGGAAGTTTTAGAACTGATTGAATAATAAATCTGGTATCAAAATAAAGGAATTTTATTTCTTTTCAAAATTAAGAGGGTTGATTGAAAAGTAAAGTCTCCAAACCTACATAAAGTAAGTTTCAGAACTGATTGAATAATAAATCTGGTATCAAAATGGAGGAAATTTATTTCTTTTCAAAATTACGAGGGTTGATTGAAAAGTAATGTCTCCAAACCTACATAAAGGAAGTTTTAGTACTGATTGAATAATAAATCTGGTATCAAAATGAAGGAAATTTATTTCTTTTCAAAATTAAGAGGGTTGATTGAAAAGTAAAGTCTCCAAACCTACATAAAGGAAGTTTTAGAACTGATTGAATAATAAATCTGGTATCAAAATGAAGGAATTTTATTTCTTTTCAAAATTACGAGGGTTGATTGAAAAGTAATGTCTCCAAACCTACATAAAGGAAGTTTTAGAACTGATTGAATAATAAATCTGGTAACAAAATGAAGGAAATTTTTTTCTTTTCAAAATTACGAGGGTTGATTGAAAAGTAATGTCTCCAAACCTACATAAAGGAAGTTTTAGAACTGATTGAATAATAAATCTGGTATCAAAATGAAGGAAATTTATTTCTTTTCAAAATTACGAGGGTTGATTGAAAAGTACTGTCTCCAAACCTACATAAAGGAAGTTTTAGAACTGATTGAATAATAAATCTGGTATCAAAATGAAGGAAATTTATTTCTTTTAAAATTAAGAGGGTTGATTGAAAAGTAAAGTCTCCAAACCTACATAAAGGAAGTTTTAGAACTGATTGAAAAATAAATCTGGTATCAAAATGAAGGAAATTTATTTCTTTTCAAAATTAAGAGGGTTGATTGAAAAGTAATGTCTCCAAACCTACATTAAGGAAGTTTTAGAACTGATTGAATAATAAATCTGGTATCAAAATGAAGGAAATTTATTTCTTTTCAAAATTACGAGGGTTGATTGAAAAGTAATGTCTCCAAACCTACATAAAGGATGTTTTAGAACTGACTGAATAATAAATCTGGTATCAAAATGAAGGAAATTTATTTCTTTTCAAAATTACGAGGGTTGATTGAAAAGTAATGTCTGCAAACCTACATAAAGGAAGTTTTAGAACTGACTGAATAATAAATCTGGTATCAAAATGAAGGAAATTTATTTCTTTTCAAAATTAAGATGGTTGATTGAAAAGTAAAGTCTCCAAACCTACATAAAGGAAGTTTTAGAACTGTCTGAATAATAAATCTGGTATCAAAATGAAGGAAATTTATTTCTTTTCAAAATTAAGAGGGTTGATTGAAAAGTAAAGTCTCCAAACCTACATAAAGTAAGTTTAAGAACTGATTGAATAATAAATCTGTTATCAAAATGAAGGAAATTTATTTCTTTTCAAAATTACGAGGGTTGATTGAAAAGTAAAGTCTCCAAACCTACATAAAGGAAGTTTTAGAACTGATTGAATAATAAATCTGGTATCAAAATGAAGGAAATTTATTTCTTTTCAAAATTACGAAGGTTGATTGAAAAGTAATGTCTCCAAACCTACATAAAGGAAGTTTTAGAACTGATTGAATAATAAATCTGTTATCAAAACGAAGGAAATTTATTTCTTTTCAAAATTAAGAGGGTTGATTGAAAAGTAAAGTCTCCAAACCTACATAAAGTAAGTTTAAGAACTGATTGAATAATAAATCTGTTATCAAAATGAAGGAAATTTATTTCTTTTCAAAATTACGAGGGTTGATTGAAAAGTAATGTCTCCAAACCTACATAAAGGAAGTTTTAGAACTGATTGAATAATAAATCTGGTATCAAAATGAAGGAAATTTATTACTTTTAAAATTAAGAGGGTTGATTGGAAAGTAAAGTCTCCAAACCTACATAAAGGAAGTTTTAGAACTGATTGAAAAATAAATCTGGTATCAAAATGAAGGAAATTTATTTCTTTTCAAAATTAAGAGGGTTGATTGAAAAGTAATGTCTCCAAACCTACATAAAGGATGTTTTAGAACTGACTGAATAATAAATCTGGTATCAAAATGAAGGAAATTTATTTCTTTTCAAAATTACGAGGGTTGATTGAAAAGTAATGTCTGCAAACCTACATAAAGGAAGTTTTAGAACTGATTGAATAATAAATCTGGTATCAAAATGAAGGAAATTTATTTCTTTTCAAAATTACGAGGGTTGATTGAAAAGTAAAGTCTCCAAACCTACATAAAGTAAGTTTAAGAACTGATTGAATAATAAATCTGTTATCAAAATGAAGGAAATTTATTTCTTTTCAAAATTACGAGGGTTGATTGAAAAGTAATGTCTCCAAACCTACATAAAGGAAGTTTTAGAACTGATTGAATAATAAATCTGGTATCAAAATGAAGGAAATTTATTTCTTTTCAAAATTAAGAGGGTTGATTGAAAAGTACTGTCTCCAAACCTACATAAAGGAAGTTTTAGAACTGACTGAATAATAAATCTGGTATCAAAATGAAGGAAATTTATTTCTTTTCAAAATTAAGAAGGTTGATTGAAAAGTAAAGTCTCCAAACCTACATAAAGGAAGTTTTAGAACTGATTGAATAATAAATCTTCTATCAAAATGAAGGAAATTTATTTCTTTTCAAAATTACGAGGGTTGATTGAAAAGTAATGTCTCCAAACCTACATAAAGGAAGTTTTAGAACTGATTGAATAATAAATCTGGTATCAAAACGAAGGAAATTTATTTCTTTTCAAAATTAAGATGGTTGATTGAAAAGTAAAGTCTCCAAACCTACATAAAGTAAGTTTAAGAACTGATTGAATAATAAATCTGTTATCAAAATGAAGGAAATTTATTTCTTTTCAAAATTACGAGAGTTGATTGAAAATTAATGTCTCCAAACCTACATAAAGGAAGTTTTAGAACTGATTGAATAATAAATCTGGTATCAAAATGAAGGAAATTTATTTCTTTTCAAAATTACGAGGGTTGATTGAAAAGTAAAGTCTCCAAACCTACATAAAGTAAGTTTAAGAACTGATTGAATAATAAATCTGTTATCAAAATGAAGGAAATTTATTTCTTTTCAAAATTACGAGGGTTGATTGAAAAGTAATGTCTCCAAACCTACATAAAGGAAGTTTTAGAACTGATTGAATAATAAATCTGGTATCAAAATGAAGGAAATTTATTTCTTTTCAAAATTAAGATGGTTGATTGAAAAGTAAAGTCTCCAAACCTACATAAATAAAGTTTTAGAACTGTCTGAATAATAAATCTGGTATCAAAATGAAGGAAATTTATTTCTTTTCTAAATTAAGAGGGTTGATTGAAAAGTAAAGTCTCCAAACCTACATAAAGTAAGTTTAAGAACTGATTGAATAATAAATCTGTTATCAAAATGAAGGAAATTTATTTCTTTTCAAAATTAAGAGGGTTGATTGAAAAGTAAAGTCTCCAAACCTACATAAAGGAAGTTTTAGAACAGATTGAAAAATAAATCTGGTATCAAAATGAAAGAAATTTATTTCGTTTCAAAATTACGAGGGTTGATAGAAAAGTAATGTCTCCAAACCTACATAAAGGAAGTTTTAGAACTGATTGAATAATAAATCTGGTATCAAAATGAAGGAAATTTATTTCTTTTCAAAATTACGAGGGTTGATTGAAAAGTAAAGTCTCCATACCTACATAAAGGAAGTTTTAGAACTGATTGAATAATAAATCTGGTATCAAAATGAAGGAAATTTATTTCTTTTCAAAATTACGAGGGTTGATTGAAAAGTAATGTCTCCAAACCTACATAAAGGAAGTTTTAGAACTGATTGAATAATAAATCTGGTATCAAAATGAAGGAAATTTATTTCTTTTCAAAACTTAGAGGTTTGATTTAAAAGTAAAGTCTCCAAACCTACATAAAGGAAGTTCTAGAACTGATTGAATAATAAATCTGGTATCAAAATGAAGGAAATTTATTTCTTTTCAAAATTAAGAGGGTTGATTGAAAAGTAATGTCTCTCAACCTACATAAAGGAAGTTTTAGAACTGATTGAATAATAAATCTGTTATCAAAATGAAGGAAATTTATTTCTTTTCAAAATTAAGAGGGTTGATTGAAAAGTAAAGTCTCCAAACCTACATAAAGGAAGTTTTAGAACTGATTGAATAATAAATCTGGTATCAAAATGAAGGAAATTTATTTCTTTTTAAAATTACGAGGGTTGATTGAAAAGTAAAGTCTCCAAACCTACATAAAGTAAGTTTTAGAACTGATTGAATAATAAATCTGGTATCAAAATGAAGGAAATTTATTTCTTTTCAAAATTACGAGGGTTGATTGAAAAGTAATGTCTCCAAACCTACATAAAGGAAGTTTTAGAACTGATTGAATAATAAATCTGGTATCAAAATGAAGGAAATTTATTTCTTTTCAAAATTACGAGGGTTGATTGAAAAGTAATGTCTCCAAACCTACATAAAGGAAGTTTTAGAACTGATTGAATAATAAATCTGGTATCAAAATGAAGCAAATTTATTTCTTTTCAAAATTAAGAGGGTTGATTGAAAAGTAAAGTCTCCAAACCTACATAAAGGAAGTTTTAGAACTGATTGAATAATAAATCTGGTATCAAAATGAAGGAAATTTATTTCTTTTTAAAATTACGAGGGTTGATTGAAAAGTAATGTCTCCATACCTACATAAAGGAAGTTTTAGAACTGATTGAATAATAAATCTGGTATCAAAACGAAGGAAATTTATTTCTTTTCAAAATTAAGAGGGTTGATTGAAAAGTAAAGTCTCCAAACCTACATAAAGTATGTTTAAGAACTGATTGAATAATAAATCTGGTATCAAAATGAAGGAAATTTATTTCTTTTCAAAATTACGAGGGTTGATTGAAAAGTAATGTCTCCAAACCTACATAAAGGAAGTTTTAGAACTGATTGAATAATAAATCTGGTATCAAAATGAAGGAAATTTATTTCTTTTCAAAACTTAGAGGTTTGATTTAAAAGTAAAGTCTCCAAACCTACATAAAGGAAGTTATAGAACTGATTGAATAATAAATCTGGTATCAAAATGAAGGAAATTTATTTCTTTTCAAAATTAAGAGGGTTGATTGAAAAGTAAAGTCTCCAAACCTACATAAAGGAAGTTTTAGAACTGATTGAATAATAAATCTGGTATCAAAATGAAGGAAATTTATTTCTTTTCAAAATTACGAGGGTTGATTGAAAAGTAATGTCTCCAAACCTACATAAAGGAAGTTTTAGAACTGATTGAATAATAAATCTGGTATCAAAATGAAGGAAATTTATTTCTTTTCAAAATTACGAGGGTTGATTGAAAAGTAATGTCTCCAAACCTACATAAAGGAAGTTTTAGAACTGATTGAATAATAAATCTGGTATCAAAATGAAGGAAATTTATTTCTTTTCAAAATTACGAGGGTTGATTGAAAAGTAATGTCTCCAAACCTACATAAAGGAAGTTTTAGAACTGATTGAATAATAAATCTGGTATCAAAATGAAGCAAATTTATTTCTTTTCAAAATTAAGAGGGTTGATTGAAAAGTAAAGTCTCCAAACCTACATAAAGGAAGTTTTAGAACTGATTGAATAATAAATCTGGTATCAAAATGAAGGAAATTTATTTCTTTTCAAAATTACGAGGGTTGATTGAAAAGTAATGTCTCCAAACCTACATAAAGGAAGTTTTAGAACTGATTGAATAATAAATCTGGTATCAAAATGAAGGAAATTTATTTCTTTTCAAAATTACGAGGGTTGATTGAAAAGTAATGTCTCCAAACCTACATAAAGGAAGTTTTAGAACTGATTGAATAATAAATCTGGTATCAAAATGAAGCAAATTTATTTCTTTTCAAAATTAAGAGGGTTGATTGAAAAGTAAAGTCTCCAAACCTACATAAAGGAAGTTTTAGAACTGATTGAATAATAAATCTGGTATCAAAATGAAGGAAATTTATTTCTTTTCAAAATTACGAGGGTTGATTGAAAAGTAATGTCTCCAAACCTACATAAAGGAAGTTTTAGAACTGATTGAATAATAAATCTGGTATCAAAATGAAGGAAATTTATTTCTTTTCAAAATTACGAGGGTTGATTGAAAAGTAATGTCTCCAAACCTACATAAAGGAAGTTTTAGAACTGATTGAATAATAAATCTGGTATCAAAATGAAGCAAATTTATTTCTTTTCAAAATTAAGAGGGTTGATTGAAAAGTAAAGTCTCCAAACCTACATAAAGGAAGTTTTAGAACTGATTGAATAATAAATCTGGTATCAAAATGAAGGAAATTTATTTCTTTTCAAAATTACGAGGGTTGATTGAAAAGTAATGTCTCCAAACCTACATAAAGGAAGTTTTAGAACTGATTGAATAATAAATCTGGTATCAAAATGAAGGAAATTTATTTCTTTTCAAAATTACGAGGGTTGATTGAAAAGTAATGTCTCCAAACCTACATAAAGGAAGTTTTAGAACAGATTGAATAATAAATCTGGTATCAAAATGAAGGAAATTTATTTCTTTTCAAAACTTAGAGGTTTGATTTAAAAGTAAAGTCTCCAAACCTACATAAAGGAAGTTTTAGAACTGATTGAATAATAAATCTGTTATCAAAATGAAGGAAATTTATTTCTTTTCAAAATTAAGAGGGTTGATTGAAAAGTAAAGTCTCCAAACCTACATAAAGGAAGTTTTAGAACTGATTGAATAATAAATCTGGTATCAAAATGAAGGAAATTTATTTCTTTTTAAAATTACGAGGGTTGATTGAAAAGTAAAGTCTCCAAACCTACATAAAGTAAGTTTTAGAACTGATTGAATAATAAATCTGGTATCAAAATGAAGGAAATTTATTTCTTTTCAAAATTACGAGGGTTGATTGAAAAGTAATGTCTCCAAACCTACATAAAGGAAGTTTTAGAACTGATTGAATAATAAATCTGGTATCAAAATGAAGGAAATTTATTTCTTTTCAAAATTACGAGGGTTGATTGAAAAGTAATGTCTCCAAACCTACATAAAGGAAGTTTTAGAACTGATTGAATAATAAATCTGGTATCAAAATGAAGCAAATTTATTTCTTTTCAAAATTAAGAGGGTTGATTGAAAAGTAAAGTCTCCAAACCTACATAAAGGAAGTTTTAGAACTGATTGAATAATAAATCTGGTATCAAAATGAAGGAAATTTATTTCTTTTTAAAATTACGAGGGTTGATTGAAAAGTAAAGTCTCCAAACCTACATAAAGGAAGTTTTAGAACTGATTGAATAATAAATCTGGTATCAAAATGAAGGAAATTTATTTCTTTTCAAAATTACGAGGGTTGATTGAAATGTAATGTCTCCAAACCTACATAAAGGAAGTTTTAGAACTGATTGAATAATAAATCTGGTATCAAAATGAAGGAAATTTATTTCTTTTCAAAATTACGAGGGTTGATTGAAAAGTAAAGTCTCCAAACCTACATAAAGGAAGTTTTAGAACTGATTGAATAATAAATCTGGTATCAAAATGAAGGAAATTTATTTCTTTTCAAAATTACGAGGGTTGATTGAAAAGTAAAGTCTCCAAACCTACATAAAGGAAGTTTTAGAACTGATTGAATAATAAATCTGGTATCAAAATGAAGGAAATTCATTTCTTTTCAAAATTACGAGGGTTGATTGAAAAGTAATGTCTCCAAACCTACATAAAGGAAGTTCTAGAACTGATTGAATAATAAATCTGGTATCAAAATGAAGGAAATTTATTTCTTTTCAAAATTACGACGGTTGATTGAAAAGTAAAGTCTCCAAACCTACATAAAGGAAGTTTTAGAACTGATTGAATAAAAAATCTGGTATCAAAATGAAGGAAATTTATTTCTTTTCAAAATTACGAGGGTTGATTGAAAAGTAATGTCTCCAAACCTACATAAAGGAAGTTTTAGAACTGATTGAATAATAAATCTGGTATCAAAATGAAGGAAACTTATTTCTTTTCAAAATTACGACGGTTGATTGAAAAGTAAAGTCTCTAAACCTACATAAAGGAAGTATTAGAACTGATTGAATAATAAATCTGGTATCAAAATGAAGGAAATTTATTGCTTTTCAAAATTAAGAGGGTTAATTGAAAAGTAAAGTCGCCAAACCTACATAAAGGAAGTTTTAGAACTGATTGAATAATAAATCTGGTATCAAAATAAAGGAAATTTATTTCTTTTCAAAATTACGAGTGTTCATTGAAAAGTAAAGTCTCCAAACCTACATAAAGGAAGTTTTAGAACTGATTGAATAATAAATCTGGTATCAAAATGAAGGAAATTTATTTCTTTTCAAAATTACGAGGGTTGATTGAAATGTAATGTCTCCAAACCTACATAAAGGAAGTTTTAGAACTGATTGAATAATAAATCTGGTATCAAAATGAAGTAAATTTATTTCCTTTCAAAATTACGAGGGTTGATTGAAAAGTAAAGTCTCCAAACCTACATAAAGGAAGTTTTAGAACTGATTGAATAATAAATGTGGTATCAAAATGAAGGAAATTTATTTCTTTTCAAAATTACGAGGGTTGATTGAAAAGTAAAGTCTCCAAACCTACATAAATGAAGTTTTAGAACTGATTGAATAATAAATCTGGTATCAAAATGAAGGAAATTTATTTCCTTTCAAAATTACGAGGGTTGATTGAAAAGTACAGTCTCCAAACCTACATAAAGGAAGTTTTAGAACTGATTGAATAAAAAATCTGGTATCAAAATGAAGGAAATTTATTTCTTTTCAAAATTACGAGGGTTGATTGAAAAGTAATGTCTCCAAACCTACATAAAGGAAGTTTTAGAACTGATTGAATAATAAATCTGGTATCAAAATGAAGGAAATTTATTTCTTTTCAAAATTACGAGGGTTGATTGAAAAGTAATGTCTCCAAACCTACATAAAGGAAGTTTTAGAACTGATTGAATAATAAATCTGGTATCAAAATGAAGGAAATTTATTTCTTTTCAAAATTACGAGGGTTGATTGAAAAGTAATGTCTCCAAACCTACATAAAGGAAGTTTTAGAACTGATTGAATAATAAATCTGGTATCAAAATGAAGCAAATTTATTTCTTTTCAAAATTAAGAGGGTTGATTGAAAAGTAAAGTCTCCAAACCTACATAAAGGAAGTTTTAGAACTGATTGAATAATAAATCTGGTATCAAAATGAAGGAAATTTATTTCTTTTCAAAATTACGAGGGTTGATTGAAAAGTAATGTCTCCAAACCTACATAAAGGAAGTTTTAGAACTGATTGAATAATAAATCTGGTATCAAAATGAAGGAAATTTATTTCTTTTCAAAATTACGAGGGTTGATTGAAAAGTAATGTCTCCAAACCTACATAAAGGAAGTTTTAGAACTGATTGAATAATAAATCTGGTATCAAAATGAAGCAAATTTATTTATTTTCAAAATTAAGAGGGTTGATTGAAAAGTAAAGTCTCCAAACCTACATAAAGGAAGTTTTAGAACTGATTGAATAATAAATCTGGTATCAAAATGAAGGAAATTTATTTCTTTTCAAAATTACGAGGGTTGATTGAAAAGTAATGTCTCCAAACCTACATAAAGGAAGTTTTAGAACTGATTGAATAATAAATCTGGTATCAAAATGAAGGAAATTTATTTCTTTTCAAAATTACGAGGGTTGATTGAAAAGTAATGTCTCCAAACCTACATAAAGGAAGTTTTAGAACTGATTGAATAATAAATCTGGTATCAAAATGAAGCAAATTTATTTCTTTTCAAAATTAAGAGGGTTGATTGAAAAGTAAAGTCTCCAAACCTACATAAAGGAAGTTTTAGAACTGATTGAATAATAAATCTGGTATCAAAATGAAGGAAATTTATTTCTTTCCAAAATTACGAGGGTTGATTGAAAAGTAATGTCTCCAAACCTACATAAAGGAAGTTTTAGAACTGATTGAATAATAAATCTGGTATCAAAATGAAGGAAATTTATTTCTTTTCAAAATTACGAGGGTTGATTGAAAAGTAATGTCTCCAAACCTACATAAAGGAAGTTTGAGAACTGATTGAATAATAAATCTGGTATCAAAATGAAGGAAATTTATTTCTTTTCAAAACTTAGAGGTTTGATTTAAAAGTAAAGTCTCCAAACCTACATAAAGGAAGTTTTAGAACTGATTGAATAATAAATCTGTTATCAAAATGAAGGAAATTTATTTCTTTTCAAAATTAAGAGGGTTGATTGAAAAGTAAAGTCTCCAAACCTACATAAAGGAAGTTTTAGAACTGATTGAATAATAAATCTGGTATCAAAATGAAGGAAATTTATTTCTTTTTAAAATTACGAGGGTTGATTGAAAAGTAAAGTCTCCAAACCTACATAAAGGAAGATTTAGAACTGATTGAATAATAAATCTGGTATCAAAATGAAGGAAATTTATTTCTTTTCAGAATTACGAGGGTTGATTGAAAAGTAATGTCTCCAAACCTACATAAAGGAAGTTTTAGAACTGATTGAATAATAAATCTGGTATCAAAATGAAGCAAATTTATTTCTTTTCAAAATTACGAGGGTTGATTGAAAAGTAATGTCTCCAAACCTACATAAAGGAAGTTTGAGAACTGATTGAATAATAAATCTGGTATCAAAATGAAGGAAATTTATTTCTTTTCAAAACTTAGAGGTTTGATTTAAAAGTAAAGTCTCCAAACCTACATAAAGGAAGTTTTAGAACTGATTGAATAATAAATCTGTTATCAAAATGAAGGAAATTTATTTCTTTTCAAAATTAAGAGGGTTGATTGAAAAGTAAAGTCTCCAAACCTACATAAAGGAAGTTTTAGAACTGATTGAATAATAAATCTGGTATCAAAATGAAGGAAATTTATTTCTTTTTAAAATTACGAGGGTTGATTGAAAAGTAATGTCTCCAAACCTACATAAAGGAAGATTTAGAACTGATTGAATAATAAATCTGGTATCAAAATGAAGGAAATTTATTTCTTTTCAGAATTACGAGGGTTGATTGAAAAGTAATGTCTCCAAACCTACATAAAGGAAGTTTTAGAACTGATTGAATAATAAATCTGGTATCAAAATGAAGGAAATTTATTTCTTTTCAAAATTACGAGGGTTGATTGAAAAGTAATGTCTCCAAACCTACATAAAGGAAGTTTTAGAACTGATTGAATAATAAATCTAGTATCAAAATGAAGCAAATTTATTTCTTTTCAAAATTAAGAGGGTTGATTGAAAAGTAAAGTCTCCAAACCTACATAAAGGAAGTTTTAGAACTGATTGAATAATAAATCTGGTATCAAAATGAAGGAAATTTATTTCTTATTAAAATTACGAGGGTTGATTGAAAAGTAAAGTCTCCAAACCTACATAAAGGAAGTTTTAGAACTGATTGAATAATAAATCTGGTATCAAAATGAAGGAAATTTATTTCTTTTCAAAATTACGAGGGTTGATTGAAATGTAATGTCTCCAAACCTACATAAAGGAAGTTTTAGAACTGATTGAATAATAAATCTGGTATCAAAATGAAGGAAATTTATTTCTTTTCAAAATTACGAGGGTTGATTGAAAAGTAAAGTCTCCAAACCTACATAAAGGAAGTTTTAGAACTGATTGAATAATAAATCTGGTATCAAAATGAAGGAAATTTATTTCTTTTCAAAATTACGAGGGTTGATTGAAAAGTAAAGTCTCCAAACCTACATAAAGGAAGTTTTAGAACTGATTGAATAATAAATCTGGTATCAAAATGAAGGAAATTCATTTCTTTTCAAAATTACGAGGGTTGATTGAAAAGTAATGTCTCCAAACCTACATAAAGGAAGTTCTAGAACTGATTGAATAATAAATCTGGTATCAAAATGAAGGAAATTTATTTCTTTTCAAAATTACGAGGGTTGATTGAAAAGTAAAGTCTCCAAACCTACATAAAGGAAGTTTTAGAACTGATTGAATAAAAAATCTGTTATCAAAATGAAGGAAATTTATTTCTTTTCAAAATTAAGAGGGTTGATTGAAAAGTAAAGTCTCCAAACCTACATAAAGGAAGTTTTAGAACTGATTGAATAATAAATCTGGTATCAAAATGAAGGAAATTTATTTCTTTTTAAAATTACGAGGGTTGATTGAAAAGTAAAGTCTCCAAACCTACATAAAGGAAGTTTTAGAACTGATTGAATAATAAATCTGTTATCAAAATGAAGGAAATTTATTTCTTTTCAAAATTAAGAGGGTTGATTGAAAAGTAAAGTCTGCAAACCTACATAAAGGAAGTTTTAGAACTGATTGAATAATAAATCTGGTATCAAAATGAAGGAAATTTATTTCTTTTTAAAATTACGAGGGTTGATTGAAAAGTAAAGTCTCCAAACCTACATAAAGTAAGTTTTAGAACTGATTGAATAATAAATCTGGTATCAAAATGAAGGAAATTTATTTCTTTTCAAAATTACGAGGGTTGATTGAAAAGTAATGTCTCCAAACCTACATAAAGGAAGTTTTAGAACTGATTGAATAATAAATCTGGTATCAAAATGAAGGAAATTTATTTCTTTTCAAAATTACGAGGGTTGATTGAAAAGTAATGTCTCCAAAACTACATAAAGGAAGTTTTAGAACTGATTGAATAATAAATCTGGTATCAAAATGAAGCAAATTTATTTCTTTTCAAAATTAAGAGGGTTGATTGAAAAGTAAAATCTCCAAACCTACATAAAGGAAGTTTTAGAACTGATTGAATAATAAATCTGGTATCAAAATGAAGGAAATTTATTTCTTTTTAAAATTACGAGGGTTGATTGAAAAGTAAAGTCTCCAAACCTACATAAAGGAAGTTTTAGAACTGATTGAATAATAAATCTGGTATCAAAATGAAGGAAATTTATTTCTTTTCAAAATTACGAGGGTTGATTGAAATGTAATGTCTCCAAACCTACATAAAGGAAGTTTTAGAACTGATTGAATAATAAATCTGGTATCAAAATGAAGGAAATTTATTTCTTTTCAAAATTAAGAGGGTTGATTGAAAAGTAAAGTCTCCAAACCTACATAAAGGAAGTTTTAGAACTGATTGAATAATAAATCTGGTATCAAAATGAAGGAAATTTATTTCTTTCCAAAATTACGAGGGTTGATTGAAAAGTAATGTCTCCAAACCTACATAAAGGAAGTTTTAGAACTGATTGAATAATAAATCTGGTATCAAAATGAAGGAAATTTATTTCTTTTCAAAATTACGAGGGTTGATTGAAAAGTAATGTCTCCAAACCTACATAAAGGAAGTTTGAGAACTGATTGAATAATAAATCTGGTATCAAAATGAAGGAAATTTATTTCTTTTCAAAACTTAGAGGTTTGATTTAAAAGTAAAGTCTCCAAACCTACATAAAGGAAGTTTTAGAACTGATTGAATAATAAATCTGTTATCAAAATGAAGGAAATTTATTTCTTTTCAAAATTAAGAGGGTTGATTGAAAAGTAAAGTCTCCAAACCTACATAAAGGAAGTTTTAGAACTGATTGAATAATAAATCTGGTATCAAAATGAAGGAAATTTATTTCTTTTTAAAATTACGAGGGTTGATTGAAAAGTAATGTCTCCAAACCTACATAAAGGAAGATTTAGAACTGATTGAATAATAAATCTGGTATCAAAATGAAGGAAATTTATTTCTTTTCAGAATTACGAGGGTTGATTGAAAAGTAATGTCTCCAAACCTACATAAAGGAAGTTTTAGAACTGATTGAATAATAAATCTGGTATCAAAATGAAGGAAATTTATTTCTTTTCAAAATTACGAGGGTTGATTGAAAAGTAATGTCTCCAAACCTACATAAAGGAAGTTTTAGAACTGATTGAATAATAAATCTAGTATCAAAATGAAGCAAATTTATTTCTTTTCAAAATTAAGAGGGTTGATTGAAAAGTAAAGTCTCCAAACCTACATAAAGGAAGTTTTAGAACTGATTGAATAATAAATCTGGTATCAAAATGAAGGAAATTCATTTCTTATTAAAATTACGAGGGTTGATTGAAAAGTAAAGTCTCCAAACCTACATAAAGGAAGTTTTAGAACTGATTGAATAATAAATCTGGTATCAAAATGAAGGAAATTTATTTCTTTTCAAAATTACGAGGGTTGATTGAAATGTAATGTCTCCAAACCTACATAAAGGAAGTTTTAGAACTGATTGAATAATAAATCTGGTATCAAAATGAAGGAAATTTATTTCTTTTCAAAATTACGAGGGTTGATTGAAAAGTAAAGTCTCCAAACCTACATAAAGGAAGTTTTAGAACTGATTGAATAATAAATCTGGTATCAAAATGAAGGAAATTTATTTCTTTTCAAAATTACGAGGGTTGATTGAAAAGTAAAGTCTCCAAACCTACATAAAGGAAGTTTTAGAACTGATTGAATAATAAATCTGGTATCAAAATGAAGGAAATTCATTTCTTTTCAAAATTACGAGGGTTGATTGAAAAGTAATGTCTCCAAACCTACATAAAGGAAGTTCTAGAACTGATTGAATAATAAATCTGGTATCAAAATGAAGGAAATTTATTTCTTTTCAAAATTACGAGGGTTGATTGAAAAGTAAAGTCTCCAAACCTACATAAAGGAAGTTTTAGAACTGATTGAATAAAAAATCTGTTATCAAAATGAAGGAAATTTATTTCTTTTCAAAATTAAGAGGGTTGATTGAAAAGTAAAGTCTCCAAACCTACATAAAGGAAGTTTTAGAACTGATTGAATAATAAATCTGGTATCAAAATGAAGGAAATTTATTTCTTTTTAAAATTACGAGGGTTGATTGAAAAGTAAAGTCTCCAAACCTACATAAAGGAAGTTTTAGAACTGATTGAATAATAAATCTGTTATCAAAATGAAGGAAATTTATTTCTTTTCAAAATTAAGAGGGTTGATTGAAAAGTAAAGTCTGCAAACCTACATAAAGGAAGTTTTAGAACTGATTGAATAATAAATCTGGTATCAAAATGAAGGAAATTTATTTCTTTTTAAAATTACGAGGGTTGATTGAAAAGTAAAGTCTCCAAACCTACATAAAGTAAGTTTTAGAACTGATTGAATAATAAATCTGGTATCAAAATGAAGGAAATTTATTTCTTTTCAAAATTACGAGGGTTGATTGAAAAGTAATGTCTCCAAACCTACATAAAGGAAGTTTTAGAACTGATTGAATAATAAATCTGGTATCAAAATGAAGGAAATTTATTTCTTTTCAAAATTACGAGGGTTGATTGAAAAGTAATGTCTCCAAAACTACATAAAGGAAGTTTTAGAACTGATTGAATAATAAATCTGGTATCAAAATGAAGCAAATTTATTTCTTTTCAAAATTAAGAGGGTTGATTGAAAAGTAAAATCTCCAAACCTACATAAAGGAAGTTTTAGAACTGATTGAATAATAAATCTGGTATCAAAATGAAGGAAATTTATTTCTTTTTAAAATTACGAGGGTTGATTGAAAAGTAAAGTCTCCAAACCTACATAAAGGAAGTTTTAGAACTGATTGAATAATAAATCTGGTATCAAAATGAAGGAAATTTATTTCTTTTCAAAATTACGAGGGTTGATTGAAATGTAATGTCTCCAAACCTACATAAAGGAAGTTTTAGAACTGATTGAATAATAAATCTGGTATCAAAATGAAGGAAATTTATTTCTTTTCAAAATTACGAGGGTTGATTGAAAAGTAAAGTCTCCAAACCTACATAAAGGAAGTTTTAGAACTGATTGAATAATAAATCTGGTATCAAAATGAAGGAAATTCATTTCTTTTCAAAATTACGAGGGTTGATTGAAAAGTAATGTCTCCAAACCTACATAAAGGAAGTTCTAGAACTGATTGAATAATAAATCTGGTATCAAAATGAAGGAAATTTATTTCTTTTCAAAATTACGAGGGTTGATTGAAAAGTAAAGTCTCCAAACCTACATAAAAGAAGTTTTAGAACTGATTGAATAAAAAATCTGGTATCAAAATGAAGGAAATTTATTTCTTTTCAAAGTTACGAGGGTTGATTGAAAAGTAATGTCTCCAAACCTACATAAAGGAAGTTTTAGAACTGATTGAATAATAAATCTGGTATCAAAATGAAGGAAACTTATTTCTTTTCAAAATTACGACGGTTGATTGAAAAGTAAAGTCTCCAAACCTACATAAAGGAAGTTTTAGAACTGATTGAATAATAAATCTGGTATCAAAATGAAGGAAATTTATTTCTTTTCAAAATTACGAGTGTTCATTGAAAAGTAAAGTCTCCAAACCTACATAAAGGAAGTTTTAGAACTGATTGAATAATAAATCTGGTATCAAAATGAAGGAAATTTATTTCTTTTCAAAATTACGAGGGTTGATTGAAATGTAATGTCTCCAAACCTACATAAAGGAAGTTTTAGACCTGATTGAATAATAAATCTGGTATCAAAATGAAGTAAATTTATTTCCTTTCAAAATTACGAGGGTTGATTGAAAAGTAAAGTCTCCAAACCTACATAAAGGAAGTTTTAGAACTGATTGAATAATAAATGTGGTATCAAAATGAAGGAAATTTATTTCTTTTCAAAATTACGAGGGTTGATTGAAAAGTAAAGTCTCCAAACCTACATAAATGAAGTTTTAGAACTGATTGAATAATAAATCTGGTATCAAAATGAAGGAAATTTATTTCCTTTCAAAATTACGAGGGTTGATTGAAATGTAATGTCTCCAAACCTACATAAAGGAAGTTTTAGAACTGATTGAATAATAAATGTGGTATCAAAATGAAGGAAATTTATTTATTTCAAAATTACGAGGGTTGATTGAAAAGTACAGTCTCCAAACCTACATAAAGGAAGTTTTAGAACTGATTGAATAAAAAATCTGGTATCAAAATGAAGGAAATTTATTTCTTTTCAAAATTACGAGGGTTGATTGAAAAGTAATGTCTCCAAACCTACATAAAGGAAGTTTTAGAACTGATTGAATAATAAATGTGGTATCAAAATGAAGGAAATTTATTTCTTTTCAAAATTACGAGGGTTGATTGAAAAGTACAGTCTCCAAACCTACATAAAGGAAGTTTTAGAACTGATTGAATAAAAAAGCTGGTATCAAAATGAAGGAAATTTATTTCTTTTCAAAATTACGAGGGTTGATTGAAAAGTAATGTCTCCAAACCTACATAAAGGAAGATTTAGAACTGATTGAATAATAAATCTGGTATCAAAATGAAGGAAATTTATTTCTTTTCAAAATTACGAGGGTTGATTGAAATGTAATGTCTCCAAACCTACATAAAGGAAGTTTTAGAACTGATTGAATAATAAATCTGGTATCAAAATGAAGGAAATTTATTTCTTTTCAAAATTACGAGTGTTGATTGAAAAGTAAAGTCTCCAAACCTACATACAGGAAGTTTTAGAACTGATTGAATAATAAATCTGGTATCAAAATGAAGGAAATTTATTTCTTTTCAAAATTAAGAGGGTTGATTGAAAAGTAATGTCTCCAATCCTACATAAAGGAAGTTTTAGAACTGATTGAATAATAAATCTGGTATCAATATGAAGGAAATTCATTTCTTTTCAAAATTACGAGGGTTGATTGAAAAGTAATGTCTCCAAACCTACATAAAGGAAGTTCTAGAACTGATTGAATAATAAATCTGGTATCAAAATGAAGGAAATTTATTTCTTTTCAAAATTAAGAGGGTTGATTGAAAAGTAATGTCTCTCAACCTACATAAAGGAAGTTTTAGAACTGATTGAATAATAAATCTGGTATCAAAATGAAGGAAATTTATTTCCTTTCAAAATTACGAGGGTTGATTGAAAAGTAAAGTCTCCAAACCTGCATAAAGGAAGTTTTAGAACTGATTGAATAATAAATGTGATATCAAAATGAAGGAAATTTATTTCTTTTCAAAATTACGAGGTTTGATTGAAAAGTAAAGTCTCCAAACCTACATAAAGGAAGTTTTAGAACTGATTGAATAATAAATCTGGTATCAAAATGAAGGAAATTTATTTCCTTTCAAAATTACGAGGGTTGATTGAAAAGTAAAGTCTCCAAACCTACATAAAGGAAGTTTTAGAACTGATTGAATAATAAATCTGGTATCAAAATGAAGGAAATTTATTTCTTTTCAAAATTAAGAGGGTTGATTGAAAAGTAGTCTCCAAACCTACATAAAGGAAGTTTTAGAACTGATTGAATAATAAATCTGGTATCAAAATGAAGGAAATTTATTTCTTTTCAAAATTACGAGGGTTGATTGAAAAGTAAAGTCTCCAAACCTACATAAATGAAGTTTTAGAACTGATTGAATAATAAATCTGGTATCAAAATGAAGGAAATTTATTTCTTTTCAAAATTACGAGAGTTGATTGAAAAGTAAAGTCTCCAAACCTACATAAAGGAAGTTTTAGAACTGATTGAATAATAAATCTGGTATCAAAATGAAGGAAATTTATTTCTTTTCAAAATTAAGAGTGTTGATTGAAAAGTAAAGTCTCCAAACCTACATAAAGGAAGTTTTAGAACTGACTGAATAATAAATCTGGTATCAAAATGAAGGAAATTTATTTCTTTTCAAAATTACGAGGGTTGATTGAAAAGTAAAGTCTCCAAACCTACATAAAGGAAGTTTTAGAACTGATTGAATAATAAATCTGGTATCAAAATGAAGGAAATTTATTTCTTTTCAAAATTACGAGGGTTGATTGAAAAGTAAAGTCTCCAAACCTACATAAAGGAAGTTTTAGATCTGATTGAATAAAAAATCTGGTATCAAAATGAAGGAAATTTATTTCTTTTCAAAATTACGAGGGTTGATTGAAAAGTAATGTCTCCAAACCTACATAAAGGAAGTTTTAGAACTGATTGAATAATAAATCTGGTATCAAAATGAAGGAAATTTATTTCTTTTCAAAATTACGAGGGTTGATTGAAATGTAATGTCTCCAAACCTACATAAAGGAAGTTTTAGAACTGATTGAATAATAAATCTGGTATCAAAAGGAAGGAAATTTATTTCTTTTCAAAATTACGAGTGTTGATTGAAAAGTAAAGTCTCCAAACCTACATACAGGAAGTTTTAGAACTGATTGAATAATAAATCTGGTATCAAAATGAAGGAAATTTATTTCTTTTCAAAATTAAGAGGGTTGATTGAAAAGTAATGTCTCCAAACCTACATAAAGGAAGTTTTAGAACTGATTGAATAATAAATCTGGTATCAAAATGAAGGAAATTCATTTCTTTTCAAAATTAAGAGGGTTGATTGAAAAGTAATGTCTCCAAACCTACATAATGGAAGTTCTAGAACTGATTGAATAATAAATCTGGCATCAAAATGAAGGAAATTTATTTCTTTTCAAAATTAAGAGGGTTGATTGAAAAGTAGTCTCCAAACCTACATAAAGGAAGTTTTAGAACTGATTGAATAATAAATCTGGTATCAAAATGAAGGAAATTTATTTCTTTTCAAAATTACGAGGGTTGATTGAAAAGTAAAGTCTCCAAACCTACATAAATGAAGTTTTAGAACTGATTGAATAATAAATCTGGTATCAAAATGAAGGAAATTTATTTCTTTTCAAAATTACGAGAGTTGATTGAAAAGTAAAGTCTCCAAACCTACATAAAGGAAGTTTTAGAACTGATTGAATAATAAATCTGGTATCAAAATGAAGGAAATTTATTTCTTTTCAAAATTAAGAGTGTTGATTGAAAAGTAAAGTCTCCAAACCTACATAAAGGAAGTTTTAGAACTGACTGAATAATAAATCTGGTATCAAAATGAAGGAAATTTATTTCTTTTCAAAATTACGAGGGTTGATTGAAAAGTAAAGTCTCCAAACCTACATAAAGGAAGTTTTAGAACTGATTGAATAATAAATCTGGTATCAAAATGAAGGAAATTTATTTCTTTTCAAAATTACGAGGGTTGATTGAAAAGTAAAGTCTCCAAACCTACATAAAGGAAGTTTTAGATCTGATTGAATAAAAAATCTGGTATCAAAATGAAGGAAATTTATTTCTTTTCAAAATTACGAGGGTTGATTGAAAAGTAATGTCTCCAAACCTACATAAAGGAAGTTTTAGAACTGATTGAATAATAAATCTGGTATCAAAATGAAGGAAATTTATTTCTTTTCAAAATTACGAGGGTTGATTGAAATGTAATGTCTCCAAACCTACATAAAGGAAGTTTTAGAACTGATTGAATAATAAATCTGGTATCAAAATGAAGGAAATTTATTTCTTTTCAAAATTACGAGTGTTGATTGAAAAGTAAAGTCTCCAAACCTACATACAGGAAGTTTTAGAACTGATTGAATAATAAATCTGGTATCAAAATGAAGGAAATTTATTTCTTTTCAAAATTAAGAGGGTTGATTGAAAAGTAATGTCTCCAAACCTACATAAAGGAAGTTTTAGAACTGATTGAATAATAAATCTGGTATCAAAATGAAGGAAATTCATTTCTTTTCAAAATTACGAGGGTTGATTGAAAAGTAATGTCTCCAAACCTACATAATGGAAGTTCTAGAACTGATTGAATAATAAATCTGGCATCAAAATGAAGGAAATTTATTTCTTTTCAAAATTAAGAGGGTTGATTGAAAAGTAATGTCTCTCAACCTACATAAAGGAAGTTCTAGAACTGATTGAATAATAAATCTGGTATCAAAATGAAGGAAATTTATTTCTTTTCAAAATTAAGAGGGTTGATTGAAAAGTAATGTCTCTCAACCTACATAAAGGAAGTTTTAGAACTGATTGAATAATAAATCTGGTATCAAAATGAAGGAAATTTATTTCCTTTCAAAATTACGAGGGTTGATTGAAAAGTAAAGTCTCCAAACCTACTTAAAGGAAGTTTTAGAACTGACTGAATAATAAATCTGGTATCAAAATGAAGGAAATTTATTTCTTTTCAAAATTACGAGGGTTGATTGAAAAGTAAAGTCTCCAAACCTACATAAAGGAAGTTTTAGAACTGATTGAATAATAAATCTGGTATCAAAATGAAGGAAATTTATTTCTTTTCAAAATTAAGAGGGTTGATTGAAAAGTAAAGTCTCCAAACCTACATAAAGGAAGTTTTAGAACTGATTGAATAATAAATCTGGTATCAAAATGAAGGAAATTTATTTCCTTTCAAAATTACGAGGGTTGATTGAAAAGTAAAGTCTCCAAACCTACATAAAGGAAGTTTTAGAACTGACTGAATAATAAATCTGGTATCAAAATGAAGGAAATTTATTTCTTTTCAAAATTACGAGGGTTGATTGAAAAGTAAAGTCTCCAAACCTACATAAAGGAAGTTTTAGAACTGATTGAATAATAAATCTGGTATCAAAATGAAGGAAATTTATTTCTTTTCAAAATTAAGAGGGTTGATTGAAAAGTAATGTCTCCAAACCTACATAAAGGAAGTTTTAGAACTGATTGAATAATAAATCTGGTATCAAAATAAAGGAAATTTATTTCTTTTCAAAATTACGAGTGTTGATTGAAAAGTAAAGTCTCCAAACCTACATAAAGGAAGTTTTAGAACTGATTGAATAATAAATCTGGTATCAAAATGAAGGAAATTTATTTCTTTTCAAAATTACGAGGGTTGATTGAAAAGTAAAGTCTCCAAACCTACATAAAGGAAGTTTTAGAACTGATTGAATAATAAATGTGGTATCAAAATGAAGGAAATTTATTTCTTTTCAAAATTACGAGGGTTGATTGAAAAGTAAAGTCTCCAAACCTACATAAAGGAAGTTTTAGAACTGATTGAATAATAAATCTGGTATCAAAATGAAGGAAATTTATTTCTTTTCAAAATTACGAGGGTTGATTGAAAAGTAAAGTCTCCAAACCTACATAAAGGAAGTTTTAGAACTGATTGAATAATAAATCTGGTAGCAAAATGAAGGAAATTTATTTCTTTTCAAAATTAAGAGGGTTGATTGAAAAGTAAAGTCACCAAACCTACATAAAGGAAGTTTTAGAACTGATTGAATAATAAATCTGGTATCAAAATAAAGGAAATTTATTTCTTTTCAAAATTACGAGTGTTGATTGAAAAGTAAAGTCTCCAAACCTACATAAAGTAAGTTTTAGAACTGATTGAATAATAAATCTGGTATCAAAATGAAGGAAATTTTTTTCTTTTCAAAATTACGAGGGTTGATTGAAAAGTAAAGTCTCCAAACCTACATAAAGGAAGTTTTAGAACTGATTGAATAATAAATCTGGTATCAAAATAAAGGAAATTTATTTCTTTTCAAAATTAAGAGGGTTGATTGAAATGTAAAGTCTCCAATCCTACATAAAGGAAGTTTTAGAACTGATTGAATAATAAATCTGGTATCAAAATAAAGGAAATTTATTTCTTTTCAAAATTAAGAGGGTTGATTGAAAAGTAAAGTCTCCAAACCTACATAAAGGAAGTTTTAGAACTGATTGAATAATAAATGTGGTATCAAAATGAAGGAAATTTATTTCTTTTCAAAATTACGAGGGTTGATTGAAAAGTAAAGTCTCCAAACCTACATAAAGGAAGTTTTAGAACTGATTGAATAATAAATCTGGTATCAAAATGAAGGAAATTTATTTCTTTTCAAAATTACGAGGGTTGATTGAAAAGTAAAGTCTCCAAACCTACATAAAGGAAGTTTTAGAACTGATTGAATAATAAATCTGGTATCAAAATGAAGGAAATTTATTTCTTTTCAAAATTAAGAGGGTTGATTGAAAAGTAAAGTCTCCAAACCTACATAAAGGAAGTTTTAGAACTGATTGAATAATAAATCTGGTATCAAAATAAAGGAAATTTATTTCTTTTCAAAATTACGAGTGTTGATTGAAAAGTAAAGTCTCCAAACCTACATTAAGTAAGTTTTAGAACTGATTGAATAATAAATCTGGTATCAAAATGAAGGAAATTTATTTCTTTTCAAAATTACGAGGGTTGATTGAAAAGTAATGTCTCCAAACCTACATACAGGAAGTTTTAGAACTGATTGAATAATAAATGTGGTATCAAAATGAAGGAAATTTATTTCTTTTCAAAATTACGAGGGTTGATTGAAAAGTAAAGTCTCCAAACCTACATAAAGGAAGTTTTAGAACTGATTGAATAATAAATCTGGTATCAAAATGAAGGAAATTTATTTCTTTTCAAAATTAAGAGGGTTGATTGAAAAGTAATGTCTGCAAACCTACATAAAGGAAGTTTTAGAACTGATTGAATAATAAATCTGGTATCAAAATGAAGGAAATTTATTTCTTTTCAAAATTAAGAGGGTTGATTGAAAAGTAAAGTCTCCAAACCTACATAAAGCAAGTTTTAGAACTGATTGAATAATAAATCTGGTATCAAAATAAAGGAAATTTATTTCTTTTCAAAATTACGAGTGTTGATTGAAAAGTAAAGTCTCCAAACCTACATAAAGTAAGTTTTAGAACTGATTGAATAATAAATCTGGTATCAAAATGAAGGAAATTTATTTCTTTTCAAAATTACGAGGGTTGATTGAAAAGTAAAGTCTCCAAACCTACATACAGGAAGTTTTAGAACTGATTGAATAATAAATGTGGTATCAAAATGAAGGAAATTTATTTCTTTTCAAAATTACGAGGGTTGATTGAAAAGTAAAGTCTCCAAACCTACATAAAGGAAGTTTTAGAACTGATTGAATAATAAATCTGGTATCAAAATGAAGGAAATTTATTACTTTTCAAAATTAAGAGGGTTGATTGAAAAGTAATGTCTGCAAAACTACATAAAGGAAGTTTTAGAAGTGATTGAATAATAAATCTGGTATCAAAATGAAAGAAATTTATTTCTTTTCAAAATTAAGAGGGTTGATTGAAAAGTAAAGTCTCCAAACCTACATAAAGGAAGTTTTAGAACTGATTGAATAATAAATCTGGTATCAAAATAAAGGAAATTTATTTCTTTTCAAAATTACGAGTGTTGATTGAAAAGTAAAGTCTCCAAACCTACATAAAGTAAGTTTTAGAACTGATTGAATAATAAATCTGGTATCAAAATGAAGGACATTTATTTCTTTTCAAAATTACGAGGGTTGATTGAAAAGTAATGTCTCCAAACCTACATAAAGGAAGTTTTAGAACTGATTGAATAATAAATCTGGTATCAAAATGAAGGAAATTTATTTCCTTTCAAAATTACGAGGGTTGATTGAAAAGTAAAGTCTCCAAACCTACATAAAGGAAGTTTTAGAACTGACTGAATAATAAATCTGGTATCAAAATGAAGGAAATTTATTTCCTTTCAAAATTACGAGGGTTGATTGAAAAGTAAAGTCTCCAAACCTACATAAAGGAAGTTTTAGAACTGATTGAATAATAAATCTGGTATCAAAATGAAGGAAATTTATTTCTTTTCAAAATTACGAGGGTTGATTGAAAAGTAATGTCTCCAAACCTACATAAAGTAAGTTTTAGAACTGATTGAATAATAAATCTGGTATCAAAATGAAGGAAATTTATTTCTTTTCAAAATTACGAGGGTTGATTGAAAAGTAAAGTCTCCAAACCTACATAAAGGAAGTTTTAGAACTGATTGAATAATAAATCTGGTATCAAAATGAAGGAAATTTATTTCTTTTCAAAATTACGAGGGTTGATTGAAAAGTAATGTCTCCAAACCTACATAAAGGAAGTTTTAGAACTGACTGAATAATAAATCTGGTATCAAAATGAAGGAAATTTATTTCTTTTCAAAATTACGAGGGTTGATTCAAAAGTAATGTCTCCAAACCTACATAAAGGAAGTTTTAGAACTGATTGAATAATAAATCTGGTATCAAAATGAAGGAAATTTATTTCTTTTCAAAATTACGAGGGTTGATTGAAAAGTAAAGTCTCCAAACCTACATAAAGGAAGTTTTAGAACTGATTGAATAATAAATCTGGTATCAAAATGAAGGAAATTTATTTCTTTTCAAAATTACGAGGGTTGATTGAAAAGTAATGTCTCCAAACCTACATAAAGGAAGTTTTAGAACTGATTGAATAATAAATCTGGTATCAAAATGAAGGAAATTTATTTCTTTTCAAAATTACGAGGGTTGATTGAAAAGTAATGTCTCCAAACCTACATAAAGTAAGTTTTAGAACTGATTGAATAATAAATCTGGTATCAAAATGAAGGAAATTTATTTCTTTTCAAAATTACGAGGGTTGATTGAAAAGTAAAGTCTCCAAACCTACATAAAGGAAGTTTTAGAACTGATTGAATAATAAATCTGGTATCAAAATGAAGGAAATTTATTTCTTTTCAAAATTACGAGGGTTGATTGAAAAGTAATGTCTCCAAACCTACATAAAGGAAGTTTTAGAACTGATTGAATAATAAATCTGGTATCAAAATGAAGGAAATTTATTTCTTTTCAAAATTACGAGGGTTGATTGAAAAGTAAAGTCTCCAAACCTACATAAAGGAAGTTTTAGAACTGATTGAATAATAAATCTGGTATCGAAATGAAGGAAATTTATTTCTTTTCAAAATTACGAGGGTTGATTGAAAAGTAATGTCTCCAAACCTACATAAAGGAAGTTTTAGAACTGATTGAATAATAAATCTGGTATCAAAATGAAGGAAATTTATTTCTTTTCAAAATTACGAGGGTTGATTGAAAAGTAAAGTCTCCAAACCTACATAAAGGAAGTTTTAGAACTGATTGAATAATAAATCTGGTATCAAAATGAAGGAAATTTATTTCTTTTCAAAATTACGAGGGTTGATTGAAAAGTAAAGTCTCCAAACCTACATAAAGGAAGTTTTAGAACTGATTGAATAATAAATCTGGTATCAAAATGAAGGAAATTTATTTCTTTTCAAAATTACGAGGGTTGATTGAAAAGTAAAGTCTCCAAACCTACATAAAGGAAGTTTTAGATCTGATTGAATAAAAAATCTGGTATCAAAATGAAGGAAATTTATTTCTTTTCAAAATTACGAGGGTTGATTGAAAAGTAATGTCTCCAAACCTACATAAAGGAAGTTTTAGAACTGATTGAATAATAAATCTGGTATCAAAATGAAGGAAATTTATTTCTTTTCAAAATTACGAGGGTTGATTGAAATGTAATGTCTCCAAACCTACATAAAGGAAGTTTTAGAACTGATTGAATAATAAATCTGGTATCAAAATGAAGGAAATTTATTTCTTTTCAAAATTAAGAGGGTTGATTGAAAAGTAATGTCTGCAAACCTACATAAAGGAAGTTTTAGAACTGATTGAATAATAAATCTGGTATCAAAATGAAGGAAATTTATTTCTTTTCAAAATTAAGAGGGTTGATTGAAAAGTAAAGTCTCCAAACCTACATAAAGCAAGTTTTAGAACTGATTGAATAATAAATCTGGTATCAAAATAAAGGAAATTTATTTCTTTTCAAAATTACGAGTGTTGATTGAAAAGTAAAGTCTCCAAACCTACATAAAGTAAGTTTTAGAACTGATTGAATAATAAATCTGGTATCAAAATGAAGGAAATTTATTTCTTTTCAAAATTACGAGGGTTGATTGAAAAGTAAAGTCTCCAAACCTACATACAGGAAGTTTTAGAACTGATTGAATAATAAATGTGGTATCAAAATGAAGGAAATTTATTTCTTTTCAAAATTACGAGGGTTGATTGAAAAGTAAAGTCTCCAAACCTACATAAAGGAAGTTTTAGAACTGATTGAATAATAAATCTGGTATCAAAATGAAGGAAATTTATTACTTTTCAAAATTAAGAGGGTTGATTGAAAAGTAATGTCTGCAAAACTACATAAAGGAAGTTTTAGAAGTGATTGAATAATAAATCTGGTATCAAAATGAAAGAAATTTATTTCTTTTCAAAATTAAGAGGGTTGATTGAAAAGTAAAGTCTCCAAACCTACATAAAGGAAGTTTTAGAACTGATTGAATAATAAATCTGGTATCAAAATAAAGGAAATTTATTTCTTTTCAAAATTACGAGTGTTGATTGAAAAGTAAAGTCTCCAAACCTACATAAAGTAAGTTTTAGAACTGATTGAATAATAAATCTGGTATCAAAATGAAGGACATTTATTTCTTTTCAAAATTACGAGGGTTGATTGAAAAGTAATGTCTCCAAACCTACATAAAGGAAGTTTTAGAACTGATTGAATAATAAATCTGGTATCAAAATGAAGGAAATTTATTTCCTTTCAAAATTACGAGGGTTGATTGAAAAGTAAAGTCTCCAAACCTACATAAAGGAAGTTTTAGAACTGACTGAATAATAAATCTGGTATCAAAATGAAGGAAATTTATTTCCTTTCAAAATTACGAGGGTTGATTGAAAAGTAAAGTCTCCAAACCTACATAAAGGAAGTTTTAGAACTGATTGAATAATAAATCTGGTATCAAAATGAAGGAAATTTATTTCTTTTCAAAATTACGAGGGTTGATTGAAAAGTAATGTCTCCAAACCTACATAAAGTAAGTTTTAGAACTGATTGAATAATAAATCTGGTATCAAAATGAAGGAAATTTATTTCTTTTCAAAATTACGAGGGTTGATTGAAAAGTAAAGTCTCCAAACCTACATAAAGGAAGTTTTAGAACTGATTGAATAATAAATCTGGTATCAAAATGAAGGAAATTTATTTCTTTTCAAAATTACGAGGGTTGATTGAAAAGTAATGTCTCCAAACCTACATAAAGGAAGTTTTAGAACTGACTGAATAATAAATCTGGTATCAAAATGAAGGAAATTTATTTCTTTTCAAAATTACGAGGGTTGATTCAAAAGTAATGTCTCCAAACCTACATAAAGGAAGTTTTAGAACTGATTGAATAATAAATCTGGTATCAAAATGAAGGAAATTTATTTCTTTTCAAAATTACGAGGGTTGATTGAAAAGTAAAGTCTCCAAACCTACATAAAGGAAGTTTTAGAACTGATTGAATAATAAATCTGGTATCAAAATGAAGGAAATTTATTTCTTTTCAAAATTACGAGGGTTGATTGAAAAGTAATGTCTCCAAACCTACATAAAGGAAGTTTTAGAACTGATTGAATAATAAATCTGGTATCAAAATGAAGGAAATTTATTTCTTTTCAAAATTACGAGGGTTGATTGAAAAGTAATGTCTCCAAACCTACATAAAGTAAGTTTTAGAACTGATTGAATAATAAATCTGGTATCAAAATGAAGGAAATTTATTTCTTTTCAAAATTACGAGGGTTGATTGAAAAGTAAAGTCTCCAAACCTACATAAAGGAAGTTTTAGAACTGATTGAATAATAAATCTGGTATCAAAATGAAGGAAATTTATTTCTTTTCAAAATTACGAGGGTTGATTGAAAAGTAATGTCTCCAAACCTACATAAAGGAAGTTTTAGAACTGATTGAATAATAAATCTGGTATCAAAATGAAGGAAATTTATTTCTTTTCAAAATTACGAGGGTTGATTGAAAAGTAAAGTCTCCAAACCTACATAAAGGAAGTTTTAGAACTGATTGAATAATAAATCTGGTATCAAAATGAAGGAAATTTATTTCTTTTCAAAATTACGAGGGTTGATTGAAAAGTAATGTCTCCAAACCTACATAAAGGAAGTTTTAGAACTGATTGAATAATAAATCTGGTATCAAAATGAAGGAAATTTATTTCTTTTCAAAATTACGAGGGTTGATTGAAAAGTAAAGTCTCCAAACCTACATAAAGGAAGTTTTAGAACTGATTGAATAATAAATCTGGTATCAAAATGAAGGAAATTTATTTCTTTTCAAAATTACGAGGGTTGATTGAAAAGTAAAGTCTCCAAACCTACATAAAGGAAGTTTTAGAACAGATTGAATAATAAATCTGGTATCAAAATGAAGGAAATTTATTTCTTTTCAAAATTACGAGGGTTGATTGAAAAGTAATGTCTCCAAACCTACATAAAGGAAGTTTTAGAACTGACTGAATAATAAATCTGGTATCAAAATGAAGGAAATTTATTTCTTTTCAAAATTAAGAGGGTTGATTGAAAAGTAATGTCTCCAAACCTACATAAATGAAGTTTTAGAACTGATTGAATAATAAATCTGGTATCAAAATGAAGGAAATTTATTTCCTTTCAAAATTACGAGGGTTGATTGAAAAGTAAAGTCTCCAAACCTACATAAAGGAAGTTTTAGAACTGATTGAATAATAAATCTGGTATCAAAATGAAGGAAATTTATTTCTTTTCAAAATTACGAGGGTTGATTGAAAAGTAATGTCTCCAAACCTACAAAAAGTAAGTTTTAGAACTGATTGAATAATAAATCTGGTATCAAAATGAAGGAAATTTATTTCTTTTCAAAATTACGAGGGTTGATTGAAAAGTAATGTCTCCAAACCTACATAAAGTAAGTTTTAGAACTGATTGAATAATAAATCTGGTATCAAAATGAAGGAAATTTATTTCTTTTCAAAATTACGAGGGTTGATTGAAAAGTAAAGTCTCCAAACCTACATAAAGGAAGTTTTAGAACTGATTGAATAATAAATCTGGTATCAAAATGAAGGAAATTTATTTCCTTTCAAAATTACGAGGGTTGATTGAAAAGTAAAGTCTCCAAACCTACATAAAGGAAGTTTTAGAACTGATTGAATAATAAATCTGGTATCAAAATGAAGGAAATTTATTTCTTTTCAAAATTACGAGGGTTGATTGAAAAGTAATGTCTCCAAACCTACATAAAGTAAGTTTTAGAACTGATTGAATAATAAATCTGGTATCAAAATGAAGGAAATTTATTTCTTTTCAAAATTACGAGGGTTGATTGAAAAGTAAAGTCTCCAAACCTACATAAAGGAAGTTTTAGAACTGATTGAATAATAAATCTGGTATCAAAATGAAGGAAATTTATTTCTTTTCAAAATTACGAGGGTTGATTGAAAAGTAAAGTCTCCAAACCTACATAAAGGAAGTTTTAGAACTGATTGAATAATAAATCTGGTATCAAAATTAAGGAAATTTATTTCTTTTCAAAATTACGAGGGTTGATTGAAAAGTAAAGTCTCCAAACCTACATAAAGGAAGTTTTAGAACTGATTGAATAATAAATCTGGTAACAAAATGAAAGAAATTTATTTCTTTTCAAAATTACGAGGGTTGATTGAAAAGTAAAGTCTCCAAACCTACATAAAGGAAGTTTTAGAACTGATTGAATAATAAATCTGGTATCAAAATGAAGGAAATTTATTTCTTTTCAAAATTACGAGGGTTGATTGAAAAGTAAAGTCTCCAAACCTACATAAATGAAGTTTTAGAACTGATTGAATAATAAATCTGGTATCAAAATGAAGGAAATTTATTTCTTTTCAAAATTACGAGGGTTGATTGAAAAGTAAAGTCTCCAAACCTACATAAAGGAAGTTTTAGAACTGATTGAATAATAAATCTGGTATCAAAATGAAGGAAATTTATTTCTTTTCAAAATTACGAGGGTTGATTGAAAAGTAAAGTCTCCAAACCTACATAAAGGAAGTTTTAGAACTGATTGAATAATAAATCTGGTATCAAAATGAAGGAAATTTATTTCTTTTCAAAATTACGAGGGTTGATTGAAAAGTAAAGTCTCCAAACCTACATAAAGGAAGTTTTAGAACTGATTGAATAATAAATCTGGTATCAAAATGAAGGAAATTTATTTCTTTTCAAAATTACGAGGGTTGATTGAAAAGTAAAATCTCCAAACCTACATAAAGGAAGTTTTAGAACTGATTGAATAATAAATCTGGTATCAAAATGAAGGAAATTTATTTCTTTTCAAAATTACGAGGGTTGATTGAAAAGTAAAGTCTCCAAACCTACATAAAGGAAGTTTTAGAACTGATTGAATAATAAATCTGGTATCAAAATGAAGGAAATTTATTTCTTTTCAAAATTACGAGGGTTGATTGAAAAGTAAAGTCTCCAAACCTACATAAAGGAAGTTTTAGAACTGATTGAATAATAAATCTGGTATCAAAATGAAGGAAATTTATTTCCTTTCAAAATTACGAGGGTTGATTGAAAAGTAAAGTCTCCAAACCTACATAAAGGAAGTTTTAGAACTGATTGAATAATAAATCTGGTATCAAAATGAAGGAAATTTATTTCTTTTCAAAATTACGAGGGTTGATTGAAAAGTAAAGTCTCCAAACCTACATAAAGGAAGTTTTAGAACTGATTGAATAATAAATCTGGTATCAAAATGAAGGAAATTTATTTCTTTTCAAAATTACGAGGGTTGATTGAAAAGTAAAGTCTCCAAACCTACATAAAGGAAGTTTTAGAACTGATTGAATAATAAATCTGGTATCAAAATGAAGGAAATTTATTTCTTTTCAAAATTACGAGGGTTGATTGAAAAGTAAAGTCTCCAAACCTACATAAAGGAAGTTTTAGAACTGATTGAATAATAAATCTGGTATCAAAATGAAGGAAATTTATTTCTTTTCAAAATTACGAGGGTTGATTGAAAAGTAAAGTCTCCAAACCTACATAAAGGAAGTTTTAGAACTGATTGAATAATAAATCTGGTATCAAAATGAAGGAAATTTATTTCCTTTCAAAATTACGAGGGTTGATTGAAAAGTAAAGTCTCCAAACCTACATAAAGGAAGTTTTAGAACTGATTGAATAATAAATCTGGTATCAAAATGAAGGAAATTTATTTCTTTTCAAAATTACGAGGGTTGATTGAAAAGTAAAGTCTCCAAACCTACATAAAGGAAGTTTTAGAACTGATTGAATAATAAATCTGGTATCAAAATGAAGGAAATTTATTTCTTTTCAAAATTACGAGGGTTGATTGAAAAGTAAAGTCTCCAAACCTACATAAAGGAAGTTTTAGAACTGATTGAATAATAAATCTGGTATCAAAATGAAGGAAATTTATTTCTTTTCAAAATTACGAGGGTTGATTGAAAAGTAATGTCTCCAAACCTACATAAAGGAAGTTTTAGAACTGATTGAATAATAAATCTGGTATCAAAATGAAGGAAATTTATTTCTTTTCAAAATTACGAGGGTTGATTGAAAAGTAAAGTCTCCAAACCTACATAAAGGAAGTTTTAGAACTGATTGAATAATAAATCTGGTATCAAAATGAAGGAAATTTATTTCTTTTCAAAATTAAGAGGGTTGATTGAAAAGTAATGTCTCCAAACCTACATAAAGGAAGTTTTAGAACTGATTGAATAATAAATCTGGTATCAAAATAAAGGAAATTTATTTCTTTTCAAAATTACGAGGGTTGATTGAAAAGTAAAGCCTCCAAACCTACATAAAGGAAGTTTTAGAACTGATTGAATAATAAATCTGGTATCAAAATGAAGGAAATTTATTTCTTTTCAAAATTAAGAGGGTTGATTGAAAAGTAATGTCTCCAAACCTACATAAAGGAAGTTTTAGAACTGATTGAATAATAAATCTGGTATCAAAATGAAGGAAATTTATTTCTTTTCAAAATTACGAGGGTTGATTGAAAAGTAAAGTCTCCAAACCTACATAAAGGAAGTTTTAGAACTGATTGAATAATAAATCTGGTATCAAAATGAAGGAAATTTATTTCTTTTCAAAATTAAGAGGGTTGATTGAAAAGTAATGTCTCCAAACCTACATAAAGGAAGTTTTAGAACTGATTGAATAATAAATCTGTATCAAAATAAAGGAAATTTATTTCTTTTCAAAATTACGAGGGTTGATTGAAAAGTAATGTCTCCAAACCTACATAAAGGAAGGTTTAGAACTGATTGAATAATAAATCTGGTATCAAAATGAAGGAAATTTATTTCTTTTCAAAATTAAGAGGGTTGATTGAAAAGTAATGTCTCCAAACCTACATAAAGGAAGTTTTAGAACTGATTGAATAATAAATCTGGTATCAAAATGAAGGAAATTTATTTCCTTTCAAAATTACGAGGGTTGATTGAAAAGTAAAGTCTCCAAACCTACATAAAGGAAGTTTTAGAACTGATTGAATAATAAATGTGGTATCAAAATGAAGGAAATTTATTTCTTTTCAAAATTAAGAGGGTTGATTGAAAAGTAATGTCTCCAAACCTACATAAAGGAAGTTTTAGAACTGATTGAATAATAAATCTGGTATCAAAATAAAGGAAATTTATTTCTTTTCAAAATTACGAGGGTTGATTGAAAAGTAAAGTCTCCAAACCTACATAAAGGAAGTTTTAGAACTGATTGAATAATAAATCTGGTATCAAAATGAAGGAAATTTATTTCTTTTCAAAATTAAGAGGGTTGATTGAAAAGTAATGTCTCCAAACCTACATAAAGGAAGTTTTAGAACTGATTGAATAATAAATCTGGTATCAAAATAAAGGAAATTTATTTCTTTTCAAAATTACGAGGGTTGATTGAAAAGTAAAGTCTCCAAACCTACATAAAGGAAGTTTTAGAACTGATTGAATAATAAATCTGGTATCAAAATGAAGGAAATTTATTTCTTTTCAAAATTAAGAGGGTTGATTGAAAAGTAATGTCTCCAAACCTACATAAAGGAAGTTTTAGAACTGATTGAATAATAAATGTGGTATCAAAATAAAGGAAATTTATTTCTTTTCAAAATTACGAGGGTTGATTGAAAAGTAATGTCTCCAAACCTACATAAAGGAAGTTTTAGAACTGATTGAATAATAAATCTGGTATCAAAATGAAGGAAATTTATTTCTTTTCAAAATTACGAGGGTTGATTGAAAAGTAAAGTCTCCAAACCTACATAAAGGAAGATTTAGAACTGATTGAATAATAAATCTGGTATCAAAATGAAGGAAATTTATTTCTTTTCAAAATTAAGAGGGTTGATTGAAAAGTAATGTCTCCAAACCTACATAAAGGAAGTTTTAGAACTGATTGAATAATAAATCTGGTATCAAAATAAAGGAAATTTATTTCTTTTCAAAATTACGAGGGTTGATTGAAAAGTAAAGTCTCCAAACCTACATAAATGAAGTTTTAGAACTGATTGAATAATAAATCTGGTATCAAAATGAAGGAAATTTATTTCTTTTCAAAATTACGAGGGTTGATTGAAAAGTAAAGTCTCCAAACCTACATAAAGGAAGTTTTAGAACTGATTGAATAATAAATCTGGTATCAAAATGAAGGAAATTTATTTCCTTTCAAAATTACGAGGGTTGATTGAAAAGTAAAGTCTCCAAACCTACATAAAGGAAGTTTTAGAACTGATTGAATAATAAATGTGGTATCAAAATGAAGGAAATTTATTTCTTTTCAAAATTACGAGGGTTGATTGAAAAGTAAAGTCTCCAAACCTACATAAAGGAAGTTTTAGAACTGATTGAATAATAAATCTGGTATCAAAATGAAGGAAATTTATTTCCTTTCAAAATTACGAGGGTTGATTGAAAAGTAAAGTCTCCAAACCTACATAAAGGAAGTTTTAGAACTGATTGAATAATAAATGTGGTATCAAAATGAAGGAAATTTATTTCTTTTCAAAATTAAGAGGGTTGATTGAAAAGTAATGTCTCCAAACCTACATAAAGGAAGTTTTAGAACTGATTGAATAATAAATCTGGTATCAAAATGAAGGAAATTTATTTCTTTTCAAAATTAAGAGGGTTGATTGAAAAGTAATGTCTCCAAACCTACATAAAGGAAGTTTTAGAACTGATTGAATAATAAATCTGGTATCAAAATAAAGGAAATTTATTTCTTTTCAAAATTACGAGGGTTGATTGAAAAGTAAAGTCTCCAAACCTACATAAAGGAAGTTTTAGAACTGATTGAATAATAAATCTGGTATCAAAATGAAGGAAATTTATTTCTTTTCAAAATTAAGAGGGTTGATTGAAAAGTAATGTCTCCAAACCTACATAAAGGAAGTTTTAGAACTGATTGAATAATAAATCTGGTATCAAAATAAAGGAAATTTATTTCTTTTCAAAATTACGAGTGTTGATTGAAAAGTAAAGTCTCCAAACCTACATAAAGGAAGTTTTAGAACTGATTGAATAATAAATCTGGTATCAAAATGAAGGAAATTTATTTCCTTTCAAAATTACGAGGGTTGATTGAAAAGTAAAGTCTCCAAACCTACATAAAGGAAGTTTTAGAACTGATTGAATAATAAATCTGGTATCAAAATGAAGGAAATTTATTTCCTTTCAAAATTACGAGGGTTGATTGAAAAGTAAAGTCTCCAAACCTACATAAAGGAAGTTTTAGAACTGATTGAATAATAAATGTGGTATCAAAATGAAGGAAATTTATTTCTTTTCAAAATTACGAGGGTTGATTGAAAAGTAAAGTCTCCAAACCTACATGAAGGAAGTTTTAGAACTGACTGAATAATAAATCTGGTATCAAAATGAAGGAAATTTATTTCTTTTCAAAATTACGAGGGTTGATTGAAAAGTAAAGTCTCCAAACCTACATACAGGAAGTTTTAGAACTGATTGAATAATAAATCTGGTATCAAAATGAAGGAAATTTATTTCTTTTCAAAATTACGAGGGTTGATTGAAAAGTAAAGTCTCCAAACCTACATAAAGGAAGTTTTAGAACTGATTGAATAATAAATGTGGTATCAAAATGAAGGAAATTTATTTCTTTTCAAAATTACGAGGGTTGATTGAAAAGTAAAGTCTCCAAACCTACATAAATGAAGTTTTAGAACTGATTGAATAATAAATCTGGTATCAAAATGAAGGAAATTTATTTCCTTTCAAAATTACGAGGGTTGATTGAAAAGTAAAGTCTCCAAACCTACATAAAGGAAGTTTTAGAACTGATTGAATAATAAATCTGTTATCAAAATGAAGGAAATTTATTTCCTTTCAAAATTACGAGGGTTGATTGAAAAGTAAAGTCTCCAAACCTACATAAATGAAGTTTTAGAACTGATTGAATAATAAATCTGGTATCAAAATGAAGGAAATTTATTTCTTTTCAAAATTACGAGGTTTGATTGAAAAGTAAAGTCTCCAAACCTACATACAGGAAGTTTTAAAACTGATTGAATAATAAATCTGGTATCAAAATGAAGGAAATTTATTTCCTTTCAAAATTACGAGGGTTGATTGAAAAGTAAAGTCTCCAAACCTACATACAGGAAGTTTTAGAACTGATTGAATAATAAATCTGGTATCAAAATGAAGGAAATTTATTTCCTTTCAAAATTACGAGGGTTGATTGAAAAGTAAAGTCTCCAAACCTACATAAATGAAGTTTTAGAACTGATTGAATAATAAATCTGGTATCAAAATGAAGGAAATTTATTTCTTTTCAAAATTACGAGGGTTGATTGAAAAGTAAAGTCTCCAAACCTACATACAGGAAGTTTTAGAACTGATTGAATAATAAATCTGGTATCAAAATGAAGGAAATTTATTTCTTTTCAAAATTACGAGGGTTGATTGAAAAGTAAAGTATCCAAACCTACATAAAGGAAGTTTTAGAACTGATTGAATAATAAATGGGGTATCAAAATGAAGGAAATTTATTTCTTTTCAAAATTACGAGGGTTGATTGAAAAGTAAAGTCTCCAAACCTACATAAATGAAGTTTTAGAACTGATTGAATAATAAATCTGGTATCAAAATGAAGGAAATTTATTTCTTTTCAAAATTACGAGGGTTGATTGAAAAGTAAAGTCTCCAAACCTACATACGGGAAGTTTTAGAACTGATTGAATAATAAATCTGGTATCAAAATGAAGGAAATTTATTTCCTTTCAAAATTACGAGGGTTGATTGAAAAGTAAAGTCTCCAAACCTACATAAAGGAAGTTTTAGAACTGATTGAATAATAAATCTGGTATCAAAATGAAGGAAATTTATTTCCTTTCAAAATTACGAGGGTTGATTGAAAAGTAAAGTCTCCAAACCTACATAAAGGAAGTTTTAGAACTGATTGAATAATAAATGTGGTATCAAAATGAAGGAAATTTATTTCTTTTCAAAATTACGAGGGTTGATTGAAAAGTAAAGTCTCCAAACCTACATAAATGAAGTTTTAGAACTGATTGAATAATAAATCTGGTATCAAAATGAAGGAAATTTATTTCTTTTCAAAATTACGAGGGTTGATTGAAAAGTAAAGTCTCCAAACCTACATACAGGAAGTTTTAGAACTGATTGAATAATAAATCTGGTATCAAAATGAAGGAAATTTATTTCCTTTCAAAATTACGAGGGTTGATTGAAAAGTAAAGTCTCCAAACCTACATAAAGGAAGTTTTAGAACTGATTGAATTAAAAATCTGGTATCAAAATGAAGGAAATTTATTTCCTTTCAAAATTACGAGGGTTGATTGAAAAGTAAAGTCTCCAAACCTACATAAAGGAAGTTTTAGAACTGATTGAATAAAAAATCTGGTATCAAAATGAAGGAAATTTATTTCCTTTCAAAATTACGAGGGTTGATTGAAAAGTAAAGTCTCCAAACCTACATAAAGGAAGTTTTAGAACTGACTGAATAATAAATCTGGTATCAAAATGAAGGAAATTTATTTCCTTTCAAAATTCCGAGGGTTGATTGAAAAGTAAAGTCTCCAAACCTACATAAAGGAAGTTTTAGAACTGATTGAATAATAAATCTGGTATCAAAATGAAGGAAATTTATTTCCTTTCAAAATTACGAGGGTTGATTGAAAAGTAAAGTCTCCAAACCTACATAAAGGAAGTTTTAGAACTGATTGAATAAAAAATCTGGTATCAAAATGAAGGAAATTTATTTCCTTTCAAAATTACGAGGGTTGATTGAAAAGTAAAGTCTCCAAACCTACATAAAGGAAGTTTTAGAACTGACTGAATAATAAATCTGGTATCAAAATGAAGGAAATTTATTTCCTTTCAAAATTACGAGGGTTGATTGAAAAGTAAAGTCTCCAAACCTACATAAAGGAAGTTTTAGAACTGATTGAATAATAAATCTGGTATCAAAATGAAGGAAATTTATTTCTTTTCAAAATTACGAGGGTTGATTGAAAAGTAAAGTCTCCAAACCTACATAAAGGAAGTTTTAGAACTGATTGAATAATAAATCTGGTATCAAAATGAAGGAAATTTATTTCTTTTCAAAATTACGAGGGTTGATTGAAAAGTAAAGTCTCCAAACCTACATAAAGGAAGTTTTAGAACTGATTGAATAATAAATCTGGTATCAAAATGAAGGAAATTTATTTCTTTTCAAAATTACGAGGGTTGATTGAAAAGTAAAGTCTCCAAACCTACATAAAGGAAGTTTTAGAACTGATTGAATAATAAATCTGGTATCAAAATGAAGGAAATTTATTTCTTTTCAAAATTAAGAGGGTTGATTGAAAAGTAATGTCTCCAAACCTACATAAAGGAAGTTTTAGAACTGATTGAATAATAAATCTGGTATCAAAATGAAGGAAATTTATTTCTTTTCAAAATTACGAGGGTTGATTGAAAAGTAAAGTCTCCAAACCTACATAAAGGAAGTTTTAGAACTGATTGAATAATAAATGTGGTATCAAAATGAAGGAAATTTTTTTCTTTTCAAAATTACGAGGGTTGATTGAAAAGTAAAGTCTCCAAACCTACATAAAGGAAGTTTTAGAACTGACTGAATAATAAATCTGGTATCAAAATGAAGGAAATTTATTTCCTTTCAAAATTACGAGGGTTGATTGAAAAGTAAAGTCTCCAAACCTACATAAATGAAGTTTTAGAACTGATTGAATAATAAATCTGGTATCAAAATGAAGGAAATTTATTTCTTTTCAAAATTACGAGGGTTGATTGAAAAGTAAAGTCTCCAAACCTACATAAAGGAAGTTTTAGAACTGATTGAATAAAAAATCTGGTATCAAAATGAAGGAAATTTATTTCCTTTCAAAATTACGAGGGTTGATTGAAAAGTAAAGTCTCCAAACCTACATAAAGGAAGTTTTAGAACTGACTGAATAATAAATCTGGTATCAAAATGAAGGAAATTTATTTCCTTTCAAAATTACGAGGGTTGATTGAAAAGTAAAGTCTCCAAACCTACATAAAGGAAGTTTTAGAACTGATTGAATACTAAATCTGGTATCAAAATGAAGGAAATTTATTTCCTTTCAAAATTACGAGGGTTGATTGAAAAGTAAAGTCTCCAAACCTACATAAAGGAAGTTTTAGAACTGACTGAATAATAAATCTGGTATCAAAATGAAGGAAATTTATTTCTTTTCAAAATTACGAGGGTTGATTGAAAAGTAAAGTCTCCAAACCTACATAAAGGAAGTTTTAGAACTGATTGAATAATAAATCTGGTATCAAAATGAAGGAAATTTATTTCTTTTCAAAATTACGAGGGTTGATTGAAAAGTAAAGTCTCCAAACCTACATAAAGGAAGTTTTAGAACTGATTGAATAAAAAATCTGGTATCAAAATGAAGGAAATTTATTTCTTTTCAAAATTACGAGGGTTGATTGAAAAGTAATGTCTCCAAACCTACATAAAGGAAGTTTTAGAACTGATTGAATAATAAATCTGGTATCAAAATGAAGGAAATTTATTTCTTTTCAAAATTACGAGTGTTGATTGAAAAGTAAAGTCTCCAAACCTACATACAGGAAGTTTTAGAACTGATTGAATAATAAATCTGGTATCAAAATGAAGGAAATTTATTTCTTTTCAAAATTAAGAGGGTTGATTGAAAAGTAATGTCTCCAAACCTACATAAAGGAAGTTTTAGAACTGATTGAATAATAAATCTGGTATCAAAATGAAGGAAATTCATTTCTTTTCAAAATTACGAGGGTTGATTGAAAAGTAATGTCTCCAAACCTACATAAAGGAAGTTCTAGAACTGATTGAATAATAAATCTGGTATCAAAATGAAGGAAATTTATTTCTTTTCAAAATTAAGAGGGTTGATTGAAAAGTAATGTCTCTCAACCTACATAAAAAAAGTTTTAGAAATGATTGAATAATAAATCTGGTATCAAAATGAAGGAAATTTATTTCCTTTCAAAATTACGAGGGTTGATTGAAAAGTAAAGTCTCCAAACCTACATAAAGGAAGTTTTAGAACTGATTGAATAATAAATCTGGTATCAAAATGAAGGAAATTTATTTCTTTTCAAAATTACGAGGGTTGATTGAAAAGTAAAGTCTCCAAACCTACATAAATGAAGTTTTAGAACTGATTGAATAATAAATCTGGTACAAAATGAAGGAAATTTATTTCTTTTCAAAATTACGAGGGTTGATTGAAAAGTAATGTCTCCAAACCTACATAAAGGAAGTTTTAGAACTGATTGAATAATAAATCTGGTATCAAAATGAAGGAAATTTATTTCTTTTCAAAATTAAGAGGGTTGATTGAAATGTAATGCCTCCAAACCTACATAAAGGAAGTTTTAGAACTGATTGAATAATAAATCTGGTATCAAAATGAAGGAAATTTATTTCTTTTCAAAATTACGAGTGTTGATTGAAAAGTAATGTCTCCAAACCTACATAAAGGAAGTTTTAGAACTGATTGAATAATAAATCTGGTATCAAAATGAAGGAAATTCATTTCTTTTCAAAATTACGAGGGTTGATTGAAAAGTAATGTCTCCAAACCTACATAAAGGAAGTTCTAGAACTGATTGAATAATAAATCTGGTATCAAAATGAAGGAAATTTATTTCTTTTCAAAATTAAGAGGGTTGATTGAAAAGTAATGTCTCTCAACCTACATAAAGGAAGTTTTAGAACTGATTGAATAATAAATCTGGTATCAAAATGAAGGAAATTTATTTCCTTTCAAAATTACGAGGGTTGATTGAAAAGTAAAGTCTCCAAACCTACATAAAGGAAGTTTTAGAACTGATTGAATAATAAATCTGGTATCAAAATGAAGGAAATTTATTTCCTTTCAAAATTACGAGGGTTGATTGAAAAGTAAAGTCTCCAAACCTACATAAAGGAAGTTTTAGAACTGATTGAATAATAAATGTGGTATCAAAATGAAGGAAATTTATTTCTTTTCAAAATTACGAGGGTTGATTGAAAAGTAAAGTCTCCAAACCTACATAAATGAAGTTTTAGAACTGATTGAATAATAAATCTGGTATCAAAATGAAGGAAATTTATTTCTTTTCAAAATTACGAGGGTTGATTGAAAAGTAAAGTCTCCAAACCTACATACAGGAAGTTTTAGAACTGATTGAATAATAAATCTGGTATCAAAATGAAGGAAATTTATTTCCTTTCAAAATTACGAGGGTTGATTGAAAAGTAAAGTCTCCAAACCTACATAAAGGAAGTTTTAGAACTGATTGAATTAAAAATCTGGTATCAAAATGAAGGAAATTTATTTCCTTTCAAAATTACGAGGGTTGATTGAAAAGTAAAGTCTCCAAACCTACATAAAGGAAGTTTTAGAACTGATTGAATAAAAAATCTGGTATCAAAATGAAGGAAATTTATTTCCTTTCAAAATTACGAGGGTTGATTGAAAAGTAAAGTCTCCAAACCTACATAAAGGAAGTTTTAGAACTGACTGAATAATAAATCTGGTATCAAAATGAAGGAAATTTATTTCCTTTCAAAATTCCGAGGGTTGATTGAAAAGTAAAGTCTCCAAACCTACATAAAGGAAGTTTTAGAACTGATTGAATAATAAATCTGGTATCAAAATGAAGGAAATTTATTTCCTTTCAAAATTACGAGGGTTGATTGAAAAGTAAAGTCTCCAAACCTACATAAAGGAAGTTTTAGAACTGATTGAATAAAAAATCTGGTATCAAAATGAAGGAAATTTATTTCCTTTCAAAATTACGAGGGTTGATTGAAAAGTAAAGTCTCCAAACCTACATAAAGGAAGTTTTAGAACTGACTGAATAATAAATCTGGTATCAAAATGAAGGAAATTTATTTCCTTTCAAAATTACGAGGGTTGATTGAAAAGTAAAGTCTCCAAACCTACATAAAGGAAGTTTTAGAACTGATTGAATAATAAATCTGGTATCAAAATGAAGGAAATTTATTTCTTTTCAAAATTACGAGGGTTGATTGAAAAGTAAAGTCTCCAAACCTACATAAAGGAAGTTTTAGAACTGATTGAATAATAAATCTGGTATCAAAATGAAGGAAATTTATTTCTTTTCAAAATTACGAGGGTTGATTGAAAAGTAAAGTCTCCAAACCTACATAAAGGAAGTTTTAGAACTGATTGAATAATAAATCTGGTATCAAAATGAAGGAAATTTATTTCTTTTCAAAATTACGAGGGTTGATTGAAAAGTAAAGTCTCCAAACCTACATAAAGGAAGTTTTAGAACTGATTGAATAATAAATCTGGTATCAAAATGAAGGAAATTTATTTCTTTTCAAAATTAAGAGGGTTGATTGAAAAGTAATGTCTCCAAACCTACATAAAGGAAGTTTTAGAACTGATTGAATAATAAATCTGGTATCAAAATGAAGGAAATTTATTTCTTTTCAAAATTACGAGGGTTGATTGAAAAGTAAAGTCTCCAAACCTACATAAAGGAAGTTTTAGAACTGATTGAATAATAAATGTGGTATCAAAATGAAGGAAATTTTTTTCTTTTCAAAATTACGAGGGTTGATTGAAAAGTAAAGTCTCCAAACCTACATAAAGGAAGTTTTAGAACTGACTGAATAATAAATCTGGTATCAAAATGAAGGAAATTTATTTCCTTTCAAAATTACGAGGGTTGATTGAAAAGTAAAGTCTCCAAACCTACATAAATGAAGTTTTAGAACTGATTGAATAATAAATCTGGTATCAAAATGAAGGAAATTTATTTCTTTTCAAAATTACGAGGGTTGATTGAAAAGTAAAGTCTCCAAACCTACATAAAGGAAGTTTTAGAACTGATTGAATAAAAAATCTGGTATCAAAATGAAGGAAATTTATTTCCTTTCAAAATTACGAGGGTTGATTGAAAAGTAAAGTCTCCAAACCTACATAAAGGAAGTTTTAGAACTGACTGAATAATAAATCTGGTATCAAAATGAAGGAAATTTATTTCCTTTCAAAATTACGAGGGTTGATTGAAAAGTAAAGTCTCCAAACCTACATAAAGGAAGTTTTAGAACTGATTGAATACTAAATCTGGTATCAAAATGAAGGAAATTTATTTCCTTTCAAAATTACGAGGGTTGATTGAAAAGTAAAGTCTCCAAACCTACATAAAGGAAGTTTTAGAACTGACTGAATAATAAATCTGGTATCAAAATGAAGGAAATTTATTTCTTTTCAAAATTACGAGGGTTGATTGAAAAGTAATGTCTCCAAACCTACATAAAGGAAGTTTTAGAACTGATTGAATAATAAATCTGGTATCAAAATGAAGGAAATTTATTTCTTTTCAAAATTACGAGGGTTGATTGAAAAGTAAAGTCTCCAAACCTACATAAAGGAAGTTTTAGAACTGATTGAATAAAAAATCTGGTATCAAAATGAAGGAAATTTATTTCTTTTCAAAATTACGAGGGTTGATTGAAAAGTAATGTCTCCAAACCTACATAAAGGAAGTTTTAGAACTGATTGAATAATAAATCTGGTATCAAAATGAAGGAAATTTATTTCTTTTCAAAATTACGAGTGTTGATTGAAAAGTAAAGTCTCCAAACCTACATACAGGAAGTTTTAGAACTGATTGAATAATAAATCTGGTATCAAAATGAAGGAAATTTATTTCTTTTCAAAATTAAGAGGGTTGATTGAAAAGTAATGTCTCCAAACCTACATAAAGGAAGTTTTAGAACTGATTGAATAATAAATCTGGTATCAAAATGAAGGAAATTCATTTCTTTTCAAAATTACGAGGGTTGATTGAAAAGTAATGTCTCCAAACCTACATAAAGGAAGTTCTAGAACTGATTGAATAATAAATCTGGTATCAAAATGAAGGAAATTTATTTCTTTTCAAAATTAAGAGGGTTGATTGAAAAGTAATGTCTCTCAACCTACATAAAAAAAGTTTTAGAAATGATTGAATAATAAATCTGGTATCAAAATGAAGGAAATTTATTTCCTTTCAAAATTACGAGGGTTGATTGAAAAGTAAAGTCTCCAAACCTACATAAAGGAAGTTTTAGAACTGATTGAATAATAAATCTGGTATCAAAATGAAGGAAATTTATTTCTTTTCAAAATTACGAGGGTTGATTGAAAAGTAAAGTCTCCAAACCTACATAAATGAAGTTTTAGAACTGATTGAATAATAAATCTGGTACAAAATGAAGGAAATTTATTTCTTTTCAAAATTACGAGGGTTGATTGAAAAGTAATGTCTCCAAACCTACATAAAGGAAGTTTTAGAACTGATTGAATAATAAATCTGGTATCAAAATGAAGGAAATTTATTTCTTTTCAAAATTACGAGGGTTGATTGAAATGTAATGCCTCCAAACCTACATAAAGGAAGTTTTAGAACTGATTGAATAATAAATCTGGTATCAAAATGAAGGAAATTTATTTCTTTTCAAAATTACGAGTGTTGATTGAAAAGTAATGTCTCCAAACCTACATAAAGGAAGTTTTAGAACTGATTGAATAATAAATCTGGTATCAAAATGAAGGAAATTCATTTCTTTTCAAAATTACGAGGGTTGATTGAAAAGTAATGTCTCCAAACCTACATAAAGGAAGTTCTAGAACTGATTGAATAATAAATCTGGTATCAAAATGAAGGAAATTTATTTCTTTTCAAAATTAAGAGGGTTGATTGAAAAGTAATGTCTCTCAACCTACATAAAGGAAGTTTTAGAACTGATTGAATAATAAATCTGGTATCAAAATGAAGGAAATTTATTTCCTTTCAAAATTACGAGGGTTGATTGAAAAGTAAAGTCTCCAAACCTACATAAAGGAAGTTTTAGAACTGATTGAATAATAAATCTGGTATCAAAAGGAAGGAAATTTATTTCTTTTCAAAATTACGAGGGTTGGTTGAAAAGTAAAGTCTCCAAACCTACATAAAGGAAGTTTTAGAACTGACTGAATAATAAATCTGGTATCAAAATGAAGGAAATTTATTTCTTTTCAAAATTACGAGGGTTGATTGAAAAGTAAATTCTCCAAACCTACATAAAGGAAGTTTTAGAACTGATTGAATAATAAATCTGGTATCAAAATGAAGGAAATTTATTTCTTTTCAAAATTACGAGGGTTGATTGAAAAGTAAAGTCTCCAAACCTACATAAAGGAAGTTTTAGAACTGACTGAATAATAAATCTGGTATCAAAATGAAGGAAATTTATTTCTTTTCAAAATTACGAGGGTTGATTGAAAAGTAATGTCTCCAAACCTACATAAAGGAAGTTTTAGAACTGATTGAATAATAAATCTGGTATCAAAATGAAGGAAATTTATTTCTTTTCAAAATTACGAGTGTTGATTGAAAAGTAAAGTCTCCAAACATACATACAGGAAGTTTTAGAACTGATTGAATAATAAATCTGGTATCAAAATGAAGGAAATTTATTTCTTTTCAAAATTACGAGGGTTGATTGAAAAGTAAAGTCTCCAAACCTACATAAAGGAAGTTTTAGAACTGACTGAATAATAAATCTGGTATCAAAATGAAGGAAATTTATTTCTTTTCAAAATTACGAGGGTTGATTGAAAAGTAAAGTCTCCAAACCTACATAAAGGAAGTTTTAGAACTGACTGAATAATAAATCTGGTATCAAAATGAAGGAAATTTATTTCTTTTCAAAATTACGAGGGTTGATTGAAAAGTAAAGTCTCCAAACCTACATAAAGGAAGTTTTAGAACTGATTGAATAATAAATCTGGTATCAAAATGAAGGAAATTTATTTCTTTTCAAAATTACGAGGGTTGATTGAAAAGTAAAGTCTCCAAACCTACATAAAGGAAGTTTTAGAACTGATTGAATAAAAAATCTGGTATCAAAATGAAGGAAATTTATTTCTTTTCAAAATTACGAGGGTTGATTGAAAAGTAATGTTTCCAAACCTACATAAAGGAAGTTTTAGAACTGATTGAATAATAAATCTGGTATCAAAATGAAGGAAATTTATTTCTTTTCAAAATTACGAGGGTTGATTGAAATGTAATGTCTCCAAACCTACAGAAAGGAAGTTTTAGAACTGATTGAATAATAAATCTGGTATCAAAATGAAGGAAATTTATTTCTTTTCAAAATTACGAGTTTTGATTGAAAAGTAAAGTCTCCAAACCTACATACAGGAAGTTTTAGAACTGATTGAATAATAAATCTGGTATCAAAATGAAGGAAATTTATTTCTTTTCAAAATTAAGAGGGTTGATTGAAAAGTAATGTCTCCAAACCTACATAAAGGAAGTTTTAGAACTGATTGAATAATAAATCTGGTATCAAAATGCAGGAAATTCATTTCTTTTCAAAATTACGAGGGTTGATTGAAAAGTAATGTCTCCAAACCTACATAAAGGAAGTTCTAGAACTGATTGAATAATAAATCTGGTATCAAAATGAAGGAAATTTATTTCTTTTCAAAATTAAGAGGGTTGATTGAAAAGTAATGTCTCTCAACCTACATAAAGGAAGTTTTAGAACTGATTGAATAATAAATCTGGTATCACAATGAAGGAAATTTATTTCCTTTCAAAATTACGATGGTTGATTGAAAAGTAAAGTCTCCAAACCTACATAAATGAAGTTTTAGAACTGATTGAATAATAAATCTGGTATCAAAATGAAGGAAATTTATTTCTTTTCAAAATTACGAGGGTTGATTGAAAAGTAAAGTCTCCAAACCTACATAAAGGAAGTTTTAGAACTGACTGAATAATAAATCTGGTATCAAAATGAAGGAAATTTATTTCTTTTCAAAATTACGAGGGTTGATTGAAAAGTAAAGTCTCCAAACCTACATAAAGGAAGTTTTAGAACTGATTGAATAATAAATCTGGTATCAAAATGAAGGAAATTTATTTCTTTTCAAAATTACGAGGGTTGATTGAAAAGTAAAGTCTCCAAACCTACATAAAGGGAGTTTTAGAACTGATTGAATAAAAAATCTGGTATCAAAATGAAGGAAATTTATTTCTTTTCAAAATTACGAGGGTTGATTGAAAAGTAAAGTCTCCAAACCTACATACAGGAAGTTTTAGAACTGATTGAATAATAAATCTGGTATCAAAATGAAGGAAATTTATTTCTTTTCAAAATTACGAGTGTTGATTGAAAAGTAAAGTCTCCAAACCTACATACAGGAAGTTTTAGAACTGATTGAATAATAAATCTGGTATCAAAATGAAGGAAATTTATTTCTTTTCAAAATTAAGAGGGTTGATTGAAAAGTAATGTCTCCAAACCTACATAAAGGAAGTTTTAGAACTGATTGAATAATAAATCTTGTATCAAAATGAAGGAAATTTATTTCCTTTCAAAATTACGAGGGTTGATTGAAAAGTAAAGTCTCCAAACCTACATAAAGGAAGATTTAGAACTGATTGAATAATAAATCTGGTATCAAAATGAAGGAAATTCATTTCTTTTCAAAATTACGAGGGTTGATTGAAAAGTAAAGTCTCCAAACCTACATAAAGGAAGTTTTAGAACTGATTGAATAAAAAATCTGGTATCAAAATGAAGGAAATTTATTTCTTTTCAAAATTACGAGGGTTGATTGAAAAGTAATGTCTCCAAACCTACATAAAGGAAGTTTTAGAACTGATTGAATAATAAATCTGGTATCAAAATGAAGGAAATTTATTTCCTTTCAAAATTACGAGGGTTGATTGAAAAGTAAAGTCTCCAAACCTACATAAAGGAAGATTTAGAACTGATTGAATAATAAATCTGGTATCAAAATGAAGGAAATTCATTTCTTTTCAAAATTACGAGGGTTGATTGAAAAGTAATGTCTCCAAACCTACATAAAGGAAGTTCTAGAACTGATTGAATAATAAATCTGGTATCAAAATGAAGGAAATTTATTTCTTTTCAAAATTAAGAGGGTTGATTGAAAAGTAATGTCTCTCAACCTACATAAAGGAAGTTTTAGAACTGATTGAATAATAAATCTGGTATCAAAATGAAGGAAATTTATTTCTTTTCAAAATTACGAGGGTTGATTGAAAAGTAAAGTCTCCAAACCTACATAAAGGAAGTTTTAGAACTGATTGAATAAAAAATCTGGTATCAAAATGAAGGAAATTTATTTCTTTTCAAAATTACGAGGGTTGATTGAAAAGTAATGTCTCCAAACCTACATAAAGGAAGTTTTAGAACTGATTGAATAATAAATCTGGTATCAAAATGACGGAAATTTATTTCTTTTCAAAATTACGAGTGTTGATTGAAAAGTAAAGTCTCCAAACCTACATACAGGAAGTTTTAGATCTGATTGAATAATAAATCTGGTATCAAAATGAAGGAAATTTATTTCTTTTCAAAATTACGAGGGTTGATTGAAAAGTAATGTCTCTCAACCTACATAAAGGAAGTTTTAGAACTGATTGAATAATAAATCTGGTATCAAAATGAAGGAAATTTATTTCCTTTCAAAATTACGAGGGTTGATTGAAAAGTAAAGTCTCCAAACCTACATAAAGGAAGTTTTAGAACTGATTGAATAATAAATCTGGTATCAAAATGAAGGAAATTTATTTCTTTTCAAAATTACGAGGGTTGATTGAAAAGTAATGTCTCCAAACCTACATAAAGGAAGTTTTAGAACTGATTGAATAATAAATCTGGTATCAAAATGAAGGAAATTTATTTCCTTTCAAAATTACGAGGGTTGATTGAAAAGTAAAGTCTCCAAACCTACATAAAGGAAGATTTAGAACTGATTGAATAATAAATCTGGTATCAAAATGAAGGAAATTCATTTCTTTTCAAAATTACGAGGGTTGATTGAAAAGTAATGTCTCCAAACCTACATAAAGGAAGTTCTAGAACTGATTGAATAATAAATCTGGTATCAAAATGAAGGAAATTTATTTCTTTTCAAAATTAAGAGGGTTGATTGAAAAGTAATGTCTCCAAACCTACATAAAGGAAGTTTTAGAACTGATTGAATAAAAAATCTGGTATCAAAATGAAGGAAATTTATTTCTTTTCAAAATTACGAGGGTTGATTGAAAAGTAATGTCTCCAAACCTACATAAAGGAAGTTTTAGAACTGATTGAATAATAAATCTGGTATCAAAATGACGGAAATTTATTTCTTTTCAAAATTACGAGTGTTGATTGAAAAGTAAAGTCTCCAAACCTACATACAGGAAGTTTTAGAACTGATTGAATAATAAATCTGGTATCAAAATGAAGGAAATTTATTTCTTTTCAAAATTACGAGGGTTGATTGAAAAGTAATGTCTCTCAACCTACATAAAGGAAGTTTTAGAACTGATTGAATAATAAATCTGGTATCAAAATGAAGGAAATTTATTTCCTTTCAAAATTACGAGGGTTGATTGAAAAGTAAAGTCTCCAAAGCTACATAAAGGAAGTTTTAGAACTGATTGAATAATAAATCTGGTATCAAAATGAAGGAAATTTATTTCTTTTCAAAATTACGAGGGTTGATTGAAAAGTAAAGTCTCCAAACCTACATAAAGGAAGTTTTAGAACTGATTGAATAATAAATCTGGTATCAAAATGAAGGAAATTTATTTCTTTTCAAAATTACGAGGGTTGATTGAAAAGTAATGTCTCCAAACCTACATAAAGGAAGTTTTAGAACTGATTGAATAATAAATCTGGTATCAAAATGAAGGAAATTTATTTCCTTTCAAAATTACGAGGGTTGATTGAAAAGTAAAGTCTCCAAACCTACATAAAGGAAGATTTAGAACTGATTGAATAATAAATCTGGTATCAAAATGAAGGAAATTCATTTCTTTTCAAAATTACGAGGGTTGATTGAAAAGTAATGTCTCCAAACCTACATAAAGGAAGTTCTAGAACTGATTGAATAATAAATCTGGTATCAAAATGAAGGAAATTTATTTCTTTTCAAAATTAAGAGGGTTGATTGAAAAGTAATGTCTCCAAACCTACATAAAGGAAGTTTTAGAACTGATTGAATAAAAAATCTGGTATCAAAATGAAGGAAATTTATTTCTTTTCAAAATTACGAGGGTTGATTGAAAAGTAATGTCTCCAAACCTACATAAAGGAAGTTTTAGAACTGATTGAATAATAAATCTGGTATCAAAATGACGGAAATTTATTTCTTTTCAAAATTACGAGTGTTGATTGAAAAGTAAAGTCTCCAAACCTACATACAGGAAGTTTTAGAACTGATTGAATAATAAATCTGGTATCAAAATGAAGGAAATTTATTTCTTTTCAAAATTACGAGGGTTGATTGAAAAGTAATGTCTCTCAACCTACATAAAGGAAGTTTTAGAACTGATTGAATAATAAATCTGGTATCAAAATGAAGGAAATTTATTTCCTTTCAAAATTACGAGGGTTGATTGAAAAGTAAAGTCTCCAAAGCTACATAAAGGAAGTTTTAGAACTGATTGAATAATAAATCTGGTATCAAAATGAAGGAAATTTATTTCTTTTCAAAATTACGAGGGTTGATTGAAAAGTAAAGTCTCCAAACCTACATAAAGGAAGTTTTAGAACTGACTGAATAATAAATCTGGTATCAAAATGAAGGAAATTTATTTCTTTTCAAAATTACGAGGGTTGATTGAAAAGTAAAGTCTCCAAACCTACATAAAGGAAGTTTTAGAACTGATTGAATAATAAATCTGGTATCAAAATGAAGGAAATTTATTTCTTTTCAAAATTAAGAGGGTTGATTGAAAAGTAATGTCTCCAAACCTACATAAAGGAAGTTTTAGAACTGATTGAATAATAAATGTGGTATCAAAATGAAGGAAATTCATTTCTTTTCAAAATTACGAGTGTTGATTGAAAAGTAAAGTCTCCAAACCTACATACAGGAAGTTTTAGAACTGATTGAATAATAAATCTGGTATCAAAATGAAGGAAATTTATTTCTTTTCAAAATTAAGAGGGTTGATTGAAAAGTAATGTCTCTCAACCTACATAAAGCAAGTTTTAGAACTGATTGAATAATAAATCTGGTATCAAAATGAAGGAAATTTATTTCTTTTCAAAATTACGAGTGGTGATTGAAAAGTAAAGTCTCCAAACCTACATACAGGAAGTTTTAGAACTGATTGAATAATAAATCTGGTATCAAAATGAAGGAAATTTATTTCTTTTCAAGATTAAGAGGGTTGATTGAAAAGTAAAGTCTCCAAACCTACATAAAGGAAGTTTTAGAACTGATTGAATAATAAATCTGGTATCAAAATGAAGGAAATTTATTTCTTTTCAAAATTAAGAGGGTTGATTGAAAAGTAATGTCTCCAAACCTACATGAAGGAAGTTTTAGAACTGATTGAATAATAAATCTGGTATCAAAATGAAGGAAATTTATTTCTTTTCAAAATTAAGAATGTTGATTGAAAAGTAAAGTCTCCAAACCTACATAAAGGAAGTTTTAGAACTGATTGAATAATAAATCTGGTATCAAAATGAAGGAAATTTATTTCCTTTCAAAATTACGAGGGTTGATTGAAAAGTAAAGTCTCCAAACCTACATAAAGGAAGTTTTAGAACTGATAGAATAATAAATGTGGTATCAAAATGAAGGAAATTTATTTCTTTTCAAAATTACGAGGGTTGATTGAAAAGTAAAGTCTCCAAACCTACATAAAGGAAGTTTTAGAACTGATTGAATAATAAATCTGGTATCAAAATGAAGGAAATTTATTTCTTTTCAAAATTAAGAGGGTTGATTGAAAAGTAATGTCTCCAAACCTACATAAAGGAAGTTTTAGAACTGATTGAATAATAAATGTGGTATCAAAATGAAGGAAATTTATTTCTTTTCAAAATTACGAGGGTTGATTGAAAAGTAAAGTCTCCAAACCTACATAAAGGAAGTTTTAGAACTGATTGAATAATAAATCTGGTATCAAAATGAAGGAAATTTATTTCTTTTCAAAATTAAGAGGGTTGATTGAAAAGTAATGTCTCCAAACCTACATAAAGGAAGTTTTAGAACTGATTGAATAATAAATGTGGTATCAAAATGAAGGAAATTTATTTCTTTTCAAAATTACGAGGGTTGATTGAAAAGTAAAGTCTCCAAACCTACATAAAGGAAGTTTTAGAACTGATTGAATAATAAATCTGGTATCAAAATGAAGGAAATTTATTTCTTTTCAAAATTAAGAGGGTTGATTGAAAAGTAATGTCTCCAAACCTACATAAAGGAAGTTTTAGAACTGATTGAATAATAAATCTGGTATCAAAATGAAGGAAATTTATTTCTTTTCAAAATTAAGAGGGTTGATTGAAAAGTAAAGTCTCCAAACCTACATAAAGGAAGTTTTAGAACTGATTGAATAATAAATGTGGTATCAAAATGAAGGAAATTTATTTCTTTTCAAAATTCCGAGGGTTGATTGAAAAGTAAAGTCTCCAAACCTACATAAAGGAAGTTTTAGAACTGATTGAATAATAAATCTGGTATCAAAATGAAGGAAATTTATTTCTTTTCAAAATTAAGAGGGTTGATTGAAAAGTAATGTCTCCAAACCTACATAAAGGAAGTTTTAGAACTGATTGAATAATAAATCTGGTATCAAAATGAAGGAAATTTATTTCTTTTCAAAATTACGAGTGTTGATTGAAAAGTAAAGTCTCCAAACCTACATACAGGAAGTTTTAGAACTGATTGAATAATAAATCTGGTATCAAAATGAAGGAAATTTATTTCTTTTCAAAATTAAGAGGGTTGATTGAAAAGTAATGTCTCTCAACCTACATAAAGGAAGTTTTAGAACTGATTGAATAATAAATCTGGTATCAAAATGAAGGAAATTTATTTCTTTTCAAAATTAAGAATGTTGATTGAAAAGTAAAGTCTCCAAACCTACATAAAGGAAGTTTTAGAACTGATTGAATAATAAATCTGGTATCAAAATGAAGGAAATTTATTTCCTTTCAAAATTACGAGGGTTGATTGAAAAGTAAAGTCTCCAAACCTACATAAAGGAAGTTTTAGAACTGATTGAATAATAAATGTGGTATCAAAATGAAGGAAATTTATTTCTTTTCAAAATTACGAGGGTTGATTGAAAAGTAAAGTCTCCAAACCTACATAAAGGAAGTTTTAGAACTGATTGAATAATAAATCTGGTATCAAAATGAAGGAAATTTATTTCTTTTCAAAATTAAGAGGGTTGATTGAAAAGTAATGTCTCCAAACCTACATAAAGGAAGTTTTAGAACTGATTGAATAATAAATGTGGTATCAAAATGAAGGAAATTTATTTCTTTTCAAAATTACGAGGGTTGATTGAAAAGTAAAGTCTCCAAACCTACATAAAGGAAGTTTTAGAACTGATTGAATAATAAATCTGGTATCAAAATGAAGGAAATTTATTTCTTTTCAAAATTAAGAGGGTTGATTGAAAAGTAATGTCTCCAAACCTACATAAAGGAAGTTTTAGAACTGATTGAATAATAAATCTGGTATCAAAATGAAGGAAATTTATTTCTTTTCAAAATTACGAGTGTTGATTGAAAAGTAAAGTCTCCAAACCTACATACAGGAAGTTTTAGAACTGATTGAATAATAAATCTGGTATCAAAATGAAGGAAATTTATTTCTTTTCAAAATTAAGAGGGTTGATTGAAAAGTAATGTCTCTCAACCTACATAAAGGAAGTTTTAGAACTGATTGAATAATAAATCTGGTATCACAATGAAGGAAATTTATTTCCTTTCAAAATTACGAGGGTTGATTGAAAAGTAAAGTCTCCAAACCTACATAAAGGAAGTTTTAGAACTGATTGAATAATAAATCTGGTATCACAATGAAGGAAATTTATTTCCTTTCAAAATTACGAGGGTTGATTGAAAAGTAATGTCTCCAAACCTACATAAAGGAAGTTTTAGAACTGATTGAATAATAAATCTGGTATCAAAATGAAGGAAATTTATTTCTTTTCAAAATTACGAGGGTTGATTGAAAAGTAAAGTCTCCAAACCTACATAAAGGAAGTTTTAGAACTGACTGAATAATAAATCTGGTATCAAAATGAAGGAAATTTATTTCTTTTCAAAATTACGAGGGTTGATTGAAAAGTAAAGTCTCCAAACCTACATAAAGGAAGTTTTAGAACTGATTGAATAATAAATCTGGTATCAAAATGAAGGAAATTTATTTCTTTTCAAAATTACGAGGGTTGATTGAAAAGTAAAGTCTCCAAACCTACATAAAGGAAGTTTTAGAACTGATTGAATAAAAAATCTGGTATCAAAATGAAGGAAATTTATTTCTTTTCAAAATTACGAGGGTTGATTGAAAAGTAATGTCTCCAAACCTACATAAAGGAAGTTTTAGAACTGATTGAATAATAAATCTGGTATCAAAATGAAGGAAATTTATTTCTTTTCAAAATTACGAGTGTTGATTGAAAAGTAAAGTCTCCAAACCTACATACAGGAAGTTTTAGAACTGATTGAATAATAAATCTGGTATCAAAATGAAGGAAATTTATTTCTTTTCAAAATTAAGAGGGTTGATTGAAAAGTAATGTCTCCAAACCTACATAAAGGAAGTTTTAGAACTGATTGAATAATAAATCTGGTATCAAAATGAAGGAAATTCATTTCTTTTCAAAATTACGAGGGTTGATTGAAAAGTAATGTCTCCAAACCTACATAAAGGAAGTTCTAGAACTGATTGAATAATAAATCTGGTATCAAAATGAAGGAAATTTATTTCTTTTCAAAATTAAGAGGGTTGATTGAAAAGTAATGTCTCTCAACCTACATAAAGGAAGTTTTAGAACTGATTGAATAATAAATCTGGTATCAAAATGAAGGAAATTTATTTCCTTTCAAAATTACGAGGGTTGATTGAAAAGTAAAGTCTCCAAACCTACATGAAGGAAGTTTTAGAACTGATTGAATAATAAATCTGGTATCAAAATGAAGGAAATTTATTTCTTTTCAAAATTACGAGGGTTGATTGAAAAGTAAAGTCTCCAAACCTACATACAGGAAGTTTTAGAACTGATTGAATAATAAATCTGGTATCAAAATGAAGGAAATTTATTTCTTTTCAAAATTAAGAGGGTTGATTGAAAAGTAATGTCTCCAAACCTACATAAAGGAAGTTTTAGAACTGATTGAATAATAAATCTGGTATCAAAATGAAGGAAATTCATTTCTTTTCAAAATTACGTGGGTTGATTGAAAAGTAATGTCTCCAAACCTACATAAAGGAAGTACTAGAACTGATTGAATAATAAATCTGGTATCAAAATGAAGGAAATTTATTTCTTTTCAAAATTAAGAGGGTTGATTGAAAAGTAATGTCTCTCAACCTACATAAAGGAAGTTTTAGAACTGATTGAATAATAAATCTGGTATCAAAATGAAGGAAATTTATTTCCTTTCAAAATTACGAGGGTTGATTGAAAAGTAAAGTCTCCAAAGCTACATAAAGGAAGTTTTAGAACTGATTGAATAATAAATCTGGTATCAAAATGAAGGAAATTTATTTCTTTTCAAAATTACGAGGGTTGATTGAAAAGTAAAGTCTCCAAACCTACATAAAGGAAGTTTTAGAACTGACTGAATAATAAATCTGGTATCAAAATGAAGGAAATTTATTTCTTTTCAAAATTACGAGGGTTGATTGAAAAGTAAAGTCTCCAAACCTACATAAAGGAAGTTTTAGAACTGATTGAATAATAAATCTGGTATCAAAATGAAGGAAATTCATTTCTTTTCAAAATTACGAGGGTTGATTGAAAAGTAATGTCTCCAAACCTACATAAAGGAAGTTTTAGAACTGATTGAATAATAAATCTGGTATCAAAATGAAGGAAATTCATTTCTTTTCAAAATTACGAGGGTTGATTGAAAAGTAATGTCTCCAAACCTACATAAAGGAAGTTCTAGAACTGATTGAATAATAAATCTGGTATCAAAATGAAGGAAATTTATTTCTTTTCAAAATTAAGAGGGTTGATTGAAAAGTAATGTCTCTCAACCTACATAAAGGAAGTTTTAGAACTGATTGAATAATAAATCTGGTATCAAAATGAAGGAAATTTATTTCCTTTCAAAATTACGAGGGTTGATTGAAAAGTAAAGTCTCCAAAGCTACATAAAGGAAGTTTTAGAACTGATTGAATAATAAATCTGGTATCAAAATGAAGGAAATTTATTTCTTTTCAAAATTACGAGGGTTGATTGAAAAGTAAAGTCTCCAAACCTACATAAAGGAAGTTTTAGAACTGACTGAATAATAAATCTGGTATCAAAATGAAGGAAATTTATTTCTTTTCAAAATTACGAGTGTTGATTGAAAAGTAAAGTCTCCAAACCTACATAAAGGAAGTTTTAGAACTGATTGAATAATAAATCTGGTATCAAAATGAAGGAAATTTATTTCTTTTCAAAATTAAGAGGGTTGATTGAAAAGTAAAGTCTCCAAACCTACATAAAGGAAGTTTTAGAACTGATTGAATAATAAATGTGGTATCAAAATGAAGGAAATTTATTTCTTTTCGAAATTAAGAGGGTTGATTGAAAAGTAAAGTCTCCAAACCTACATAAAGGAAGTTTTAGAACTGATTGAATAATAAATCTGGTATCAAAATAAAGGAAATTTATTTCTTTTCAAAATTACGAGTGTTGATTGAAAAGTAAAGTCTCCAAACCTACATAAAGGAAGTTTTAGAACTGATTGAATAATAAATCTGGTATCAAAATGAAGGAAATTTATTTCTTTTCAAAATTACGAGGGTTGATTGAAATGTAATGTCTCCAAACCTACATAAAGGAAGTTTTAGAACTGATTGAATAATAAATCTGGTATCAAAATGAAGGAAATTTATTTCCTTTCAAAATTACGAGGGTTGATTGAAAAGTAAAGTCTCCAAACCTACATAAAGGAAGTTTTAGAACTGATTGAATAATAAATCTGGTATCAAAATGAAGGAAATTTATTTCTTTTCAAAATTAAGAGGGTTGATTGAAAAGTAATGTCTCTCAACCTACATAAAGGAAGTTTTAGAACTGATTGAATAATAAATCTGGTATCAAAATGAAGGAAATTTATTTCCTTTCAAAATTACGAGGGTTGATTGAAAAGTAAAGTCTCCAAAGCTACATAAAGGAAGTTTTAGAACTGATTGAATAATAAATCTGGTATCAAAATGAAGGAAATTTATTTCTTTTCAAAATTACGAGGGTTGATTGAAAAGTAAAGTCTCCAAACCTACATAAAGGAAGTTTTAGAACTGACTGAATAATAAATCTGGTATCAAAATGAAGGAAATTTATTTCTTTTCAAAATTACGAGGGTTGATTGAAAAGTAAAGTCTCCAAACCTACATAAAGGAAGTTTTAGAACTGATTGAATAATAAATCTGGTAGCAAAATGAAGGAAATTTATTTCTTTTCAAAATTAAGAGGGTTGATTGAAAAGTAAAGTCTCCAAACCTACATAAAGGAAGTTTTAGAACTGATTGAATAATAAATGAGGTATCAAAATGAAGGAAATTTATTTCTTTTCGAAATTAAGAGGGTTGATTGAAAAGTAAAGTCTCCAAACCTACATAAAGGAAGTTTTAGAACTGATTGAATAATAAATCTGGTATCAAAATAAAGGAAATTTATTTCTTTTCAAAATTACGAGTGTTGATTGAAAAGTAAAGTCTCCAAACCTACATAAAGGAAGTTTTAGAACTGATTGAATAATAAATCTGGTATCAAAATGAAGGAAATTTATTTCTTTTCAAAATTACGAGGGTTGATTGAAATGTAATGTCTCCAAACCTACATAAAGGAAGTTTTAGAACTGATTGAATAATAAATCTGGTATCAAAATGAAGGAAATTTATTTCCTTTCAAAATTACGAGGGTTGATTGAAAAGTAAAGTCTCCAAACCTACATAAAGGAAGTTTTAGAACTGATTGAATAATAAATCTGGTATCAAAATGAAGGAAATTTATTTCTTTTCAAAATTACGAGGGTTGATTGAAAAGTAAAGTCTCCAAACCTACATAAAGGAAGTTTTAGAACTGACTGAATAATAAATCTGGTATCAAAATGAAGGAAATTTGTTTCCTTTCAAAATTACGAGGGTTGATTGAAAAGTAAAGTCTCCAAACCTACATAAAGGAAGTTTTAGAACTGATTGAATAATAAATCTGGTATCAAAATGAAGGAAATTTATTTCCTTTCAAAATTACGAGGGTTGATTGAAAAGTAAAGTCTCCAAACCTACATAAAGGAAGTTTTAGAACTGACTGAATAATAAATCTGTTATCAAAATGAAGGAAATTTATTTCCTTTCAAAATTACGAGGGTTGATTGAAAAGTAAAGTCTCCAAACCTACATAAAGGAAGTTTTAGAACTGATTGAATAATAAATCTGGTATCAAAATGAAGGAAATTTATTTCCTTTCAAAATTACGAGGGTTGATTGAAAAGTAAAGTCTCCAAACCTACATAAAGGAAGTTTTAGAACTGATTGAATAATAAATCTGGTATCAAAATGAAGGAAAAATATTTCCTTTCAAAATTACGAGGGTTGATTGAAAAGTAAAGTCTCCAAACCTACATAAAGGAAGTTTTAGAACTGATTGAATAATAAATCTGGTATCAAAATGAAGGAAATTTATTTCCTTTCAAAATTACGAGGGTTGATTGAAAAGTAAAGTCTCCAAACCTACATAAAGGAAATTTTATAACTGATTGAATAATAAATCTGGTATCAAAAAGAAGGAAATTTATTTCTTTTCAGAATTGCGAGGGTTGATTGAAAAGTAATGTCTCCAAACCTACATAAAGGAAGTTTTAGAACTGATTGAATAATAAATCTGGTATCAAAATGAAGGAAATTTATTTCTTTTCAAAATTACGAGGGTTGATTGAAAAGTAAAGTCTCCAAACCTACATAAAGGAAGTTTTAGAACTGATTGAATAATAAATCTGGTATCAAAATGAAGGAAATTTATTTCTTTTCGAAATTAAGAGGGTTGATTGAAAAGTAAAGTCTCCAAACCTACATAAAGGAAGTTTTAGAACTGATTGAATAATAAATCTGGTATCAAAATAAAGGAAATTTATTTCTTTTCAAAATTACGAGTGTTGATTGAAAAGTAAAGTCTCCAAACCTACATAAAGGAAGTTTTAGAACTGATTGAATAATAAATCTGGTATCAAAACGAAGGAAATTTATTTCTTTTCAAAATTACGAGGGTTGATTGAAATGTAATATCTCCAAACCTACATAAAGGAAGTTTTAGAACTGATTGAATAATAAATCTGGTATCAAAATGAAGGAAATTTATTTCCTTTCAAAATTACGAGGGTTGATTGAAAAGTAAAGTCTCCAAACCTACATAAAGGAAGTTTTAGAACTGACTGAATAATAAATCTGGTATCAAAATGAAGGAAATTTATTTCCTTTCAAAATTACGAGGGTTGATTGAAAAGTAAAGTCTCCAAACCTACATAAAGGAAGTTTTAGAACTGACTGAATAATAAATCTGGTATCAAAATGAAGGAAATTTGTTTCCTTTCAAAATTACGAGGGTTGATTGAAAAGTAAAGTCTCCAAACCTACATAAAGGAAGTTTTAGAACTGATTGAATAATAAATCTGGTATCAAAATGAAGGAAATTTATTTCCTTTCAAAATTACGAGGGTTGATTGAAAAGTAAAGTCTCCAAACCTACATAAAGGAAGTTTTAGAACTGACTGAATAATAAATCTGTTATCAAAATGAAGGAAATTTATTTCCTTTCAAAATTACGAGGGTTGATTGAAAAGTAAAGTCTCCAAACCTACATAAAGGAAGTTTTAGAACTGATTGAATAATAAATCTGGTATCAAAATGAAGGAAATTTATTTCCTTTCAAAATTACGAGGGTTGATTGAAAAGTAAAGTCTCCAAACCTACATAAAGGAAGTTTTAGAACTGATTGAATAATAAATCTGGTATCAAAATGAAGGAAAAATATTTCCTTTCAAAATTACGAGGGTTGATTGAAAAGTAAAGTCTCCAAACCTACATAAAGGAAGTTTTAGAACTGATTGAATAATAAATCTGGTATCAAAATGAAGGAAATTTATTTCCTTTCAAAATTACGAGGGTTGATTGAAAAGTAAAGTCTCCAAACCTACATAAAGGAAATTTTATAACTGATTGAATAATAAATCTGGTATCAAAAAGAAGGAAATTTATTTCTTTTCAGAATTGCGAGGGTTGATTGAAAAGTAATGTCTCCAAACCTACATAAAGGAAGTTTTAGAACTGATTGAATAATAAATCTGGTATCAAAATGAAGGAAATTTATTTCTTTTCAAAATTACGAGGGTTGATTGAAAAGTAAAGTCTCCAAACCTACATAAAGGAAGTTTTAGAACTGATTGAATAATAAATCTGGTATCAAAATGAAGGAAATTTATTTCTTTTCGAAATTAAGAGGGTTGATTGAAAAGTAAAGTCTCCAAACCTACATAAAGGAAGTTTTAGAACTGATTGAATAATAAATCTGGTATCAAAATAAAGGAAATTTATTTCTTTTCAAAATTACGAGTGTTGATTGAAAAGTAAAGTCTCCAAACCTACATAAAGGAAGTTTTAGAACTGATTGAATAATAAATCTGGTATCAAAACGAAGGAAATTTATTTCTTTTCAAAATTACGAGGGTTGATTGAAATGTAATATCTCCAAACCTACATAAAGGAAGTTTTAGAACTGATTGAATAATAAATCTGGTATCAAAATGAAGGAAATTTATTTCCTTTCAAAATTACGAGGGTTGATTGAAAAGTAAAGTCTCCAAACCTACATAAAGGAAGTTTTAGAACTGACTGAATAATAAATCTGGTATCAAAATGAAGGAAATTTATTTCCTTTCAAAATTACGAGGGTTGATTGAAAAGTAAAGTCTCCAAACCTACATAAAGGAAGTTTTAGAACTGATTGAATAATAAATCTGGTATCAAAATGAAGGAAATTTATTTCCTTTCAAAATTACGAGGGTTGATTGAAAAGTAAAGTCTCCAAACCTACATAAAGGAAGTTTTAGAACTGACTGAATAATAAATCTGGTATCAAAATGAAGGAAATTTATTTCCTTTCAAAATTACGAGGGTTGATTGAAAAGTAAAGTCTCCAAACCTACATAAAGGAAGTTTTAGAACTGATTGAATAATAAATCTGGTATCAAAATGAAGGAAATTTATTTCCTTTCAAAATTACGAGGGTTGATTGAAAAGTAAAGTCTCCAAACCTACATAAAGGAAGTTTTAGAACTGATTGAATAATAAATCTGGTATCAAAATGAAGGAAATTTATTTCCTTTCAAAATTACGAGGGTTGATTGAAAAGTAAAGTCTCCAAACCTACATAAAGGAAGTTTTAGAACTGACTGAATAATAAATCTGGTATCAAAATGAAGGAAATTTATTTCCTTTCAAAATTACGAGGGTTGATTGAAAAGTAAAGTCTCCAAACCTACATAAAGGAAGTTTTAGAACTGATTGAATAATAAATCTGGTATCAAAATGAAGGAAATTTATTTCCTTTCAAAATTACGAGGGTTGATTGAAAAGTAAAGTCTCCAAACCTACATAAAGGAAGTTTTAGAACTGATTGAATAATAAATCTGGTATCAAAATGAAGGAAATTTATTTCTTTTCAAAATTACGAGGGTTGATTGAAATGTAATGTCTCCAAACCTACATAAAGGAAGTTTTAGAACTGATTGAATAATAAATCTGGTATCAAAATGAAGGAAATTTATTTCCTTCCAAAATTACGAGGGTTGATTGAAAAGTAAAGTCTCCAAACCTACATAAAGGAAGTTTTAGAACTGACTGAATAATAAATCTTGTATAAAAATGAAGGAAATTTATTTCTTTTCAAAATTACGAGGGTTGATTGAAAAGTAAAGTCTCCAAACCTACATACAGGAAGTTTTAGAACTGATTGAATAATAAATCTGGTATCAAAATGAAGGAAATTTATTTCTTTTCAAAATTACGAGGGTTGATTGAAAAGTAAAGTCTCCAAACCTACATAAAGGAAGTTTTAGAACTGATTGAATAATAAATCTGGTATCAAAATGAAGGAAATTTATTTCTTTACAAAATTACGAGGGTTGATTGAAAAGTAAAGTCTCCAAACCTACATAAAGGAAGTTTTAGAACTGACTGAATAATAAATCTGGTATCAAAATGAAGGAAATTTATTTCTTTTCAAAATTACGAGGGTTGATTGAAAAGTAAAGTCTCCAAACCTACATACAGGAAGTTTTAGAACTGATTGAATAATAAATCTGGTATCAAAATGAAGGAAATTTATTTCTTTTCAAAATTACGAGGGTTGATTGAAAAGTAAAGTCTCCAAACCTACATAAAGGAAGTTTTAGAACTGATTGAATAATAAATCTGGTATCAAAATGAAGGAAATTTATTTCTTTTCAAAATTACGAGGGTTGATTGAAAAGTAAAGTCTCCAAACCTACATAAAGGAAGTTTTAGAACTGACTGAATAATACATCTGGTATCAAAATGAAGGAAATTTATTTCCTTTCAAAATTACGAGGGTTGATTGAAAAGTAAAGTCTCCAAACCTACATAAAGGAAGTTTTAGAACTGATTGAATAATAAATCTGGTATCAAAATGAAGGAAATTTATTTCTTTTCAAAATTACGAGGGTTGATTGAAATGTAATGTCTCCAAACCTACATAAAGGAAGTTTTAGAACTGATTGAATAATAAATCTGGTATCAAAATGAAGGAAATTTATTTCCTTTCAAAATTACGAGGGTTGATTGAAAAGTAAAGTCTCCAAACCTACATAAAGGAAGTTTTAGAACTGACTGAATAATAAATCTTGTATCAAAATGAAGGAAATTTATTTCTTTTCAAAATTACGAGGGTTGATTGAAAAGTAAAGTCTCCAAACCTACATACAGGAAGTTTTAGAACTGATTGAATAATAAATCTGGTATCAAAATGAAGGAAATTTATTTCTTTTCAAAATTACGAGGGTTGATTGAAAAGTAAAGTCTCCAAACCTACATAAAGGAAGTTTTAGAACTGATTGAATAATAAATCTGGTATCAAAATGAAGGAAATTTATTTCTTTTCAAAATTACGAGGGTTGATTGAAAAGTAAAGTCTCCAAACCTACATAAAGGAAGTTTTAGAACTGACTGAATAATAAATCTGGTATCAAAATGAAGGAAATTTATTTCTTTTCAAAATTACGAGGGTTGATTGAAAAGTAAAGTCTCCAAACCTACATACAGGAAGTTTTAGAACTGATTGAATAATAAATCTGGTATCAAAATGAAGGAAATTTATTTCTTTTCAAAATTAAGAGGGTTGATTGAAAAGTAATGTCTCCAAACCTACATAAAGGAAAGTTTTAGAACTGACTGAATAATAAATCTGGTATCAAAATGAAGGAAATTTTTTTCTTTTCAAAATTACGAGGGTTGATTGAAAAGTAAAGTCTCCAAACCTACATAAAGGAAGTTCTAGAACTGATTGAATAATAAATCTGGTATCAAAATGAAGGAAATTTATTTCTTTTCAAAATTACGAGGGTTGATTGAAAAGTAAAGTCTCCAAACCTACATAAAGGAAGTTTTAGAACTGACTGAATAATAAATCTGGTATCAAAATGAAGGAAATTTATTTCTTTTCAAAATTACGAGGGTTGATTGAAAAGTAAAGTCTCCAAACCTGCATAAAGGAAGTTTTAGAACTGACTGAATAATAAATCTGGTATCAAAATGAAGGAAATTTATTTCTTTTCAAAATTACGAGGGTTGATTGAAAAGTAAAGTCTCCAAACCTACATAAAGGAAGTTTTAGAACTGATTGAATAATAAATCTGGTATCAAAATGAAGGAAATTTATTTCTTTTCAAAATTACGAGGGTTGATTGAAATGTAATGTCTCCAAACCTACATAAAGGAAGTTTTAGAACTGATTGAATAATAAATCTGGTATCAAAATGAAGGAAATTTATTTCCTTTCAAAATTACGAGGGTTGATTGAAAAGTAAAGTTTCCAAACCTACATAAAGGAAGTTTTAGAACTGATTGAATAATAAATCTGGTATCAAAATGAAGGAAATTTATTTCTTTTCAAAATTACGAGGGTTGATTGAAAAGTAAAGTCTCCAAACCTACATAAAGGAAGTTTTAGAACTGATTGAATAATAAATCTGGTATCAAAATGAAGGAAATTTATTTCTTTTCAAAATTACGAGGGTTGATTGAAATGTAATGTCTCCAAACCTACATAAAGGAAGTTTTAGAACTGATTGAATAATAAATCTGGTATCAAAATGAAGGAAATTTATTTCCTTTCAAAATTACGAGGGTTGATTGAAAAGTAAAGTCTCCAAACCTACATAAAGGAAGTTTTAGAACTGATTGAATAATAAATCTGGTATCAAAATGAAGGAAATTTATTTCTTTTCAAAATTACGAGGGTTGATTGAAAAGTAAAGTCTCCAAACCTACATAAAGGAAGTTTTAGAACTGATTGAATAATAAATCTGTTATCAAAATGAAGGAAATTTATTTCTTTTCAAAATTAAGAGGGTTGATTGAAAAGTAAAGTCTCCAAACCTACATAAATGAAGTTTTAGAACTGATTGAATAATAAATCTGGTATCAAAATGAAGGAAATTTATTTCTTTTCAAAATTACGAGGGTTGATTGAAAAGTAAAGTCTCCAAACCTACATAAAGGAATTTTTAGAACTGACTGAATAATAAATCTGGTATCAAAATGAAGGAAATTTATTTCTTTTCAAAATTACGAGGGTTGATTGAAAAGTAAAGTCTCCAAACCTACATACAGGAAGTTTTAGAACTGATTGAATAATAAATCTGGTATCAAAATGAAGGAAATTTATTTCTTTTCAAAATTACGAGGGTTGATTGAAAAGTAAAGTCTCCAAACCTACATAAAGGAAGTTTTAGAACTGACTGAATAATCAATCTGGTATCAAAATGAAGGAAATTTATTTCTTTTCAAAATTACGAGGGTTGATTGAAAAGTAAAGTCTCCAAACCTACATACAGGAAGTTTTAGAACTGATTGAATAATAAATCTGGTATCAAAATGAAGGAAATTTATTTCTTTTCAAAATTACGAGGGTTGATTGAAAAGTAAAGTCTCCAAACCTACATACAGGAAGTTTTAGAACTGATTGAATAATAAATCTGGTATCAAAATGAAGGAAATTTATTTCTTTTCAAAATTAAGAGGGTGGATTGAAAAGTAATGTCTCCAAACCTACATAAAGGAAGTTTTAGAACTGACTGAATAATAAATCTGGTATCAAAATAAAAGAAATTTATTTCTTTTCAAAATTACGAGTGTTGATTGAAAAGTAAAGTCTCCAAACCTACATAAAGGAAGTTTTAGAACTGATTGAATAATGAATCTGGTATCAAAATGAAGGAAATTTATTTCTTTTCAAAATTACGAGGGTTGATTGAAATGTAATGTCTCCAAACCTACATAAAGGAAGTTTTAGAACTGATTGAATAATAAATCTGGTATCAAAATGAAGGAAATTTATTTCCTTTCAAAATTACGAGGGTTGATTGAAAAGTAAAGTCTCCAAACCTACATAAAGGAAGTTTTAGAACTGATTGAATAATAAATGTGGTATCAAAATGAAGGAAATTTATTTCTTTTCAAAATTACGAGGGTTGATTGAAAAGTAAAGTCTCCAAACCTACATAAAGGAAGTTTTAGAACTGATTGAATAATAAATCTGGTATCAAAATGAAGGAAATTTATTTCTTTTCAAAATTACGAGGGTTGATTGAAAAGTAAAGTCTCCAAACCTACATAAAGGAAGTTTTAGAACTGATTGAATAAAAAATCTGGTATCAAAATGAATGAAATTTATTTCTTTTCAAAATTACGAGGGTTGATTGAAAAGTAATGTCTCCAAACCTACATAAAGGAAGTTTTAGAACTGATTGAATAATAAATCTGGTATCAAAATGAAGGAAATTTATTTCTTTTCAAAATTACGAGGGTTGATTGAAAAGTAAAGTCTCCAAACCTACATACAGGAAGTTTTAGAACTGATTGAATAATAAATCTGGTATCAAAATGAAGGAAATTTATTTCTTTTCAAAATTAAGAGGGTTGATTGAAAAGTAATGTCTCCAAACCTACATAAAGGAAGTTTTAGAACTGATTGAATAATAAATCTGGTATCAAAATGAAGGAAATTCATTTCTTTTCAAAATTACGAGGGTTGATTGAAAAGTAAAGTCTCCAAACCTACATACAGGAAGTTTTAGAACTGATTGAATAATAAATCTGGTATCAAAATGAAGGAAATTTATTTCTTTTCAAAATTAAGAGGGTTGATTGAAAAGTAATGTCTCCAAACCTACATAAAGGAAGTTTTAGAACTGATTGAATAATAAATCTGGTATCAAAATGAAGGAAATTCATTTCTTTTCAAAATTACGAGGGTTGATTGAAAAGTAATGTCTCCAAACCTACATAAAGGAAGTTTTAGAACTGATTGAATAATAAATCTGGTATCAAAATGAAGGAAATTTATTTCTTTTCAAAATTAAGAGGGTTGATTGAAAAGTAATGTCTCTCAACCTACATAAAGGAAGTTTTAGAACTGATTGAATAATAAATCTGGTATCAAAATGAAGGAAATTTATTTCCTTTCAAAATTACGAGGGTTGATTGAAAAGTAAAGTCTCCAAACCTACATAAAGGAAGTTTTAGAACTGATTGAATAATAAATCTGGTATCAAAATGAAGGAAATTTATTTCTTTTCAAAATTACGAGGGTTGATTGAAAAGTAAAGTCTCCAAATCTACATAAAGGAAGTTTTAGAACTGATTGAATAATAAATCTGGTATCAAAATGAAGGAAATTTATTTCTTTTCAAAATTACGAGGGTTGATTGAAAAGTAAAGTCTCCAAACCTACATAAAGGAAGTTTTAGAACTGATTGAATAATAAATCTGGTATCAAAATGAAGGAAATTTATTTCTTTTCAAAATTACGAGGGTTGATTGAAAAGTAAAGTCTCCAAACCTACATAAAGGAAGTTTTAGAACTGATTGAATAATAAATCTGGTATCAAAATGAAGGAAATTTATTTCTTTTCAAAATTACGAGGGTTGATTGAAAAGTAAAGTCTCCAAATCTACATAAAGGATGTTTTAGAACTGATTGAATAATAAATCTGGTATCAAAATGAAGGAAATTTATTTCTTTTCAAAATTACGAGGGTTGATTGAAAAGTAATGTCTCCAAACCTACATAAAGGAAGTTTTAGAACTGATTGAATAAAAAATCTGGTATCAAAATGAAGGAAATTTATTTCTTTTCAAAATTACGAGGGTTGATTGAAAAGTAATGTCTCCAAACCTACATAAAGGAAGTTTTAGAACTGATTGAATAATAAATCTGGTATCAAAATGAAGGAAATTTATTTCTTTTCAAAATTACGAGGGTTGATTGAAATGTAATGTCTCCAAACCTACATAAAGGAAGTTTTAGAACTGATTGAATAATAAATCTGGTATCAAAATGAAGGAAATTTATTTCTTTTCAAAATTACGAGTGTTGATTGAAAAGTAAAGTCTCCAAACCTACATACAGGAAGTTTTAGAACTGATTGAATAATAAATCTGGTATCAAAATGAAGGAAATTTATTTCTTTTCAAAATTAAGAGGGTTGATGGAAAAGTAATGTCTCCAAACCTACATAAAGGAAGTTTTAGAACTGATTGAATAATAAATCTGGTATCAAAATGAAGGAAATTCATTTCTTTTCAAAATTACGAGGGTTGATTGAAAAGTAATGTCTCCAAACCTACATAAAGGAAGTTCTAGAACTGATTGAATAATAAATCTGGTATCAAAATGAAGGAAATTTATTTCTTTTCAAAATTAAGAGGGTTGATTGAAAAGTAATGTCTCTCAACCTACATAAAGGAAGTTTTAGAACTGATTGAATAATAAATCTGGTATCAAAATGAAGGAAATTTATTTCTTTTCAAAATTACGAGGGTTGATTGAAAAGTAAAGTCTCCAAACCTACATAAAGGAAGTTTTAGAACTGACTGAATAATAAATCTGGTATCAAAATGAAGGAAATTTATTTCTTTTCAAAATTACGAGGGTTGATTGAAAAGTAATATCTCCAAACCTACATAAAGGAAGTTTTAGAACTGATTGAATAATAAATCTGGTATCAAAATGAAGGAAATTTATTTCTTTTCAAAATTACGAGGGTTGATTGAAAAGTAAAGTCTCCAAACCTACATAAAGGAAGTTTTAGAACTGATTGAATAATAAATCTGGTATCAAAATGAAGGAAATTTATTTCTTTTCAAAATTACGAGGGTTGATTGAAAAGTAAAGTCTCCAAACCTACATAAAGGAAGTTTTAGAACTGATTGAATAATAAATCTGGTATCAAAATGAAGGAAATTTATTTCTTTTCAAAATTAAGAAGGTTGATTGAAAAGTAAAGTCTCCAAACCTACATAAAGGAAGTTTTAGAACTGATTGAATAATAAATCTGGTATCAAAATGAAGGAAATTTATTTCTTTTCAAAATTACGAGGTTTGATTGAAAAGTAATGTCTCCAAACCTACATAAAGGAAATTTTAGAACTGATTGAATAAAAAATCTGGTATCAAAATGAATGAAATTTATTTCTTTTCAAAATTACGAGGGTTGATTGAAAAGTAATGTCTCCAAACCTACATAAAGGAAGTTTTAGAACTGATTGAATAATAAATCTGGTATCAAAATGAAGGAAATTTATTTCTTTTCAAAATTACGAGGGTTGATTGAAAAGTAAAGTCTCCAAACCTACATACAGGAAGTTTTAGAACTGATTGAATAATAAATCTGGTATCAAAATGAAGGAAATTTATTTCTTTTCAAAATTAAGAGGGTTGATTGAAAAGTAATGTCTCCAAACCTACATAAAGGAAGTTTTAGAACTGATTGAATAATAAATCTGGTATCAAAATGAAGGAAATTCATTTCTTTTCAAAATTACGAGGGTTGATTGAAAAGTAAAGTCTCCAAACCTACATACAGGAAGTTTTAGAACTGATTGAATAATAAATCTGGTATCAAAATGAAGGAAATTTATTTCTTTTCAAAATTAAGAGGGTTGATTGAAAAGTAATGTCTCCAAACCTACATAAAGGAAGTTTTAGAACTGATTGAATAATAAATCTGGTATCAAAATGAAGGAAATTCATTTCTTTTCAAAATTACGAGGGTTGATTGAAAAGTAATGTCTCCAAACCTACATAAAGGAAGTTTTAGAACTGATTGAATAATAAATCTGGTATCAAAATGAAGGAAATTTATTTCTTTTCAAAATTAAGAGGGTTGATTGAAAAGTAATGTCTCTCAACCTACATAAAGGAAGTTTTAGAACTGATTGAATAATAAATCTGGTATCAAAATGAAGGAAATTTATTTCCTTTCAAAATTACGAGGGTTGATTGAAAAGTAAAGTCTCCAAACCTACATAAAGGAAGTTTTAGAACTGATTGAATAATAAATCTGGTATCAAAATGAAGGAAATTTATTTCTTTTCAAAATTACGAGGGTTGATTGAAAAGTAAAGTCTCCAAATCTACATAAAGGAAGTTTTAGAACTGATTGAATAATAAATCTGGTATCAAAATGAAGGAAATTTATTTCTTTTCAAAATTACGAGGGTTGATTGAAAAGTAAAGTCTCCAAACCTACATAAAGGAAGTTTTAGAACTGATTGAATAATAAATCTGGTATCAAAATGAAGGAAATTTATTTCTTTTCAAAATTACGAGGGTTGATTGAAAAGTAAAGTCTCCAAATCTACATAAAGGATGTTTTAGAACTGATTGAATAATAAATCTGGTATCAAAATGAAGGAAATTTATTTCTTTTCAAAATTACGAGGGTTGATTGAAAAGTAATGTCTCCAAACCTACATAAAGGAAGTTTTAGAACTGATTGAATAAAAAATCTGGTATCAAAATGAAGGAAATTTATTTCTTTTCAAAATTACGAGGGTTGATTGAAAAGTAATGTCTCCAAACCTACATAAAGGAAGTTTTAGAACTGATTGAATAATAAATCTGGTATCAAAATGAAGGAAATTTATTTCTTTTCAAAATTACGAGGGTTGATTGAAATGTAATGTCTCCAAACCTACATAAAGGAAGTTTTAGAACTGACTGAATAATAAATCTGGTATCAAAATGAAGGAAATTTATTTCTTTTCAAAATTAAGAGGATTGATTGAAAAGTAATATCTCCAAACCTACATAAAGGAAGTTTTAGAACTGATTGAATAATAAATCTGGTATCAAAATGAAGGAAATTCATTTCTTTTCAAAATTACGAGGGTTGATTGAAAAGTAATGTCTCCAAACCTACATAAAGGAAGTTCTAGAACTGATTGAATAATAAATCTGGTATCAAAATGAAGGAAATTTATTTCTTTTCAAAATTAAGAGGGTTGATTGAAAAGTAATGTCTCTCAACCTACATAAAGGAAGTTTTAGAACTGATTGAATAATAAATCTGGTATCAAAATGAAGGAAATTTATTTCTTTTCAAAATTACGAGGGTTGATTGAAAAGTAAAGTCTCCAAACCTACATAAAGGAAGTTTTAGAACTGACTGAATAATAAATCTGGTATCAAAATGAAGGAAATTTATTTCTTTTCAAAATTACGAGGGTTGATTGAAAAGTAATATCTCCAAACCTACATAAAGGAAGTTTTAGAACTGATTGAATAATAAATCTGGTATCAAAATGAAGGAAATTTATTTCTTTTCAAAATTACGAGGGTTGATTGAAAAGTAAAGTCTCCAAACCTACATAAAGGAAGTTTTAGAACTGATTGAATAATAAATCTGGTATCAAAATGAAGGAAATTTATTTCTTTTCAAAATTACGAGGGTTGATTGAAAAGTAAAGTCTCCAAACCTACATAAAGGAAGTTTTAGAACTGATTGAATAATAAATCTGGTATCAAAATGAAGGAAATTTATTTCTTTTCAAAATTAAGAAGGTTGATTGAAAAGTAAAGTCTCCAAACCTACATAAAGTAAGTTTTAGAACTGATTGAATAATAAATCTGGTATCAAAATGAAGGAAATTTATTTCTTTTCAAAATTACGAGGTTTGATTGAAAAGTAATGTCTCCAAACCTACATAAAGGAAATTTTATAACTGATTGAATAATAAATCTGGTATCAAAAAGAAGGAAATTTATTTCTTTTCAGAATTGCGAGGGTTGATTGAAAAGTAATGTCTCTAAACCTACATAAAGGAAGTTTTAGAACTGATTGAATAATAAATCTGGTATCAAAATGAAGGAAATTTATTTCTTTTCAAAATTAAGAATGTTGATTGAAAAGTAATGTCTCCAAACCTACATAAAGTAAGTTTTAGAACTGATTGAATAATAAATCTGGTATCAAAATGAAGGAAATTTATTTCCTTTCAAAATTACGAGGGTTGATTGAAAAGTAAAGTCTCCAAACCTACATAAAGGAAGTTTTAGAACTGATTGAATAATAAATCTGGTATCAAAATGAAGGAAATTTATTTCTTTTCAAAATTACGAGGGTTGATTGAAAAGTAAAGTCTCCAAACCTACATAAAGGAAGTTTTAGAACTGATTGAATAATAAATCTGGTATCAAAATGAAGGAAATTTATTTCTTTTCAAAATTACGAGGGTTGATTGAAAAGTAAAGTCTCCAAACCTACATAAAGGAAGTTTTAGAACTGACTGAATAATAAATCTGGTATCAAAATGAAGGAAATTTATTTCTTTTCAAAATTACGAGGGTTGATTGAAAAGTAATATCTCCAAACCTACATAAAGGAAGTTTTAGAACTGATTGAATAATAAATCTGGTATCAAAATGAAGGAAATTTATTTCTTTTCAAAATTACGAGGGTTGATTGAAAAGTAAAGTCTCCAAACCTACATAAAGGAAGTTTTAGAACTGATTGAATAATAAATCTGGTATCAAAATGAAGGAAATTTATTTCTTTTCAAAATTACGAGGGTTGATTGAAAAGTAAAGTCTCCAAACCTACATAAAGGAAGTTTTAGAACTGATTGAATAATAAATCTGGTATCAAAATGAAGGAAATTTATTTCTTTTCAAAATTAAGAAGGTTGATTGAAAAGTAAAGTCTCCAAACCTACATAAAGTAAGTTTTAGAACTGATTGAATAATAAATCTGGTATCAAAATGAAGGAAATTTATTTCTTTTCAAAATTACGAGGTTTGATTGAAAAGTAATGTCTCCAAACCTACATAAAGGAAATTTTATAACTGATTGAATAATAAATCTGGTATCAAAAAGAAGGAAATTTATTTCTTTTCAGAATTGCGAGGGTTGATTGAAAAGTAATGTCTCTAAACCTACATAAAGGAAGTTTTAGAACTGATTGAATAATAAATCTGGTATCAAAATGAAGGAAATTTATTTCTTTTCAAAATTAAGAATGTTGATTGAAAAGTAATGTCTCCAAACCTACATAAAGGAAGTTTTAGAACTGATTGAATAATAAATCTGGTATCAAAATGAAGGAAATTTATTTCTTTTCAAAATTACGAGGGTTGATTGAAAAGTAAAGTCTCCAAACCTACATAAAGGAAGTTTTAGAACTGATTGAATAATAAATCTGGTATCAAAATGAAGGAAATTTATTTCTTTTCAAAATTACGAGGGTTGATTGAAAAGTAAAGTCTCCAAACCTACATAAAGGAAGTTTTAGAACTGATTGAATAATAAATCTGGTATCAAAATGAAGGAAATTTATTTCTTTTCAAAATTACGAGGGTTGATTGAAAAGTAAAGTCTCCAAACCTACATAAAGGAAGTTTTAGAACTGATTGAATAATAAATCTGGTATCAAAATGAAGGAAATTTATTTCTTTTCAAAATTAAGAAGGTTGATTGAAAAGTAAAGTCTCCAAACCTACATAAAGTAAGTTTTAGAACTGATTGAATAATAAATCTGGTATCAAAATGAAGGAAATTTATTTCTTTTCAAAATTACGAGGTTTGATTGAAAAGTAATGTCTCCAAACCTACATAAAGGAAATTTTATAACTGATTGAATAATAAATCTGGTATCAAAAAGAAGGAAATTTATTTCTTTTCAGAATTGCGAGGGTTGATTGAAAAGTAATGTCTCTAAACCTACATAAAGGAAGTTTTAGAACTGATTGAATAATAAATCTGGTATCAAAATGAAGGAAATTTATTTCTTTTCAAAATTAAGAATGTTGATTGAAAAGTAATGTCTCCAAACCTACATAAAGGAAGTTTTAGAACTGATTGAATAATAAATCTGGTATCAAAATGAAGGAAATTTATTTCTTTTCAAAATTACGAGGGTTGATTGAAAAGTAAAGTCTCCAAACCTACATAAAGGAAGTTTTAGAACTGATTGAATAATAAATCTGGTATCAAAATGAAGGAAATTTATTTCTTTTCAAAATTACGAGGGTTGATTGAAAAGTAAAGTCTCCAAACCTACATAAAGGAAGTTTTAGAACTGATTGAATAATAAATCTGGTATCAAAATGAAGGAAATTTATTTCTTTTCAAAATTAAGAAGGTTGATTGAAAAGTAAAGTCTCCAAACCTACATAAAGTAAGTTTTAGAACTGATTGAATAATAAATCTGGTATCAAAATGAAGGAAATTTATTTCTTTTCAAAATTACGAGGTTTGATTGAAAAGTAATGTCTCCAAACCTACATAAAGGAAATTTTATAACTGATTGAATAATAAATCTGGTATCAAAAAGAAGGAAATTTATTTCTTTTCAGAATTGCGAGGGTTGATTGAAAAGTAATGTCTCTAAACCTACATAAAGGAAGTTTTAGAACTGATTGAATAATAAATCTGGTATCAAAATGAAGGAAATTTATTTCTTTTCAAAATTAAGAATGTTGATTGAAAAGTAATGTCTCCAAACCTACATAAAGGAAGTTTTAGAACTGATTGAATAATAAATCTGGTATCAAAATGAAGGAAATTTATTTCCTTTCAAAATTACGAGGGTTGATTGAAAAGTAAAGTCTCCAAACCTACATAAAGGAAGTTTTAGAACTGATTGAATAATAAATCTGGTATCAAAATGAAGGAAATTTATTTCTTTTCAAAATTACGAGGGTTGATTGAAAAGTAAAGTCTCCAAACCTACATAAAGGAAGTTTTAGAACTGATTGAATAATAAATCTGGTATCAAAATGAAGGAAATTTATTTCTTTTCAAAATTACGAGGGTTGATTGAAAAGTAAAGTCTCCAAACCTACATAAAGGAAGTTTTAGAACTGATTGAATAATAAATCTGGTATCAAAATGAAGGAAATTTATTTCTTTTCAAAATTAAGAAGGTTGATTGAAAAGTAAAGTCTCCAAACCTACATAAAGGAAGTTTGAGAACTGATTGAATAATAAATCTGGTATCAAAATGAAGGAAATTTATTTCTTTTCAAAATTACGAGGGTTGATTGAAAAGTAAAGTCTCCAAACCTACATAAAGGAAGTTTTAGAACTGACTGAATAATAAATCTGGTATCAAAATGAAGGAAATTTATTTCTTTTCAAAATTACGAGGGTTGATTGAAAAGTAAAGTCTCCAAACCTACATAAAGGAAGTTTTAGAACTGATTGAATAATAAATCTGGTATCAAAATGAAGGAAATTTATTTCTTTTCAAAATTACGAGGGTTGATTGAAAAGTAAAGTCTCCAAACCTACATAAAGGAAGTTTTAGAACTGATTGAATAATAAATCTGGTATCAAAATGAAGGAAATTTATTTCTTTTCAAAATTACGAGGGTTGATTGAAAAGTAAAGTCTCCAAACCTACATAAAGGAAGTTTTAGAACTGATTGAATAATAAATCTGGTATCAAAATGAAGGAAATTTATTTCTTTTCAAAATTAAGAAGGTTGATTGAAAAGTAAAGTCTCCAAACCTACATAAAGGAAGTTTTAGAACTGATTGAATAATAAATCTGGTATCAAAATGAAGGAAATTTATTTCTTTTCAAAATTACGAGGTTTGATTGAAAAGTAATGTCTCCAAACCTACATAAAGGAAATTTTATAACTGATTGAATAATAAATCTGTTATCAAAAAGAAGGAAATTTATTTCTTTTCAGAATTGCGAGGGTTGATTGAAAAGTAATGTCTCTAAACCTACATAAAGGAAGTTTTAGAACTGATTGAATAATAAATCTGGTATCAAAATGAAGGAAATTTATTTCTTTTCAAAATTAAGAATGTTGATTGAAAAGTAATGTCTCCAAACCTACATAAAGGAAGTTTTAGAACTGATTGAATAATAAATCTGGTATCAAAATGAAGGAAATTTATTTCCTTTCAAAATTACGAGGGTTGATTGAAAAGTAAAGTCTCCAAACCTACATAAAGGAAGTTTTAGAACTGATTGAATAATAAATCTGGTATCAAAAGGAAGGAAATTTATTTCTTTTCAAAATTACGAGGGTTGATTGAAAAGTAAAGTCTCCAAACCTACATAAAGGAAGTTTTAGAACTGATTGAATAATAAATCTGGTATCAAAATGAAGGAAATTTATTTCTTTTCAAAATTACGAGGGTTGATTGAAAAGTAAAGTCTCCAAACCTACATAAAGGAAGTTTTAGAACTGATTGAATAATAAATCTGGTATCAAAATGAAGGAAATTTATTTCTTTTCAAAATTAAGAAGGTTGATTGAAAAGTAAAGTCTCCAAACCTACATAAAGGAAGTTTTAGAACTGATTGAATAATAAATCTGGTATCAAAATGAAGGAAATTTATTTCTTTTCAAAATTACGAGGTTTGATTGAAAAGTAATGTGTCCAAACCTACATAAAGGAAGTTTTAGTACTGATTGAATAATAAATCTGGTATCAAAATGAAGGAAATTTATTTCCTTTCAAAATTACGAGGGTTGATTGAAAAGTAAAGTCTCCAAACCTACATAAAGGAAGTTTTAGAACTGATTGAATAATAAATCTGGTATCAAAATGAAGGAAATTTATTTCTTTTCAAAATTACGAGGGTTGATTGAAAAGTAAAGTCTCCAAACCTACATAAAGGAAGTTTTAGAACTGACTGAATAATAAATCTGGTATCAAAATGAAGGAAATTTATTTCTTTTCAAAATTACGAGGGTTGATTGAAAAGTAAAGTCTCCAAACCTACATAAAGGAAGTTTTAGAACTGATTGAATAATAAATCTGGTATCAAAATGAAGGAAATTTATTTCTTTTCAAAATTACGAGGGTTGATTGAAAAGTAAAGTCTCCAAACCTACATAAAGGAAGTTTTAGAACTGATTGAATAATAAATCTGGTATCAAAATGAAGGAAATTTATTTCTTTTCAAAATTACGAGGGTTGATTGAAAAGTAAAGTCTCCAAACCTACATAAAGGAAGTTTTAGAACTGATTGAATAATAAATCTGGTATCAAAATGAAGGAAATTTATTTCTTTTCAAAATTAAGAAGGTTGATTGAAAAGTAAAGTCTCCAAACCTACATAAAGGAAGTTTTAGAACTGATTGAATAATAAATCTGGTATCAAAATGAAGGAAATTTATTTCTTTTCAAAATTACGAGGTTTGATTGAAAAGTAATGTCTCCAAACCTACATAAAGGAAATTTTATAACTGATTGAATAATAAATCTGGTATCAATAAGAAGGAAATTTATTTCTTTTCAGAATTGCGAGGGTTGATTGAAAAGTAAAGTCTCCAAACCTACATAAAGGAAGTTTTAGAACTGATTGAATAATAAATCTGGTATCAAAATGAAGGAAATTTATTTCTTTTCAAAATTACGAGGGTTGATTGAAAAGTAATGTCTCTAAACCTACATAAAGGAAGTTTTAGAACTGATTGAATAATAAATCTGGTATCAAAATGAAGGAAATTTATTTCTTTTCAAAATTAAGAATGTTGATTGAAAAGTAATGTCTCCAAACCTACATAAAGGAAGTTTTAGAACTGATTGAATAATAAATCTGGTATCAAAATGAAGGAAATTTATTTCTTTTCAAAATTACGAGGGTTTATTGAAAAGTAATGTCTCCAAACCTACATAAAGGAAGTTTTAGAACTGATTGAATAATAAATCTGGTATCAAAATGAAGGAAATTTATTTCTTTTCAAAATTACGAGGGTTGATTGAAAAGTAAAGTCTCCAAACCTACATAAAGGAAGTTTTAGAACTGATTGAATAATAAATCTGGTATCAAAATGAAGGAAATTTATTTCTTTTCAAAATTACGAGGGTTGATTGAAAAGTAAAGTCTCCAAACCTACATAAAGGAAGTTTTAGAACTGATTGAATAATAAATCTGGTATCAAAATGAAGGAAATTTATTTCTTTTCAAAATTAAGAAGGTTGATTGAAAAGTAAAGTCTCCAAACCTACATAAAGTAAGTTTTAGAACTGATTGAATAATAAATCTGGTATCAAAATGAAGGAAATTTATTTCTTTTCAAAATTACGAGGTTTGATTGAAAAGTAATGTCTCCAAACCTACATAAAGGAAATTTTATAACTGATTGAATAATAAATCTGGTATCAAAAAGAAGGAAATTTATTTCTTTTCAGAATTGCGAGGGTTGATTGAAAAGTAATGTCTCTAAACCTACATAAAGGAAGTTTTAGAACTGATTGAATAATAAATCTGGTATCAAAATGAAGGAAATTTATTTCTTTTCAAAATTAAGAATGTTGATTGAAAAGTAATGTCTCCAAACCTACATAAAGGAAGTTTTAGAACTGATTGAATAATAAATCTGGTATCAAAATGAAGGAAATTTATTTCTTTTCAAAATTACGAGGGTTGATTGAAAAGTAAAGTCTCCAAACCTACATAAAGGAAGTTTTAGAACTGATTGAATAATAAATCTGGTATCAAAATGAAGGAAATTTATTTCTTTTCAAAATTACGAGGGTTGATTGAAAAGTAAAGTCTCCAAACCTACATAAAGGAAGTTTTAGAACTGATTGAATAATAAATCTGGTATCAAAATGAAGGAAATTTATTTCTTTTCAAAATTACGAGGGTTGATTGAAAAGTAAAGTCTCCAAACCTACATAAAGGAAGTTTTAGAACTGATTGAATAATAAATCTGGTATCAAAATGAAGGAAATTTATTTCTTTTCAAAATTAAGAAGGTTGATTGAAAAGTAAAGTCTCCAAACCTACATAAAGTAAGTTTTAGAACTGATTGAATAATAAATCTGGTATCAAAATGAAGGAAATTTATTTCTTTTCAAAATTACGAGGTTTGATTGAAAAGTAATGTCTCCAAACCTACATAAAGGAAATTTTATAACTGATTGAATAATAAATCTGGTATCAAAAAGAAGGAAATTTATTTCTTTTCAGAATTGCGAGGGTTGATTGAAAAGTAATGTCTCTAAACCTACATAAAGGAAGTTTTAGAACTGATTGAATAATAAATCTGGTATCAAAATGAAGGAAATTTATTTCTTTTCAAAATTAAGAATGTTGATTGAAAAGTAATGTCTCCAAACCTACATAAAGGAAGTTTTAGAACTGATTGAATAATAAATCTGGTATCAAAATGAAGGAAATTTATTTCTTTTCAAAATTACGAGGGTTGATTGAAAAGTAAAGTCTCCAAACCTACATAAAGGAAGTTTTAGAACTGATTGAATAATAAATCTGGTATCAAAATGAAGGAAATTTATTTCTTTTCAAAATTACGAGGGTTGATTGAAAAGTAAAGTCTCCAAACCTACATAAAGGAAGTTTTAGAACTGATTGAATAATAAATCTGGTATCAAAATGAAGGAAATTTATTTCTTTTCAAAATTAAGAAGGTTGATTGAAAAGTAAAGTCTCCAAACCTACATAAAGTAAGTTTTAGAACTGATTGAATAATAAATCTGGTATCAAAATGAAGGAAATTTATTTCTTTTCAAAATTACGAGGTTTGATTGAAAAGTAATGTCTCCAAACCTACATAAAGGAAATTTTATAACTGATTGAATAATAAATCTGGTATCAAAAAGAAGGAAATTTATTTCTTTTCAGAATTGCGAGGGTTGATTGAAAAGTAATGTCTCTAAACCTACATAAAGGAAGTTTTAGAACTGATTGAATAATAAATCTGGTATCAAAATGAAGGAAATTTATTTCTTTTCAAAATTAAGAATGTTGATTGAAAAGTAATGTCTCCAAACCTACATAAAGGAAGTTTTAGAACTGATTGAATAATAAATCTGGTATCAAAATGAAGGAAATTTATTTCCTTTCAAAATTACGAGGGTTGATTGAAAAGTAAAGTCTCCAAACCTACATAAAGGAAGTTTTAGAACTGATTGAATAATAAATCTGGTATCAAAATGAAGGAAATTTATTTCTTTTCAAAATTACGAGGGTTGATTGAAAAGTAAAGTCTCCAAACCTACATAAAGGAAGTTTTAGAACTGATTGAATAATAAATCTGGTATCAAAATGAAGGAAATTTATTTCTTTTCAAAATTACGAGGGTTGATTGAAAAGTAAAGTCTCCAAACCTACATAAAGGAAGTTTTAGAACTGATTGAATAATAAATCTGGTATCAAAATGAAGGAAATTTATTTCTTTTCAAAATTAAGAAGGTTGATTGAAAAGTAAAGTCTCCAAACCTACATAAAGGAAGTTTGAGAACTGATTGAATAATAAATCTGGTATCAAAATGAAGGAAATTTATTTCTTTTCAAAATTACGAGGGTTGATTGAAAAGTAAAGTCTCCAAACCTACATAAAGGAAGTTTTAGAACTGACTGAATAATAAATCTGGTATCAAAATGAAGGAAATTTATTTCTTTTCAAAATTACGAGGGTTGATTGAAAAGTAAAGTCTCCAAACCTACATAAAGGAAGTTTTAGAACTGATTGAATAATAAATCTGGTATCAAAATGAAGGAAATTTATTTCTTTTCAAAATTACGAGGGTTGATTGAAAAGTAAAGTCTCCAAACCTACATAAAGGAAGTTTTAGAACTGATTGAATAATAAATCTGGTATCAAAATGAAGGAAATTTATTTCTTTTCAAAATTACGAGGGTTGATTGAAAAGTAAAGTCTCCAAACCTACATAAAGGAAGTTTTAGAACTGATTGAATAATAAATCTGGTATCAAAATGAAGGAAATTTATTTCTTTTCAAAATTAAGAAGGTTGATTGAAAAGTAAAGTCTCCAAACCTACATAAAGGAAGTTTTAGAACTGATTGAATAATAAATCTGGTATCAAAATGAAGGAAATTTATTTCTTTTCAAAATTACGAGGTTTGATTGAAAAGTAATGTCTCCAAACCTACATAAAGGAAATTTTATAACTGATTGAATAATAAATCTGTTATCAAAAAGAAGGAAATTTATTTCTTTTCAGAATTGCGAGGGTTGATTGAAAAGTAATGTCTCTAAACCTACATAAAGGAAGTTTTAGAACTGATTGAATAATAAATCTGGTATCAAAATGAAGGAAATTTATTTCTTTTCAAAATTAAGAATGTTGATTGAAAAGTAATGTCTCCAAACCTACATAAAGGAAGTTTTAGAACTGATTGAATAATAAATCTGGTATCAAAATGAAGGAAATTTATTTCCTTTCAAAATTACGAGGGTTGATTGAAAAGTAAAGTCTCCAAACCTACATAAAGGAAGTTTTAGAACTGATTGAATAATAAATCTGGTATCAAAAGGAAGGAAATTTATTTCTTTTCAAAATTACGAGGGTTGATTGAAAAGTAAAGTCTCCAAACCTACATAAAGGAAGTTTTAGAACTGATTGAATAATAAATCTGGTATCAAAATGAAGGAAATTTATTTCTTTTCAAAATTACGAGGGTTGATTGAAAAGTAAAGTCTCCAAACCTACATAAAGGAAGTTTTAGAACTGATTGAATAATAAATCTGGTATCAAAATGAAGGAAATTTATTTCTTTTCAAAATTAAGAAGGTTGATTGAAAAGTAAAGTCTCCAAACCTACATAAAGGAAGTTTTAGAACTGATTGAATAATAAATCTGGTATCAAAATGAAGGAAATTTATTTCTTTTCAAAATTACGAGGTTTGATTGAAAAGTAATGTGTCCAAACCTACATAAAGGAAGTTTTAGTACTGATTGAATAATAAATCTGGTATCAAAATGAAGGAAATTTATTTCCTTTCAAAATTACGAGGGTTGATTGAAAAGTAAAGTCTCCAAACCTACATAAAGGAAGTTTTAGAACTGATTGAATAATAAATCTGGTATCAAAATGAAGGAAATTTATTTCTTTTCAAAATTACGAGGGTTGATTGAAAAGTAAAGTCTCCAAACCTACATAAAGGAAGTTTTAGAACTGACTGAATAATAAATCTGGTATCAAAATGAAGGAAATTTATTTCTTTTCAAAATTACGAGGGTTGATTGAAAAGTAAAGTCTCCAAACCTACATAAAGGAAGTTTTAGAACTGATTGAATAATAAATCTGGTATCAAAATGAAGGAAATTTATTTCTTTTCAAAATTACGAGGGTTGATTGAAAAGTAAAGTCTCCAAACCTACATAAAGGAAGTTTTAGAACTGATTGAATAATAAATCTGGTATCAAAATGAAGGAAATTTATTTCTTTTCAAAATTACGAGGGTTGATTGAAAAGTAAAGTCTCCAAACCTACATAAAGGAAGTTTTAGAACTGATTGAATAATAAATCTGGTATCAAAATGAAGGAAATTTATTTCTTTTCAAAATTAAGAAGGTTGATTGAAAAGTAAAGTCTCCAAACCTACATAAAGGAAGTTTTAGAACTGATTGAATAATAAATCTGGTATCAAAATGAAGGAAATTTATTTCTTTTCAAAATTACGAGGTTTGATTGAAAAGTAATGTCTCCAAACCTACATAAAGGAAATTTTATAACTGATTGAATAATAAATCTGGTATCAATAAGAAGGAAATTTATTTCTTTTCAGAATTGCGAGGGTTGATTGAAAAGTAAAGTCTCCAAACCTACATAAAGGAAGTTTTAGAACTGATTGAATAATAAATCTGGTATCAAAATGAAGGAAATTTCTTTCTTTTCAAAATTACGAGGGTTGATTGAAAAGTAAAGTCTCCAAATCTACATAAAGGAAGTTTTAGAACTGATTGAATAATAAATCTGGTATCAAAATGAAGGAAATTTATTTCTTTTCAAAATTACGAGGGTTGATTGAAAAGTAAAGTCTCCAAACCTACATAAAGGAAGTTTTAGAACTGATTGAATAATAAATCTGGTATCAAAATGAAGGAAATTTATTTCTTTTCAAAATTACGAGGGTTGATTGAAAAGTAAAGTCTCCAAACCTACATAAAGGAAGTTTTAGAACTGATTGAATAATAAATCTGGTATCAAAATGAAGGAAATTTATTTCTTTTCAAAATTAAGAAGGTTGATTGAAAAGTAAAGTCTCCAAACCTACATAAAGGAAGTTTTAGAACTGATTGAATAATAAATCTGGTATCAAAATGAAGGAAATTTATTTCTTTTCAAAATTACGAGGTTTGATTGAAAAGTAATGTCTCCAAACCTACATAAAGGAAATTTTATAACTGATTGAATAATAAATCTGGTATCAATAAGAAGGAAATTTATTTCTTTTCAGAATTGCGAGGGTTGATTGAAAAGTAAAGTCTCCAAACCTACATAAAGGAAGTTTTAGAACTGATTGAATAATAAATCTGGTATCAAAATGAAGGAAATTTCTTTCTTTTCAAAATTACGAGGGTTGATTGAAAAGTAAAGTCTCCAAATCTACATAAAGGAAGTTTTAGAACTGATTGAATAATAAATCTGGTATCAAAATGAAGGAAATTTATTTCTTTTCAAAATTACGAGGGTTGATTGAAAAGTAAAGTCTCCAAACCTACATAAAGGAAGTTTTAGAACTGATTGAATAATAAATCTGGTATCAAAATGAAGGAAATTTATTTCTTTTCAAAATTACGAGGGTTGATTGAAAAGTAAAGTCTCCAAACCTACATAAAGGAAGTTTTAGAACTGATTGAATAATAAATCTGGTATCAAAATGAAGGAAATTTATTTCTTTTCAAAATTAAGAAGGTTGATTGAAAAGTAAAGTCTCCAAACCTACATAAAGGAAGTTTTAGAACTGATTGAATAATAAATCTGGTATCAAAATGAAGGAAATTTATTTCTTTTCAAAATTACGAGGTTTGATTGAAAAGTAATGTCTCCAAACCTACATAAAGGAAATTTTATAACTGATTGAATAATAAATCTGGTATCAATAAGAAGGAAATTTATTTCTTTTCAGAATTGCGAGGGTTGATTGAAAAGTAAAGTCTCCAAACCTACATAAAGGAAGTTTTAGAACTGATTGAATAATAAATCTGGTATCAAAATGAAGGAAATTTCTTTCTTTTCAAAATTACGAGGGTTGATTGAAAAGTAAAGTCTCCAAATCTACATAAAGGAAGTTTTAGAACTGATTGAATAATAAATCTGGTATCAAAATGAAGGAAATTTATTTCTTTTCAAAATTACGAGGGTTGATTGAAAAGTAAAGTCTCCAAACCTACATAAAGGAAGTTTTAGAACTGATTGAATAATAAATCTGGTATCAAAATGAAGGAAATTTATTTCTTTTCAAAATTAAGAAGGTTGATTGAAAAGTAAAGTCTCCAAACCTACATAAAGGAAGTTTTAGAACTGATTGAATAATAAATCTGGTATCAAAATGAAGGAAATTTATTTCTTTTCAAAATTACGAGGTTTGATTGAAAAGTAATGTCTCCAAACCTACATAAAGGAAATTTTATAACTGATTGAATAATAAATCTGGTATCAATAAGAAGGAAATTTATTTCTTTTCAGAATTGCGAGGGTTGATTGAAAAGTAAAGTCTCCAAACCTACATAAAGGAAGTTTTAGAACTGATTGAATAATAAATCTGGTATCAAAATGAAGGAAATTTCTTTCTTTTCAAAATTACGAGGGTTGATTGAAAAGTAAAGTCTCCAAATCTACATAAAGGAAGTTTTAGAACTGATTGAATAATAAATCTGGTATCAAAATGAAGGAAATTTATTTCTTTTCAAAATTACGAGGGTTGATTGAAAAGTAAAGTCTCCAAACCTACATAAAGGAAGTTTTAGAACTGATTGAATAATAAATCTGGTATCAAAATGAAGGAAATTTATTTCTTTTCAAAATTACGAGGGTTGATTGAAAAGTAAAGTCTCCAAACCTACATAAAGGAAGTTTTAGAACTGATTGAATAATAAATCTGGTATCAAAATGAAGGAAATTTATTTCTTTTCAAAATTAAGAAGGTTGATTGAAAAGTAAAGTCTCCAAACCTACATAAAGGAAGTTTTAGAACTGATTGAATAATAAATCTGGTATCAAAATGAAGGAAATTTATTTCTTTTCAAAATTACGAGGTTTGATTGAAAAGTAATGTCTCCAAACCTACATAAAGGAAATTTTATAACTGATTGAATAATAAATCTGGTATCAATAAGAAGGAAATTTATTTCTTTTCAGAATTGCGAGGGTTGATTGAAAAGTAAAGTCTCCAAACCTACATAAAGGAAGTTTTAGAACTGATTGAATAATAAATCTGGTATCAAAATGAAGGAAATTTCTTTCTTTTCAAAATTACGAGGGTTGATTGAAAAGTAAAGTCTCCAAACCTACATAAAGGAAGTTTTAGAACTGATTGAATAATAAATCTGGTATCAAAATGAAGGAAATTTATTTCTTTTCAAAATTACGAGGGTTGATTGAAAAGTAAAGTCTCCAAACCTACATAAAGGAAGTACTAGAACTGATTGAATAATAAATCTGGTATCAAAATGAAGGAAATTTATTTCTTTTCAAAATTACGAGGGTTGATTGAAAAGTAATGTCTCCAAACCTACATAAAGGAAGTTTTAGAACTGATTGAATAATAAATCTGGTATCAAAATGAAGGAAATTTATTGATATTCGAAATTATAATTATTGATTGATAAATAATGTCTCAAGTTGTATAAACCTTCTCTTTAAAATTACAATGGTTAATTTTTAAATAAGTTAGCTAGTACTATAAAACAAGATTTAGACCAAATAGACTAAAGAAACTGGTATCCCAAAGAAGTAAATTTGTTTCTCTCTTCACAATTACGATAAATACGAGGATAGTGATGCTGGAACAGCTGTGAAATATTGCATGCATTATTTTCAACTATTTAAAAACAATTAATAAATGCATTGTTTATTTCCAGTAAAACTGATACCTGGCTGTTCAAAGACGTCTGTTCATCCTGTTGGTCAAAAAATTAATCTACAGCTGATCCGACATCATCATCACTGCAATACTGACCCCCAACCAAGTGTTTTTCATGGGGACATAAAGTCAAATCAGGAGAATAGGGAAGGTCATCAGCCAGTTCAGACACAGTCGCATAAAGTAGGCATTGAAACGATGGCAAAGTAGACATTAAAACGATGGCAAAGTAGACATTGAAACGATGGCAAAGTAGACATTGAAACGATCTCAAAGTAGCCATTGAAACCAAGGAAATTATGTGGTAGAGCATTGTCCTGATGAAACACGACCTCTTTCGTCAGTTTTCTTGGGCGTTTGCTTTTGATAGCGTTTCGTAACTGTTGGCATAGTACTCTCCATTCATGGCATGATCCATTTGAAGAAAATCGATAAACACAATGTCTTATTTTATTTTCTTATTTATTTCTCTTACAATGGCTGATTGATAAATAATGTCTCCAATCCTATGAAACAAGTTTTCCACCATATAGAATAAAGACACTGGTGTAAACTTCGTGCCCACAAAAAAAAACAAAAAAAAAAACAAACAAAAAAGAAAAAAAAACCCGGTGTGTCAAAATGACGGGTTTTCCCTTGACGCCGTCATTATTTTAACTACCATCACTCATCAGCAATGTTTATTGTTTTAAAATACGTTGATTAGAATTGTAATAAAACTTAAGCGTGTGAAAGTGAACTTATACAATGTATTTGTTGCTGAGAATTGAAAACAAAAAATAATAAACACTTTGTTTATTTACACAGTTTATTCTATCGTTTATTGGAAATGCTTGGCAAAACTTTAGCAAATTGCCAATCGATTCGAACTTTATAAAATAGTAAATAACAATTTCTTTATAGTCGGTTCACATATTTTAATAATTTAGTAAATGTTTTTAAATATATGAATAAAAAATTGTTTTCATATTTATTTCTTTATAAATTGGTAAATGATAAATATTGCATTACGTTAGTTTTTATAACGTTGTAAATATAAAATTATTCTTGTAATTAAACTATCTTATAGATAGTTTTTATTATTTTATTGCAAATTCTTAAAAACAAAAAATATTTAAATTCACTTTCAGCATATGTTTAGATTTCATTAAAATTCTAATCATCGCTTTTAAAAATATTAAACCGAGAAATGAAGGTAGTTAAAATAATAGCGATGTCAAGGGACAAACTGTTCTTTTGACATTTCGTTTCTATTTGCGGGAACGAAGATCAGAGTTTGCCGAAACTGGTATCAGCATGAAGATAATTTACTTCTTTTTAAAATTCCGTCAGTTGATTGATAAATATGTCCTCCAATTCGATCAAACAAGTTTTAGACCTGATAAAATAATGAAACTTGTATGAAAGATAAAGGAAAATTATGGCTCTGTGTATTATCACCGTACAGTGATATTACTGATCTCATTATAGTTACCGTACAATCAAAATGGGAAGAACAGTGGCTTCTGTCTGCAGAAGAGATACTCCTGTTTTTTTATTCACGCATACACAATATGGCTGACACGGTACTTCCGTGTCTGAACAATAACTGAAACGGTACTTCCGTTTCCTTACATCCTGGTTACAACAGAGATAAGAATAGTTTAATTATACATTTTTTTACTAATTAACCCATAGCTGGGGAGAGAAGTGTTTGATTCAAAGCTTTCTCAAGGGTATTTGCACGAAAGTGAATACAACGAAGCCGACTGGAATTGGAACTCGGTTTTCCAATTAACAATTCCAAGACAATATCCTTTTCAGGGTGGTCCTAAAGTCTTGTCACTCCTTACCAAATATTAAGTAATGAGAACAATAGAAGAACAAGTAATACAGTAATACAAAGCACATGTACTTGATTCAGTTTATTCACTTTCATTGACGCTGTCACATATCGGGAAGGTCTGTATGAATGGCAGGTTAGGCCCAAAATATTCTTATATTTTCAGATTTTTTTTATTATTTTTAGAGAGTGTCACAACTTGGTAAGGAGGTATCTGATAACAACGACTACACAGATTAGACTGGTGACTTCTATCCACAGAAGAGATACTCCTGCTTTTTGTTCACACATACACAATATGGCCGACACGGTACTTCCGTGTCTGAACAATGGTTGAAACGTTGTTTCCGATTCATTAGTTCCGAGTTACAACACTTATCAAATACCGGAAATTAGAAGGTATTTTATAAAAATACTGAATCAAAATTTCATATTTAAATTAAAAGGTGTTTTATAAAAGGCGGCGTGTACATTGAACTTCTATTTAAGTGTTTTTCCTCCATGTTGCCTTGGTTGGTAGGAGAAGGGTAGTTCTGGAACTTATTCCACAGTGCTGGCAGGAGGACTGGAGCAGGGGCAGTGTTTACGAAACACGCTCGCAGTAATTCAATAACTACTTTACTGTCTGTTTGCGTGATAAACAAAGCTCCCCAATTTTTTTCTCTCTATCCTTTCCCTCTCATTAACCCCTCATCACCTTTCTTTAATAATGAGACTGGTATTAAAATGAAATAAATTTATTTCTCTTTAAAATGACGTAGAATTGATTGATAAGTAAGGTCTCCAGCCCTATAAAGCACATAGAATAAAATTGGTATAAAATTGGAACGAATTTATTTCTCTTCAAAATGACGTGGGTTGATTGATAAGTAATGTGTCCAATCCTATAAAACAAGTCTGAGGCCAAAAGGGTCAGGAAGTTGGCGATCATGGCTGTCCACAATTTTCTGTACTTCGTAGCACTAATAGGGCACTGATCTTGTTTAAATGTCTAATTGCATGAAATTACAGGATGGCGATATGGATGGACTGTTAATTAGATAATAATTACTAAAATTCTCAGGATAGAACTTGAATGGTTGAGAAGAAAGTTAAAAACGAAACGCGTTAACATATGTTTGAAAATAATAAAATGAAATTAAAAACAGTTCCAAGGAGAATCGAACCCAGATTTAACTCGACAATATTTCGTAAAACCGAGCAAAACTAATTATCTCAACCCTATCCACTTTCCGACAATAAGAAAAAAATCTATTAACGTGTTGCCTGAATTACTTGGGTCCTGAGTATCTAGTTTGTTTACAATACGCTATTTAGAGAAAATGTCTGGTCACAGAAAATAATGACCTAAATTATTTTAGGCAAAACAACAGAACATCTGTTTTGTGTTAATCCCTAAGATTTGGGATTTGTTTACGTTGATCGCCCAAGAACCCAATTATCTTTACAGAAATATATCTAGGAACATTTTAAACAAAAGATATGCTATATGGTTAGTTAGCAAGATTGCCTAAGATTAAGATGTCTATTTTCTGCGTTTGTAATTTTTATAATTATCATTATTTTGGATTTCTGGTGAAGAAGCCTTCACCGGTAAGAAAAGTCAGCTGGTGAGTTTACAGAAATATGATGATAATGAAACTGGGTATGGTGAATTGTCATTTTCTGGAACCTGGCTAGGTAAAGTGAAGTTATTAATCAATGTTATCAGAAAAAAAATCCCTATATAAAGCCAGCGAGCATTTCGCTTTGTGGTTATTTTTTTCGAGTGGGGAGCAGACGTCAAACACGAGAAACACACTCGAATTTCAGTGGCCTGAGCGACTACACAGACACACGCATGGCAGAAGAATTGAGGAAGAGTCAACTGGTTGGTTAAATCAGCACCCTGATAGAACTTAAGATTGTAGTAAATAATAGAGACAACTTATTCACCCATTTTTTTTTTATATTCAATAAACCTGGTGTTGAAGCTATCAATAATGTGCATTTTATTGAAGGAATTCTTAATTCCAGCCTGAATTCCGACGTGTGTTCTGGCGAAAGGGACAAAAGTTTACCACGGCCACAAGCAGGAATTATACAATCTTGTCTGTGGTACGCAACGTATATAAGGGGTTCCCATTAGACTTCACAGTTAATCTCAATACCGTAGAATTTTGGCAAATCCGAATCAACCCTATTGAGATGACACACCGGCCTTATGTTGGAGTTATCAATAAAGTTGTGCATACAAAAATATATCTATTTTATGAGAAATTACTTTCTGAACATCTTAATATATAACTGAACCCCTAAACAAAATGGAGTTATATATAATATATATATGAATTATATATATATATATATATATATATATATATATATTTATATATATATATATATATATATATATATATATATATATTAACTGATGTAAAATATGTTTTTTTCGGCCCTCTTGCCTTCAATCTGTCCTGTGAGTATCAAATTTTTAAAGCCTTCTTTCCTTATTATGTATCCTAGAAATTTCAACTGTCTTTTTCTGATGTTAAGTATAAGCGTCTGTTTTGTTTCCATTTTCTCTAAATCATTGTCATTGCTCCATGGTATTCTTAGTATCCTTCTGTAGAACGACACTTCTGTTGCTCCATGAGGAGATTGTCCAGCATTGACTGCAACATAGGAGGGACTGATATTACGTAACATTTCACTACTATGTTCTATGTTCCAAACGAAATTTTTATGTTTCTTAATTTGCTTAGCTTTTGGAAGGTATCTTTCGCTATGCAAATGCGCCTTCGGATTTTTACTGTCAGACTTTCAGTTCTCTGTCAAAAAAATTCAAAGGTGTTTTACTTGTTTGATTTTGGTATCTCCAATTTGTAATTTGCATATTGTTTTGCTAACAGCCATGCATTCTGTCTTCTTGTTATTGAGGCTTAGATGAAAATACGTTTGACAAAATACGTTTGATAAATTTAACTTACGTTTGTTTTTCTAGCCTCTCTGGTAAAACGTCATTACGTTCTGAACATCTTAATATATAACTCAACCCCTAAACGAAATGGAGTTATATATAATATATATATGGATTATATATGGAGCTACATATATATATATATACATATATATATATATATATATATATATATATATATATATATATATATATATATGTGTGTGTGTGTGTGTGTGTGTGTATGTGTGTGTGTGTGTGTGTATTAACTGATTTAAAATATGGTTTCTTCACTGCACAGTAATAACCATGTTTCAAAAACCGAAGCTAAAAACTTCAAATTTAATTATATAATTAAATTAAAAGCATTAGTTCTGTTTCATCTTCAAGCGAATTTTGGAATAACTTATTTTTAAATTTACTGAGTTTTAAACGCACATACAATTCATAATCCAATCATTTAGATAGGGGCGGTAGCGTGTTCATTTTTATTAACTATTATTTTATCAATTATGAGTTACATTCGAAAAAGAGATTAAGTTTTGGTAGAGTAGGGGTGCATTTTTCAACAAATTTTGACATCCGTTCAACGCATATGTCGTCTGTATGTTTTGTTTTTATCAACGAGAAAAAGTTTTCCGGAATATATATATAAGTAAACCATTTAGTTTGGCGCCGACCCTTTCCGCAATGCAGAGGATGCATTGAACTTGATTGCATAAAATCGCACCAGTTGAATGGAAAACATAAATTGCCTAATCGGCAAGAATCTTGTATCGACATTATCGATATCCTCTCAAGATTAACATTATTTTAAATTTCACCTTTACCTGCACGAATTGCCCGTGGGAAGAACTGGGAAATATTTCATCACCCATGAAGCTTCCTTCGGTTTTTCTGGTAACTTCTCTTGAATTTATAACTGCCACCAAATTTCAGAAAGTTGGCTTCATGAAGTTTTATTAGTAAATATTTGTGTAGTATGTGAGTCAGCCCAAGAAATACTAGAATCGAATTCAATGTCCACCAGAACCTCTGTTCCAAGAGGAGTTGATCTGTCGTGACCTCAGTATGTACTGGGATCCCTCTAATACAACTGTTGTGAAAAAAGAGTTCCGGTTTACGATATCATAAACAAGATAAAGGTCCGGTTTACGATATCAGTATAGACATATATTCGCCCTACATTAGATTTAAAAAATAGATACACACATGATTCGTGTACACGAGAGTCAAAAAGATAGACTCAAATACGATTTAATCTAGGGTAAAAAGATAGATACTGGTTCGGTTTGCCTCCAATTTGTCATTTGCATTTTGGGATCGTCCTTTTTGCTAACAACCATTCATTCTGTTTTCTTGCACTTAATGTTTAATCCTTTCTTCTCGCTTTCCTTCATTACCAGAAACTATTCCTCTCGAGAAGAGAAGAAAAATATTATATGAGGCAAAAGAATCACTCCTCCCAGACCAGAAAAACAAATCCAGTCATCGGAAAAGATAATCAGATCGTAACATGCCTAATGATTTTGTGTGAATCGATGGCAGGCCAGGGACAAGGATTTAGAAGATCTATAAGAGACAGGCAGTTATGGAGAGCATTGATTGCCAACGTTCTGAAAAGACATGACACAAAATGGTTTGATTAATTAATTTATTTTCTACCGCTTATCAACCCTTTGCAGATTTTATAAAAGCCACAAACATAATTGTAGACTGAAAGATTTTTTTAGATAATAATGGTTTAGTGATTCAAATCCTGTTAATTAACCCATAGCTGGGGGAGAAGACGTGAATTCATGCCTTTCCCACGGGTATTTGAACGTAAGTGAATATAACGATCCTAACTGGAATTGGAACTCGGCTCTCCGATTAATAATTCCGAGCCATTATCCACTTCACCATCAGAGCATCCACGCTTACAGAACCAAGTATTCCCAAGCGGAATTTAGGCACTGACCAAGCTCGACGTTGGTGATCGCACGGGAAACGGTGTTTCAACGTGATGTGGCTGTAAGCCTACACGTAAATGGTGGAGATTGTATGTTTCTATTTCATAAGTAAATTTAATTATATGTTGTTTATTTACAAGATTAGGTAACATTTGTAGAGCATAAAGGTGACAGTCATACCAGTTGTTATCAGCGTACTGGGAGAAGAAGTTGGGATCCTATCTAGATGAGAGCAGACGTCGAGTTTTCTTCAGTCATGATGAATGTTTGTAGTCGCAATAAAGCTCGTTGCCCGAAACAATCTATCGGGACTGAAGCTGACTCCAGGTCTCAGGTGGGGCCTCGTATATACAATCCCTTGCTAAAGATGCTGGAAAACTATCGTTTTTCTTATACTTAAGAAATTACCTGACTCATTCTGCTCGACTGTATCTTTACATAAGCCAGATTAGGCCAAAAATAAAGTTACTGCTACATCTGGAATGGAGTTGCCTCGTGCTCTTTTTAACCTTTACAAAGTTAAAAAAAAGCTTACGTGGCTTTATGGGCGATGAACTGTTTTCCATCCTACAGCCCGTCTCCCACAGAAGAAAGCTAGTTTCGCTATTTTCGTGTCAGACATTCAGGCGAACCACATACCTTGGTTCCACCATTTCAGACCTTCACACCTTGACAGTCACTTACACTAAGTCGACTCATCCTCATTCCCTTAATATTCTACCCAGTAAGGAGGAAATTCCTCTCAGACAGTTTCATCTTCAAGTCTAAGGTTAACCGTTATCTATTCTACATATCCCTATAATATTCATTTCTTGCTCCCTTTTCTCACGCCTTTACACCCTCCTGGGTGTAAACTACATCCGACAGCAAGGTCACCGATCATGAGGTTTTGATAAGCGTGAAACCACCTCGTAATTGCTGTTGTTTCCATGGTGGTAACACCTGTTAGGGTTTCAGCTATGGGCAAATAGTTAACATCCAGAGCGGGGTCAAAACACAATGAAAGTATAAAAATAATAATAGTAAGAATACCAGCAATACACTTTCATAGTAAAAAAAATTCTCAGCAATACATTTTGTAAAAAATAAAAAAAAGATAAAAATTCCCAGCAATACTTTTTTGTAAAAAATAAAATAGATAAAAATTCCCAGCAATATGTTTGTATAAAAAATTAAAAAAAAAAGATAAAAATTCCCAGCAATACTTTTTTTGTAAAAAAGAAAAAAATTACCAGTGATACATTACTGTAAGGGAAAAGCATTACCAGAAATGTATTTTTGTAAAAGTTACTAAAGCTACCAATAAAATTAAATTTCGGCATTAAATAAAGTGTTGATATGCTGCTAAAGAAACGAATAAACAAACGGCCTTACACCACTGTCATTTAGTTACTCTTTACTTTGATTGGCTCTTGGGCTTCATATTGCCGAAAAAATGTACCCCATGAAAAGAACTAGAATTTTAAGAGGAGTTGGGGAGTATTGCAAAGCCATATTATCATTTAATCTCCCACATCTGGTTGGGAATGAGTGAGTAATAATCTAAAAAGCAGACAATAGCATTAACCTCAAAGTTACCGAGAGAAATAGGACATTATTATCTCTAAGGAAGAGCATAAACGAGAGAAAATATTTGTGCTGTTATGGGTCGACATGAAGACCGAGTGGAATGCTAAACATTTCGTGAAACTTGTCATTTGAGGCCCAGGGATGGTCACTTAATACAAACACATAACTAATAATAATAATAAGTTAATAATAAGAATAATAGTAATAAGTAATATTCAAGAAAGGGAGAATTACAGAAACACAATAGATTTAGATTTTGTCACAAAGATTCTTTTCTTTATATGTGCCGTATCCTTTCAGGACGTAGGCGATCGTGGCCCTCCACTTTTCCCTATTCCTTGTGACTCTCAACAGGTTTTGTGTTTCTGCCAACTCCTCCGCCATCAATCTTCTCAAGCCCGCCACGTATGTCATGCGCTGCTTTCCCTTGTCTCTTGTCCCCTCTATTCGTCCCGTGAGTATCAGATTCTCCAGGCCCTCCTTTCTCATCACGTGTCCCAGAAATTTCATCCGCCTCTTCCTTAAGTACCTAGGAATTAGCGAAGGGGATGGAATACAGCATACCCAAATGAAGGAGAAACAGAACAGAATACAACAGGTGTGTGCGTCTGGTATTAAATACCGAATTGAACTCAAAAACAGAATATCAGCCATAAACACTTTAGCTCTCCCCTTGGTGCAATAGTTTCAACGCCCTTAACTGGACAATAGCTGATATTAAGCGAATAGACGTCAAAGCGAGAAAGTTTCTCACTTGTCACCGCATGTATCATCCTAAGACTGATGTTGATCTTATATATATGCCCAGACCGAAGGAGGCAGAGGATTAGTTCAACTTGAAATGTCTTACCAGACTACAACAATCGGTCTTTAAAGATACCTGGAAACTATAGAACACTGGATGATAACCTATGTCAAAGAACATGAATGAAGTAAGAAACTTTATTCAGTAGTAAAGGAAACCAACAAGTTCAAAATGGAGTTTCAAATGTGTGAAGAAATGCAAGTAAAGCATAATACACCGACTGAAGCTGCAAAAACCTTAAAAAAGAAAGCAAAATCAAATGAAATCGATCAGACACAGAAACGATGGCAAGATAAAAAAAAAAAAAAAAATCACGATCAATATTCTGCCTGCACCAAACAAGCTGATGCAGACAAACTCTGTACCCATCAGTGGCTACGTAGTGAGGGGTTAAAAACTGAAACCAAAGGTTTTATTCTCGCTGCACAGAACCAATGCTTGTTAACTAGAAATTAGCAAGCACACATAATGAAAAGATATGTTACCCCAAAATACAGAAAAATATCCAGAAACAATCGATCATCTTGTATCAGGCTGCACACTATCGGCATGATAAAACCCGGCATGACAGAGTGGGCCAATATCTGCACTTAAATATCTGCAACTTTTACGGAAAGGAAACTTCAAGAAATTGATGAACATCACCCAGGCCTGGTCACAGAGATAGGAAATGTAACAATTTTATGGGATTTTACAAAACGCGCAGACAGAACAATCAAAGCCCAGACATTAATGATCAGAGACCGCAAAAATAAAATATGCCTTCTTATTGACATGGCAGTCCCTGCAGACAACAATATATCTTTGAAGATCTTCAAAAAGCTATAAAAGCTATACAAGGACCTTGAAATTCAAATCTCAAAAATGTGGAACATGAAGGCATCAGCAAATTGGAGCCTAAAAGACTTGAAGAAATAGAAAAAAGTTTATCTGTGTAAAATGTGTGCGATTTATTTATTTACAAAAATGATCAGTGGAAAATGTCATGAAGCCATTTCTGATCTTAAGTGTCTAGTTGGGAGCCAAAAGGAAATGTGTATACAAAACAAATTAAAGGAAATAATAATAATAATAATAATAATTATAATAATAATAATAATAATGATAATAATAATAATAATAATGATAATAATAATAATAATAATGATAATAATGATAATAATAATAATAATGATGATAATAATAATAATAATAATAATGATAATAATAATGATAATAATAATAATAATAATAATAATAATAATAATGATAATAATAATAATAATAATAATAATAATAATAATAATAATAATTGTTGTTACCAAATAAATGGTTAAGAAATAACAAAAACAAGAGGTTGCAGATAAAGCGTGTATTGAACTGTAAATACAACAGAAGTTACACGACTTGGGAGTGTGTTGGTTAACCAGCGATCAGACTATATCACTGTTAATATTTAACAGACACACACGCACGCGGGATGTACGTGGCACAAGGCCGAGTTTACTGTGGGTTCTCCGAGCCCGTATCCTCGGCTAAAAATATTCCCGTAGAACCCGCAATATTAGAACGGTCCGGGTCTGTCTACCTCCCCGTACGAAACTTTGCCCTTCGGCAAAGTCTCGTCCGGGTTCCTCTCTGCCCAAGGCAGAGAGTTCAACAGTAACGAACAATTTAGAGCACTGTTCCCCGAGGCTTACTTTACTACTAATTTTATAGTAAGTGGAAGAGTCCACAATAGACTCGTTAGAGGGAGGACACCACACCAATAATAATAATATCTGAAGGTCTTGAAGGATTTGTACAATTCTCTATTCCAATGATTTCCAAACTTTTTGACCACACCCAACCTAATCATCTGTAAAATCCTGATGCACCTGCCCCCATGACATATAATACTCATTATTCAAAAAGTGAACTCCTATTCCCGTGAACGAAGCCTAAGAAGCCATTAACTTAACTTTCCTTAAGAACTTGAGACAACATATATGCAATAGTATCATCATTTAAGTTGAGAATTTTACAGTATTTGTAAAAATATTGTTACTAATATATATATATATATATATATATATATATATATATATATATATATATATATATATATGATCGAAATAAACGTATAAAAGTTAATATTACGAGACATATTAAAAAAGGAATTGTAAAAAAAAAAAAAAAGATATGCAAAAGAAACTAGAAACAAATGACAGCGAGTCCCGACAAACACTCACGTTGTTTTTTTTTTTGTTTTTTTTTTTTACAATTCCTTTTATTGTACATTTTTCTGTGTTAATTTTAAATCTCCCGTTGAATCCTGAAGAGCGGAAGCGAAACCGGTTGCTTCACCCGTTTTTTTTTTTTTTTTAATATGTCTCGTAATATTAACTTTTATACTTTTATCTCGATCATTAAATTTTGTACCTACAAAAATACCTTTAAATATATATATATATATATATATATATATATATATATATATATATATATATATATATATATATATATATATTAGTAACACAGACATACACAGACATATACAATATATGAAAGTAACACAGTCATATATATATATATATATATATATATATATATATATATATATATATATATATATATATATATATATATATATAAAATGTAACAAGACACAATTGTTGATTAAATCTATAAGCAATTAACAAACCCTTATCAAACAAAAGTAAATTTTAGTACGTATGTACATTCTAAGATACTAAGGTATACATACATATACGAAGAAATACGAACATACATTCACATATACATATGTATAATCATGCATAAATACCCATATCAACACATCCCCATATACACATATATAAGTACGCACACATCCAAGCATATACATACATATATATATATATATATATATATATATATATATACACACATACAAATACAACAATATATACATATACATGTATACACGCATACACATGCACCTGTAGACACAAAATGTACATACATGCAAAAATATTTTATTTATGCATACTGTATAAGCACATACACACACTCATACTAACACAGACTCACTAGAAAAAAAATCGCTACTAATAATTCATTCTTGAATTGCACCCACTAAAAATTAAATTGCCCTCCCTCCCCCCGTGGGGATGCGCCCCACGTTGGGAGCCAAGGCTTTATTCATTGGGCAAACATCTTGTGTTATACTATAGTCAGCCTGTCGGCGACTGAGCACGTCTTTCGTAGATTTCTTTAATAGATCGAGGCATTAGTCTAGACAAGGACGCCAAAATGAGCAGGGGTTGGGGGACGTGTGAAGTTACTGCAGATTGTCTTAGTGACGCGAAGAGGTTGGTTGGTTGACACTTTGTTTTTATTTGGTAAATTAGAAAAAAAAAAAAAGAATCAAGATCGTGAAGCCGTGCAGTATGTCACGTGCAAGGCTCTTCATGTGTCTGCGGGGAGGACGCCAGCAGTCGTCTACAAACGTGGAATATTGATGACAAAGACGTCTACAAACCTAAGCAATTTGGCGACAAACAAACAGATAACCGCCATCTACCCGCAGAGAGAGAGACAGAGAGAGAGAGAGAGAGAGAAACAGACGGTAGACAGAGAAACAGAGAGAGAGAGAGACACACACACACGTACAGAAACACACACACACATATATATCTATATATATTGATAATATTAATGGTAAATATACACATACAAATGAGGTCTGATGAATTGGATCGTATTTACGATTCCAATGGAATAAATTATGACCATGGAATATTAGTGTTAAGCCTTTATATATATATATATATATATATATATATATATATATATATATATATATATATATATATATATATATATATATATATATATATATATATAAACACAACCCTGAATTGTTTCTCTGAGTTCATAAAAAGGCTAATTTTGCCTATTTTGATAAATAAATTCACCTATTGTGTATATATGCAAGCCCTTATATAAAATTTCAAGAAATTTTCCTACAAG